>CAEMYA010000112.1:2282192-2302159 GCA_903131615.1 Diplodus sargus
AAAAAAAAAAAAATGATGTCTGAAACGAAATGTCACAACACAAAAGCAGTGGTAGAAGAAAGGTCCTTCATAACACGCGGAGGGCCAATCTGTTCCCTTCACCTCTCACAAAGAGCCACTCAAAGTCAACATTAGAGCCATTCTTCACCTGTCAGCCTGTCGAGAGGAACCAACGTATTTATTTACCCTCCTGCGTGTTTGTTCAACGTGCAGGTATATACGTGTCTCAGGAGAGGAGAGGAAAGAACTTTGAGTTCATCATGTCCGACAATATGTCTTTACCTAACAAAAGAAAGGTGAAGGGGCTCCTGACGCTTTTTCATCAAAGTGTTGACACAGAAATTTCCGAGACGGGACGTTGAGCTAGTGTAGATAGAGTTCACCAGAGGATACAGCAACAGCGATTGTAGTAGTTCAACAATGTAGGCATGTTTTAAGGGTCTATCATTAAGAAAAACGAAAAAACTACAGAGACTAGCTGGAAAGAAGACAGTAAACTTTGTTCTACAATACCGGTATTTGTTGCTACTATATTACACTCAGGCTATGTAACAGGTGCTCACTGGTTAACACTTTCGCCTCACAGCACTCGAGACTGGTGTTCAACATCTGTAAGCACGACACCACTGGATATTTTTAAGGAGACCTGGGGAAAAATTCCAGCTGTGTTTGCCGTCAAAAAAGGGTGGTATTTTTAGCTAAACAATGATATTTTCCTTACCCGAATCCATGTTTTTGTGCATAAAACTAACCAGACAACATAAAACTGAAAAATGAGCATAAAATAAAGTTGCAATATAAAAAGGCGTAAAGCTTTTATGAACATTTGTGGTTTGCAAAAACGTACATTGCCAACATTTATTCCGGTGACTGAGTTGGTTTGTATTCTGCTTGTATGTACGTTGCCCCTGTGACCCTGCACACTTTGAGAAAGCACTAGCGGGTGAATAGCATTCAAGAAAGGCAATTCCATGTTGTTGCAGGGTGCAGGTGATACAAGATCAGATTAACTTAATAAAAACCAAGCCAGTCAAAAACAATTACAATGCATCATGATAATATCTTTCAACGGCTGATTTAAAAAAAACGACAAAACTTTTGAGTAGGTCTGCATTAGAAACTTTCACCAGGGCACGTGTGCTTTATCATGGTTAATCAGAGATGACGTTAGGGAGTGCGAGGGTGTTTAGCACAGTGAGACATCTCCAGTCTACTTTTTCTGGCTGATTTTAAAGAGTCACATTAGACCGCAGACATAATAAATCTACAGCAGGAGCTCTCAGCGTCTCCTCGGGACTCTGCTCGCTGAAGACTGGCCAAAGACTGTGAGTCATATTCAATTACTGCCGTGGACTCAAAACACAACGAAGCCAGAGGTACACAAGGACGGCAGTGGTACAACAGCGCCGGGTAAACATCCTCCCCTGTATGATGACCGTGCACGTCAATGGTTACAGAGCAGGCTGACCTCGTGAAAGAAAGAGAGATTAATCTGTATGAGTCAGACAGTGATCTGTAGTTCTCACCACCACCCTCCTGTAAAATACATCTTGAAACATCAGGGCCGTCTAAATATCACACAGAGAACAAGAAAACTTCAAGCCCATGAATAAAATATGAGTTTGTTTTTTGGCTTCGGAACAGTTTCCTCTGTTAAAATAATGAACTGTATACCAATAGACGCATTAACCTTGCAGTATCCACGCTTGAAGGAATTTTATGCTAAGACTACTCGACAGGTCTATCGTATCATTTACTTCTGTTTTGCAATTCTAAAAAAGGAAAACAACACATGGCGTCGTTCTCTGTATAATGTTGTTCATGAGTGGCATCTGGGGTGAAGAATTAGGTAACACTTCGTTTTACAGGTCCTGAAATTTCACTAAAATTTAACTAAAATGCGAAAGGTAATAACTACATTTTTGATTATACAGAGCGATGTATAGGGGCAAACTATAAATGACATAAATTGACATGTAGAGACAATTGTTTCAAAATCTGGTCTGCTAAATGTGACAATGATAAAATACACTTCAATTTACTGGAAACCAAGCTGCAAAAAACTTCAATTCAGAGGCCTGCTGAAAGGAACTTAGACAGAAATTTCAAATATGTTGCTTACAATTACCATCTACTTACCATTTAAGCACACTGATGCAATGGCACCGCTTTGTCTGATTAAATCCTGGCTGGAAATAAAGCATTAATGATTTGACACTTGCTGGGCCAGATGCAACAAGTTGGAAGACATGACGACCAAAAAAACTCATGAAACAAAAGTGGTGCACTGTTTCTAAAGATAAATCTTAGATGAGATGAAATGAACTCCACCGAGCAGAGCAGATGAAGAAGACACACTTCAGATATTATCCATGAGTAACACCACCCGTCTCTCAGCTCTGTCAACGCGAACACGTGTCATCCTCACTTCAGCGGATTCCCGTCAGGACGATCACATTCGGAAGACAAGCGACCGGCTATGTTAACTCAGTTGTCATTGTAGTGTCTCGTCAAGTAATGCAGTGCAGTCACACACTGTTTAATGAGAGCAGAGAATGAGCAGAAAGCTTGCTGCAGTGCAGAATGAAAAGCTGGGCGTTTCTTCTTCTGTGTGTAAATTAAACAAGTTAATCGCAGTCGGGGAAAATTCAGTTATTTTGCTCCGAGAGGATATGACCTGTACGACTTGATGCACAAGACACCGGTGGAATAAAATTTCACACTGATATCGTGTTCCATCGCGTGGCTGCTACAAGCCTGCATCAGTCATGAGCGAGCGCCCGTGTCTCGCAGCCCTACGGCACTGTGGCCCCTCTTAGGAGCCCAGCTGTTGTGATAATCCTGTTATCTGCCATTAAAGGTGCAGGAGGGAGGCGAGGCGGGTGGGGATGCAGGGGCAGTCATACAGCCTGAATGTTGATGCAGACACGCAAGAGCAGCGGGATAATACAGCACACCTCACCTGCCTCCACGTGTGTCAGGTTAACCCTCACAGCTACAGACTAGATCTAAGCAAATCCATTTGGAGGCAATCCAGGCGCACTCGCATGTACACAGGTGCACCCGCGCAGGCATTGTTATCGCTGACAGCTTGCTTCTTCGCGAGACACGACCCCGCACTCGGAGGGGGGGGGTACATCATTACATGCCAACATGCTGTGAGTGTGCATGTAGCGTAATGTATGAAACATCTAGAATCAACGTGCAAAACTCACCCATGTGCGCAGATGAAGAACACAATACTGATTCTACACAAGATCAAATAAACAGGCAGTGGAACCGAGACACAAAATTCACGTATTTCAAGTGCAGGGTGGGGTTTTCAGTTAGCTGTGGAGCTAGGTGGCCTTATCAGCTCTCTGAAGTCTGCCTGGTCCGCCACCTCTGAACATGGAGGGGAGTCACCGCAGACATCTGGGCCCGGCTCGTTCATTTTGTTCATTTATCACGTGAAAATCACGGCAAACTTGTGGCTTGCATACTTCTCTTACCTGCCACAATGGCTATCAGACTATCGCCTCTTGCTGATACAGCGTTACTGTATTAAGAGACGGGATGGGGCAGGCCGGGGCTAGCTGGTTAGCATGCTAACTTCGGTAGATCTCTGCAACAAAACCCCCAGCTCTGTTATTTCTCCAGATTCTAACGATAATGTTATTGATGTTTCAGACTAAAACATAAAATACGCAAAATGTCTTGCACCTTTCAGTGCAAGTTTTCAATAAAAGCATCAAACAAAAGGCTGTTTTTTACTATTCAAAGTTCACTTTTATTTGTTGAACCGTCCCAAGCCATCACATCACCTTTGCTTCATCATCGTCTGTCTCACAAGCCACATTCTGCACTTTTACTGGCCCCAGAGTAACAGCACAGGTCTGAAGTCATGAGATGATTACCATTTATATAGCTCACACCATCAGTTACAAAGCAGATCCCTCATTCACAGGGTGCTGCTCGGGAATGATGGGATTCCATTTAAACACCTTGCACTCTGTTTGTGGCCTCGTCGCCTTTTACAACATGGTAATATCTCAGGGTGTTTGACTGCGAAAGGCCTCGTGTACGAAGGATTTCGGCAGTGGTTTATGCCAGGCATACTCACAACATGCGGCATGTCGCTGAAGGCAATCCATCTGAATTCCCCGTCTGACTGTAACCCCGTCCAAAAGCTGCGTGATTTAAGACTGGGCCCTAATAGATATCATGCGGCTCGATCGCAGAGCCTGTACGATCGATGTGGAAACTTGAGTCAACGGGAGTGGCAATCTCATCTCAGTAACATGCGGCACATGATAAGGAAAAGCAACTACACCTGGGGGAATTTTGAGATCACCAGTCGGTACTGCATGGCATGACCCAGTTGGGAGCTACGTAAGTCACCTGGACGGGCTGAGGTAGCGCTCAGAGGGTGGGAACCATGTTACAGGAAAATAACTGTGCTCATTAATGTGGTTATACGTTTGCACAAACAAATGTTGCTGTAGAGATTCTGTGAAAATAGGTCTTGTACATTGGCATTAAGCCTCCCACAGCTTTCCAAATAAACACCATTTTACATTTTACATACCATTTCAGACGCTTGACCCTCAGTCTGACTGAAGGTAAACACAGAAAGTAGCACGCTGGAATGGCCGTTAAGGCTAATTACATAGTGGTCTACATCTAGGTCGACTTGCCGGCTGACCAAACCACCATTTCCTACGTGTGTTTACATTTGTGAGAATCACACTTCCTAACTCAACAATCTGAATGTATCTATTTTGAATACACGGGTGAGGTGTTAAATCAAATTATAGGGGAAATATGGATAATGTACGCAGAGGCAGAAAACACCATCCTGACAACATTCCTCAGGAAAACAGGTGGTGGTCCTACAGCCACTGCTCTCCACAGCCGACTGGGGAGGAAGAATTTTGCTGGAGAGGGTAGAACCTGTTGATGCCAGACTCCAGTAAAATCTGGATAGTTACTGCACAACTAAGTTGCAACAAATTCATTTGCAGGTCTCTTCACTATCCATTACCATCTAGAAGACTGAGGCTGACAGAGCCAAACGCTCAGCTCCTTGCATGATCATAAAAAGCGATTACAACACAGAAATTCTATTTTATGTGAGGAACCACAATATGTGTGATTCATCAGTAATAAACAACAAGTTTTACATTTCCCTTGACCTAATATGATCTGACAGCTCAATGGTTGCCTTCAATGTTTGTCGTTAGTCATCATGTCTATTCCAGGGGTCTATTTCTTCATTTTTACTCACAAAATTCTAAATAATGGACATAAATGTCATGTTTATTTGGAAAGCTGTAAGAGGCTCCTAGACAAGTCTAGTGCCAAATCAGCTGGTTATAGCATTTTAATTGTTGTGATTTGTCATGTCTGGGACACACATATTTGGATGTGGCGTTTAAAGCCACATTATGTAACTTTACCTTAAAATAACAGCTTTAAAATCATGTTGATGGTACAGTGTGTTGTAACAGGGTGAATGCTGTCTCTTTCTCAGCAAGTTCGCCCTCCTACCACTTGTTTCTGCTCTGTGTAACTTCAGTGAGAGGGCAGGATCGGATGTAACAGCTTTACAAACATGTTTTTTGTTGTAGTTAGCACCAACATTGCGTCTGACAAATTGTTACAGTCCTGGGATTTGTATTTATGACTGTGGTGTTGCGCTCAGAAACTTTGGGGGGCGCCAAATCACACAATGTAAATTTCTACATAATGTTGCTCTAACAGTATGAATTAAACTACATGGTCCAGTATATAATCTCTTGGCAATGAATTCCCCTGGATGCAGAACTCTTGGTAGACTTACTACAGTGTCTTTTGGTTTTTCCTGAGCTGACAGCAGACTCTTTAGTCATACCCCTAAATGTCACCAATGCAGTACAACAAGTCTTTCCGAAAAAACAGCTCCAGGCTGTGCTTCCGGAACAGACAACAGATTCTGCATATATTACTAATGTATGCACTGTGTGTATTAGTGTTCACACCTCTAAGGTATTAAGAAGTTTAAGAAGTTTTGGTAACTTTGGGGAAATTACGATGCAGCTACAAAGTAAACTATGGAATCTCTGTTTTGCATAGTCTGACGTATTCATTGTTTTGTTTCCCCAGTCTGTTTATATATCAGCTAGAGGCAACTTGTCAGTCATAACAACAGCTATCAGAGACATTTGAGGTCAGGAGAAAATTATGCAAGTCTTTTTGACTGCAGTGATGTTACAGTTATCTGAGATGTAGATGTTTTTTGTGGGTATCGTACTTTCGATGCAATTTATGTACAGAGATGGACATGTTAAAGTTGTTGTGGCGATCTTAACACTTGAATAACTCTATCGGCATGCTGGTATCTCACAGGTGTACAGCTGTACAAACTGCTTTTTGGCAGGTGAGTGAATATCAGAAACTCTGCAAGGATGTCAGAACGACGACGTGGTGCTTCAGAGGCCATCAAACAGCTGGCTGTAAGGACAAATGAGGACGTCTGACTTCCCGCCCAGCTGTGATTGAGGCTGGAGATGCGCTGGTTGTATCTGCGCGGCTGTAGCAGTGCAAGATGCAGATGGAGCAGTGTCACAGGGTTCAATCTTCTTCCTGCCTGGACTCTGATTCTTTTCTATGACTCAGTTTTTCCACTCTTGGCCATCCCGTTCCTCTCTGCCTCCCTCAGTCTTCAGTCGGTGTGATTTTGTTCTACCTTCTCCGTTAAACTCTCTATGACATCTCTTTCTGTCACTTATCTCTTTCTTTATCTTCCTCTCCCTCGCTCCATCTGACCTGGACATCGCCGCTCTCATCACTTTGCCTCTGGTGCTTGTTTCCATGAATGCCACGCTTGTGACGCTATCCTGTTTTGACATGTTTTCCCTCTAACTTTATTCAGCGGTCTAAACCCACTAATTCCTCGTGGAATGAGCTGCTGATGTACCATCTCGAGCCAAGTGTGTGTGTGTGTGTGAGTGCGCGTGTGTGCGTGTGTGAGGGCTGAGGTGAGGGAGTTCTCTTAGGATGTCACCACATTATTACCAAGAGTATAGACATGTAGAAAGATCTGTATGAAGAAGTGTCAATCAAGCAAGATTCCTTTTGTGGCCACTATCATCTTTGGAAAACATGGTGTGGAATCTTTGCCTCACTAGGCAAGATTTTATCTCAAAAGCCTGAAGTCTGAAGCTCTGCCAGAAGCCCCAAGAGGCTCCTGTTTTTTAATACGCCGCACATGTTGCTGCATTGAACAGAATCTTCTGACATTTCTGTGTGACGGCTGACTTAAAGTAAAAGCCACCAGGTCCTTTAAATTTCAAGGGTTTATCATCTGGGGTGCGCTCAGCTACACCAACTACAACTTCATAAAACTTTTGGACGTTGTGCAAAAAACGTGACTAAAATCCTTTTCCAACAAACTGTGTTCCTGACAGCGGTTTATGAACTGTTCCTGAGTCCATGTACTCATCCTTCCAACAATTATATGTTTCACAAAGTGGCGATCACCACCCCATCTTTACTTGTGAATCACTGTGTCTTTCCAGGACGCCCCTTCCAACACTATATTTACAACAATAAAAGAAGTTCATGGGGACAGACTTTAGATATATTGTCCCAAATCTGTTTTTCTGACATATGCATATTCTTTTTCGGAAGTCTGGTCAGCAAAAATCCCATGGAAAGCTTTTTTTTTTTAAATCAGATTCAACCGACATTTGGGGGCAGTTTTTAAATTGGATTTCAAAGTATTTTTTGTGGCATTCGCAATGCAAGATACAACAATGATGGTCCAAATCCAGAGTCTGCTCAGCTCTGGATTTGACCGTTATCGTTGTGTTTATGCTGCTACTAGAAAAGCAGTGTGAAAGACAACACAGAAAAAGGCAGACTCAAATAAATTGTTTAATCTGTAATCTGGTGTGTGATTGGAGGGCTAAATGATGGATCTACTGTATATTTCTCACACTTCCTCGTGGGAAAAAGTGACAAGTACCGGTAATTTCTGACCCATACGTTGTTACCACAGTAACTCATGCAGACAGGTTGGTGATGTCTGGACACAAAATTCTGATCTTGTAACTTGTAAATAATATTCTTATTTGAAAAGCAAATCTGATTCGCCTGCAAGTCTGAACATAGCTCAAGATACTTCAAGAATGCAACACTGACATTTTGGCCTGAAGGTATACGTCAGTTCTGACGACAGCCTCAACACACTTGTGTACTGCAACACTCCAATAATTTTTTATTTTTTTTAAACTGAATCCAACGTTACTCACAGACAGACAGAAGGACAGAGCATGCTTCACAATTCAACCAACATACAAATTTTTTTTAAGAGACAGAAATAATTAAATATTTACCAAGCTCAGGATTCATGTTTAATGCATGTTACTAACCAGCTGAACCAACAATGATTACAAGCAAGCTTTCACATTTTCAGGACCCGCACCGCGCTATTGTCTGAGATGGACATTTGCCAATAAAACGGGTAAACATATTAAATACGCATTTTCCCCCAACAAAGGACAGGTGGACACAATAAAGCTTTTTCGGTTCAGCTAAACTAAGTCCTACTGATTTATTTAGCAATTCAACATTCATCACACACTTTCATTATGATCTATAGGTTGTGGAACGTGGCCTTTCACAGTTCCCCCGCAGCATGGAGCACATCTGTATACGAACCTGCCAGGATAAATTATTTAGTGGACATATGCTACGCATTCTCACCAACTGCCATCGCATCCTCTGTTCCGAGCCATGATACGATGGCATGCCTCAAATCCCAGTATTACAAACTGAACCCGTATTAAATTATTCACTTATATTTCAGAAGCCAGCTTTAAAACAGTCCATCACATGTGAGAGTCCACAGGGGAGCGAGCAGCTTTCTCCCAGTGGGCCAGCTTTAATGCATGGTTAAAGCATGAAAATATGCAAAACAACAGCTTTGTAGGGATGTGCTGGCTGAAATGGTTAAGATAAACTAAATTAATGGTTTGCCAGGGCATGGAATAAGCTCTCAGGTGATTGGCTGATGAGAATACTTCCTGGAGATGCCTTAGCAACGCACTTGCCGTCCCTGCCTGACCATCCACAACCAATCACTGTGAGCAAATTTCCCCTGGAGGTCAGGCGATCAGTCTGGTTGTAATCACTGCTTGTTCATTCACAGGGATGAACGTGAAAATGAGAAGCACCGGCCAACTGGGAAAAAAGACAGAGAAGAAGAGGGGGAGGAAATGAGAGTGGCGTGGGAGGCAAAGTAGAGGAGAGAGTAGGAGGGAGGGAAAGATAAAGACTCCCAGGGTGATGGAAGGAGGCGCACTGGACAGATACGGACTTCTTCTGCTTGAGTTTACCACTTTTTCATTTTTTTTTACTTTTGGTAATTTGACACAAAGATCCTGCAAATAACCCATATTCTCCAATCTCCCTAAACTCCACACAGATTCAGCTGAATCTTTACAGCACATCTGTGATCATAAGCCTTACTGCACTCGATGTATTTGCATGTGGACTCCCATTAGTCGTGCCAAGTTTGTTAACTTTATTTTGAAAGTCTAACCAGACAAAACTTAAGGCCACTGACCAAGCAGCCATACCTGACGGGTCCAGAGTGAGAGCTTGTTGGTAGAATTGGCCTTCTCATCTAACCCTTAGGCCCCATGACTCAGTACACAGTCACAGGCGGCATCTGGGTCACATTTCAGAGATCCATTGTGTAGTGGTGAAGTTGCAGATAGCAAACAACTGAATACCCCTCGCCTAAAATGGCAAAAAAATGTGAAAGGCCATCTCTAGAGCCAGTTTTTGGTTTGTCCAACTTTATTCTGTGGTGGGATTCTTGGAAGAGGCCAAGCTCTCTCTCTCTAGATATAAAAGGTTCATTCTAAGGACAAGAAAATTCTTAGTTTTAGCTGATTATACTGTAATGAAAGCATAATCACGAATATCATATTCAATTTCTGTCAATATATCCCCCAAATTCTACACACTGGACCATTTGATCATTGGAGACAGTGCATTGCACTCCCTACATCTTTGCAAATGTGTGTTTTAAGTGCAATAATTTTCTGCTAGGTCCAACCCAACTACCAAGGCTAACAGAGTGGAGTCAGTCAGTATGAGACTTTTGGGACGGGACATAACCCATCAAGTCAGGCAATTACAGCAAACATCCCAGTGTAACCACAGAAACATCGCCAGGAATATTAAAAACCTTCCAAGAAGCCCTTTCTGACAAAACCATTTGTCTCATAGCTGAAGGTTGCAGTTAAGATGGAGAGGGAGAGCTTATCTTTTGGCACGACACACATCCTCAGACCAGAATGGTAGCCAAAGTGAGCCGAATCAATTCCCTTACCAGATGAATATTTGATGTCGCTCTTTGCTCAGTTCCAATCTCGGCTTCAAGGGAGGGTCCCTTCACCTAGAAATCAGCTTCCATTTTGTAGCCCCACCAAGGAGTGCAGGAAACATGGCCTTGTTTTGTTGTTTGACGTGTATTCATGTGAAGGGCGTGGAGGGCTACAAGTGTTCAGAAAAAGAGACTGAACACTGGCATCGAATACACAGTGTGAAAATTTAACTTAAGGCAGAATAACCAGATTTTTGGATTGGTGGCATGGATAGTTTTGTTTGTCTGCTCTGTCACTAAGCTTTGCAATCATCCAAATCCAAAGGCGGGAACACACCTTCCTTTCTGTGCCTTTTCTAAAAGACTATAACATGTTGTTGCCTGGCAGCACAAGCAGCAATACGTCTCTGTGTGGCTTTAAAGACTTAGGGGGAAAAAAAAAAAAATTAAAAAAAGGGAAAGAAAGAGCACTCCCAAATGGCACTCGGGTCTAAAAGGAGAAAGAAAATAATAAAGCACAATCATCTTTTTTTATGAGATCTTAATAGTGCTACAAATGTCAGCGCTGATGTATTGCTGCTGCTGCTGCTCTCAGATGTTCCCCGGGCTTCGCCTGGACAATCATTACGGTTATCAAAAGCACTTCATTAGAGGAATCAGGTCAGAGGCAGAGAGACGGAGGGAGGGAGAGAGAGAGGGAGGGAGCTTGTGTTTATATATCTATTATCTGTGTTTCAGTCTGTGTATGCATTTTTGAAGGTGTGTATGTCTCAGTCCACACACGGGTGACTCTACGGGAATAGAAATGTGTCACATGTGTGTGTGTGTGTGTGTTCCTGCTCCTCTAATCCAATATGTACCAATTCTTTGCATCCGTGGGCCCTTTCAAATTTTCGCTGCGCCTCAGTGGATGAAGTATGTGTGTACGTGTGGCTATGTGCTCTGCTAAATAGACTCGGCACCCAAGCCCCCGTTTTTTTATTGACCAGAAAGACAGGCTGGTGCTGCCGCCCTCCATCGATCCAGCCACTGCCGTCACAGATGAATCTGACCCCGGTGAGGTCACAGGGCGTTCAGAGCCAGACTGAAACGACCCGCCGCTAAGCTCGCCGTTATCTATCGTAGCTATGCCCCTCCATAGCAGAACGGCGGACCATTAGCGCACACGATATCGCCTTACAGAAAAACTATTTGTCTCATTTTTACGGGTATTATCTCCTTCCTATTCCCAGAGTGGTTAACACAAAAAGCATCTCAAACAGAGAGTAAATATGTATTCCCAGGTGGGGGGGGGCAGCTGAGGCGGGCCATGCCCACTGCCACGCCACATGAGCCAAGATGAAAGACTGAAGACGCTGAGGGGGAGCACAAACTCCACCTTTTCTCCCCGCCCCCTCGTCTCTTTATAAATAGCTATTAGGAGATATGGAGCACAGGAGCTACTGGGAATTCAGACAACAGTAGCAATTGGACCAACATGTTCTCCTTTTAGTAAAGAGAACAACAAAACCAGGCGATAAACAAACTTTCATCCCCTTGGCTTCCGCATGCATCTGCAACTGGAAACCAGCAGAAGCCAAAGCAAATCGTCTTTTATATATGAAGAAAAAAAAGAAAAAAGGCAGCGCGCGCACACACACAGCAGGAGAAGATGAAAAGCAGAGCATTTGATAGCAGGGAAGGTAAAATAAACACGGTAGTTTTGCCAACCTTTTTCTGGTCCTCCAGCTTCTGACTTGTCGACTTCTTGCCATGCTTGCTGCTTTCCGGTACATCCATCCCTGATCCAAATAAAGAATAACTCCAGAGTAAAACCACAGGAAAAGAAGTTGAAGAGAATCCAGACGGCTACAGTTTGCCGACGAGGGCCTGTGTCCGGCTCACGCCTTCAACCGGACACAGGAAATCCATGGCAGGTGGTGGTTTGTACAGTTAAAGTAAAACGTGTCTCTTGGGTGTTATCAGGACTGGGCAAGGATTTGGGTGTACAGGACGAATGCCAAACAGGTAGCTAAAGGCTACCGAGAGAGCATAATTGTGATCACAGATGAGGACTTTCAGCCTGCAGGTTGTGTAGTTTCACATGAAGGTAACAGTTATGCTATCTTCCCTCCTCAGAGTGAAATCCCTGGCTCCAGCACGCAGTCTTCACTCCACATCTGGGGGAAAAAAGAAAGATAAGACATGCTGTAATTCAACTGCAGCAAAAGCCAAAAAAAAAGGAGGGGTATAGTGGTAGCTTCACAATTAATGCAAAAGCTCTCTGCCTCTCCGAAAAAGTCAATATTCCCCTCGGTGCTGCACTGTACAAATGGCGGGGGTATCTGCATATCAAAGTGAATGTTACCATGGAGGCAGAGAGAAAAAGAAGCTGCAACTGTACATGCACATGCTGTTTGTTCTATGCTGAGTTATTGTTTTTGATTGTTGTTATTCCCCCCCCCAACATATTTTCCAACTAAAACTACGAGGGGGCAGGATCGAGTCACGCTGAGGCCGGGAAAACTCGCCCAAGCATGGAACAATAACCACAGGATCAGTGGCCGACCCCTCTGTGGACCACGGTTCAACTGGCCTGCTTGGTATACTTGCATCCCGCAACATTTCTGTCTTATCATCTACATCTGAAGCATGATTTGTGAATAAAACCCTAAAAAAAAAAAAACCTTGGGGAAGTCATTACGCATGACCAAATGTCAGTCTAGCACAGCACACCCCAATAAAACCGCGGCTACTGTACTCTGCTTTACCTTTAAGGTAAGGTAGCCATGTCACCCAACCTCCAGTCGTTATGCTAAGCTAAGCATGACGTAGGTTTTGGTCAAAAATCGGATACATGCTTGCTGCTATGGTACAAACCAATTCCGTGCCAATGTATGGACGGGAACTCAATACCAACGCTCTACCACCTGATCACCACTGCGCAGATTCTTGCTCCAAATGACGTCACCGACACAAGATGGCAGCGCCTGTATCCAGTAGATTTTGGCTTTGTCTTCGCACAGTGTGAAGAAGTGGAGACGTGTCGTCCTTCTTTTAATGTGTCGATGTTCGCACAAGGAGTTTTCTGGGAAACAAGTGCATTTTCTAGTGCTAATACACCTGAGCCTTTTACTAATTCAAGTCATTACTTAAATTTGTTTGCAAACCTAATTCCAGGGCGCAATAATTCATTAGACGATGACATATTGAGAACAGTACGGCAGCGCCAATATCTCGGCTTGTACTTAAAATAGCACATACAGTATAGTGGCACCTACTGCAAACTGATACTGTATTGTGTTCTGCGGGCGAAACACAGAGACAGAACAATCGCCGTACACTGGCAAAATTACAGCATACAGGCCCCATATATAGTTTCCCCACACAGAGAGACACACTTGCACAGTCACTGAAATCAATACTCTCTGCACTGCAATTTAGCCGCCGTCCATCCACAGCACTTGGCCAATCAAACGCTCCAATAATCCCTCAAGGTAACGCACTGTGAGAAAAGCCATGACAGAACAGCCGATCACCACCAGGTCATCAGGGAACCCGGCTTGTGTTCGCCTTCGTCTCCTCTCTGAACACCGGCCAGATCTTTACAGTTTCTCGTCGCCACTAAACACTTACCAAGCTCCGGAGTGCATTGTAACACCGCAACCCTGTCAGTTACTTAAGGGCAATCATGTCAAGTGCTGCCAACTCTGAATTGGTTCTTAAGGGACATCATGAGTTGAGTGCTGGAGCCGGATGAGATTTTCCACTGAAACCCAGAGTGTTAGCTGCTAGCAATAAGCTGAGAAAAAGCACTCCTTTCATGTGCCATGGGGACGGTGTTCCTTTACATTATGTAGTAGCCTCAAACAACAAACAGCGAACACGGAATATTTGCAGCGATAGGTGATGAAGACAATTAAGACACGGCTTTTCTAAGATTAAAAAACGGCTCGAATTTTGGCATAGGGCATAACAGCGCATCCCAGAAATGCTAAGCTTGCTAAAAGCACAGCTGTATTGCTCCCAGACTTCCCCATTTCCCCTCAGCAGTGGAATTATATGGGGTTTCCAAACTCATGCATACTGCATGAGCGCTAATTTCTCCTTTTTTCTTCTTGAATATTACAAAGGAAACAATGGAGCCTCACGGGGAATACCATGGCATACTTTCTGTTTTCTGTGAAGGAGGAGGCTAGGTGGCACTCGCTGTCATAGAGTGACACGATGGCCTCCAATGTAGGCCACTGAAGTCAGAGGTCACTCTCCATCTGCTTGTCCTGACAAGCAACAGCAGGTACAGAGCATCCTTATCAAGGGAGCAAGGACGGACTCTTCAGAAGGGAATTTTAAATGAAAGTGCCTGACAAGAAATTGCTGGACTGCTTCTCACGTTGTTAAGGAAAGGAACAAGATTGAAACAGGATCTCTAACAAAAACACAATCGTACACAACACTTAGAAAAACATGAAATAGTCTGTTTCATGAAAGTTTCATGGAAGGCTTAAAATCGAAAGCAATTAATGGGAGTGAAAGGGCAAACACTACTCCAGCGTTATTTCCCCAACTGTCCTTCTACCTCAAATACTCAGCAACTATCTCCTTGTTTCTCTAAGCATCAATGTTACAGCTCTGTGTGGCCATTTTCATTCAGAGAATGAGGCAATACTGATTGAATAGTTGTAACCAGTGGCGGAATGTGACTCACTACATTTAGATTTGGACTTTTTAAGCTAAATAAACTATTTCAAAATCCTCTTGGATTAGTCGTCACAAAGCTAAAATGTGAGGTGAGGTTGGCTTCGTTTTTATTACAGGACAGCCACATGATGAATACGTGATGATCTTAGAGAATATGATGCCAGCTCAACAGTATTATCAAGGAGTTAAAATGAGCACAGCCTCAAACGTCTGCAGCAGTAAAATGACATATTAATGCAGCAGTAATATTATTCTAACAACATCGGATATAAAAACACAGGGACAGGGAACAGTTACTGTAGAATGACTATTTTGGTACTTTAGCTGATGATAACTTCTTTGACTTAATAAGGCTTTAAATGTAGGACTTTCGAGTGCCGAGTTGGCACAGAAATGAACAATTACAGGAAAATATGTAGTGATAATTTTCCTGAAGTTAAATGGAAAATGCTTTTCTTTTTTTTTTTTTAAATAACAGATACTGTAACTCGTTGAACGTGAACATTAATACCTGCACTGTTCTGTCAGTGTCCCTGTAAGCAGCCAAATGGAATTCAGCTGTCATTCTTTTTATCATCTAGACTTGAGTTATTTTCAACAAATTACTTTCTTTCAACGTCTCAGTCAGAAAAAGGGAAACTGTCAGTGGACTTGCAAAATAAAACTGGAAAAAGACATGTTAATATCAAATAAACTTAGTGTTACACTATTACATTGAGCCAAACTGTTCAGCAATTAAAATGTGTTGTGATAACTGATAGAAGCTGACAAACTGCTTCACAGGCCAAAAAACAGACAGCATTATAAGCTTCTAAGGCAATCAACCTACAAAAAAATGATCTAATGCACTTAAAACGTTCCAGAGCAATCCCAACAACTGTTTTTGTTCACTTGACAACTTAACAACTAACGAGCAAGCTTGTTAGCTACCTGTCTGAAATTAAACAATCACCTGAATCATTCATGAAGAAAGAGACTCACCACTTTTCTTGGGTGTTTTTGAACAAAAGGCCAAAAAGAATCAACACTCATCAAAATTTTAAATGCTGATGATCCATCGACAAAAACTTCTTTCATCTGGCCCAACTGTATAGACCCCAGCATGCAGTGTAAGTATAGTCAGTCAGGAGAGTTTATTTTGCTGTTCACTGAATTTTCAATTGGCAGCAGCTGAGAACATTTGAGGTACCTCCTACAGCTCGTCAAGGTATGAGTTACGCAGCCAGTGTAGAAAAAAAAGTAATATGCGTACTTCAAATTTTATATAGTGATCAACAATCTTTTTTTTTTTTTACTTTTTAAGTCGAAGCAATTAATTCAAGTAATCACATTCCTCTCTGTCTCTTTCAATCTTACGACAGACATCCGATAGTAATTTAAAGACAAATACAATGACTGTCAATCTTGACTTGAGACAGCTGGACACAGAGATTTGATTCACATGTAGGTTAATAGGAGATACAAAATTCACTTTGAATGCTCAAGACTGAGACAGATAGCATTAACTCATTTGTGGTAAATCGCAATTAGCATAATTTCTCCAAAGCCTACAATAAATTAGTCTATGATCATTTTTATGTGTGCAATAAAGAAATATCAGTGCCAGAAATCATTTAGACCCAATAGAAACTGAGTCCATGTAAACCCTCTGAAAATATCATGAATAGAATAAAACAGCATGCTTTCAGTATCTTTGGCAAACACCTTCTTGTATTTATTGTTTAAGAGAATATTAATGCATGCTTTAATCCCTTTTGGTTGTAAAGAATCTTATTGGAAGTGAAATCTCCATATTTATGAGCAGCAGCCGCTGCAGTTTCATCGCAGCCGGGCGTGGAGCGCTGGAGATCCCACCTTCAATCTCTGCAGCCGGTCGACATTTCCCCACACCCAGTGGCCTTTCACCGGCATTTGGTATTCAACGGGTGTCTGTAACTCTCCAAGTGGTCAATAAAGTTTGATTCATGAGGCCTGGGGCCGTAACTACACACTGCTGCTTTAATTCGAGGAGATGTAAATGATGGCCATAGATCCCGCCTGATTTCCTCGGGGAGAGCAGGAGGGTTGGTGGGGAGCATGCGTCGTAAATTATCACCTCAATAGGTCAGAGGTGAAACATAAAGAACGCCCCGCCATCACATTAAAATACTATAATGCCCTAATGGCGTTCCTTCAACATAAACCTCATTTTATCAGCCGCGGCGAGAATCGCAGCCTATCAAAACACATCTGATGCGGTCGCTAAAAATTAATTTGCCACAGGTACACATCACATCACTTTTAATCGGCAAAATATTTCATGACATTTATTAGAATTCGTTCATCTCTTCTTTTAATATGAAAGCAGCACCGCAGCAGTACAGTGCAGCACAGTTCCTACAACAACTAAAAATAACAAAAATAGAGAGCAACACAACCTTCAGTAGTGTGTTGCTTAAACATTCCCACCATTTTTACAATAAAGAGGAAAACAATATCATCACATACATATCTGCATACTGCACACTGCTGCACTGAGCCAGTGTCTACTGCGTGGTGATGACTGGGGAGAAAGAGAGTAATGGAAATGTCCTCAGCAATTAGGACATTTCTAATAGCCTTACCATACTTCACTTGGTACCCCAACGGGCCATTAATAATACTGATGAATCCAATAAATGCAAAAAGGGTTCCACTGCTGCACATGATAGCATTTACACAACTAATATGACCACGAAAAAACCACAGAGGAGTCAGGCTCCATCCCATTATCACAATGCCGTTTATCTGATGAAGAGAAAAAGCATGGACACTTGACAACTTTGTGCTATCAATCAAGTCATCAAATAAAGGAGAACACTGCTTCATTAGGCTAGTTGTGGTGATTTATAGGTTAATATTAGAAACCCGTGCTGATATTAGAGGAGCGGAACTGAGTGCAGCAACTTCACTGCAGGATTTTTTGTCAAAATTTAGAAGTCAGATGCCATCAAAGGGGAGAATGCACGATTGAAATGCGTACAAATGTAGGACTTTCATGCAATAACAAGGCAAGTGAGCTGGATAGCTAGTTAAAGTTAGCTACCTAAACATCAGCAAACTAGCATCAATTGTTTTTGTTATAAAGGAAAGGACCTGAAACGTGAAGCTATAACACTTCATCCTACCCCTTGGAAAATGGAAGAAGAAAAACTACAAGAGGAAGCAAGTTTTATTTTGTTTCTAAACTATAGCATTTAATATTCTGCATATGTAATATTTATCAAAACATAACTTAACATATTTAAGAACAGGGCTGCAGCAAAATAGACATAACATAGAATATTAAAGTACATCTAAATTTCTACACAAAGCTTTATTAAATACTAATGACTACGCCGCACTATATTCACAGCACAGCATAGTAAAGGGAAACATATGGATGAACAAAGAAGCCAGATGCTACAGCAAATATTAATGATGTGCAAAATGTGCATTGTTGTATTAACATAAACAAGCCTGCAGAGGCCATATGTGTGTACAGACAGTGTGTAGGTGTGCATGCAGTTTTAATGCGGGATGAATGTGCGCTGGTTGTCGACAACATTACCAACCACTGCGAATCCTTCCCAGGCTCCGGACAGTTAGGCTCCAAATGAGAGTAGTGTGTTTACATTTCAGTTTGCTGCATCAGCCAAAGTGAGACAGTGAGCGTGCTGCGCTGGCTGGTCAACAGAATGCTTCTTCCTGTGATATTACTTTCAGGAGACATTTAAAGGCAGAGGAAGACCATTAAGTACAAAGGAGGAAGCTATTACTAGCCATAAAGATCAGAGTCATTGCAGTGTGTACTATGCGTACCGCAACATGCATGATTAAGTTCCAATACTTTATTGTTCACAATTAAAGATTCAGGATCAATTCATAGATCGATATACTGTGCAAAAATAAATCATAAATAATCTCTCACTGCCAGTATGTATGTTGTTTGCTTATCTCAAGAATCATTTATCCAGGTCACACTTAGTAGCACATGGGTTTCTGAGGACCCAAGGAAGTGCAGCGTTGAGTTTGGTGCAATTAGGACACCCGACGCGTTAAACAGCAAGCAACACTGTGCAGCAGCAGGGCCGTTGCTGCCGCGCTCCGGCTTCATAGCGTCGCAGACTGAAGCTGGAATCACATGGGAAGCCTCTCTCGTGATCTCATGGGGAAGCAGACGTAAACAAAACGGAGATTAATGTGGTGCAACAACTTGCTGCGGTAAGCTAGAAAACAGAACAAAAGCAGAAGGCTCAACGAGTCTGGATGAATGAGGAGACGCGGTCAAGATGGTGTTTCTTTTCTTCAGCGAGCGCTGGAGGTGGGATTTTAAGTTTCCTTGCTATGCGAGCCGACGTTGCCAGAATATTTACTGTCGCTTGGCAGCATCGTCAGCTGCTCAGGGATGCATGTCTCACTGGTTGTTGTGGAAACAAAGAACTCTTATTAACCATTATTAATTAACTGGAGACATTATCAGGGTGGCCCTGACGCACCTGTGGGCAGTTCATAGGGCTTAAAACTGGATCCAAAAAGCATTACCATTACCAAATAATCTGTGCTGAACAGCATCATTTTAATATCCACTACACTAGTAATGAATTAATGGTAATAAAGTGACCAGACTGTGGCTGGGGTGGGTGATGTCTTTTTTGTATCCTAGGTTCTATGCAGACACCTCATTTTTTTCCCAATAGGATTGATGCTCGGTAGAGGGGTATCAAATCAAATAAATTGTATTTATATAGCCCAAAATCACAATCACATTGCCTCAGCTGGCATTACAATCAGTACGATGAACGACATCCCCTCGATTTGAGTAAGGAGAAACTTGCCGATAAAGTTATACAAGCTCTACACATTTTCATTCGCTTTATATATCAAGTTTTTCAAACCTCCTCCAGATGTTCTCTCATGCTCATTGGGCTTT
>CAEMYA010000112.1:2303049-2335305 GCA_903131615.1 Diplodus sargus
TGGATATCTGCCAGAATGATGTCAACTCTTAAAAGCGGTTAGTATGCCTGGCTTATTGCGGGTAGGAAAGTTTAACGTGTTAAGTCAAAAAGATTTTCCTACAAATTATTGAGGAACACGCTTTTAGATTCTCCTCGCTTGTGTAACATCAAACGAGAGGGTCTGATCTTAAACCACCTCCAGGAACAATTTATATACCGGTGCATCATTCACTGCTAGCCATCAAAAATTGGCCATCAAAAATACGAGAAAGTAGTTTAAAGGAATGCACCTTCCTCCAAGTGAAATGAGATGACAGCAGGTCAGTAGGACAGTTGTTTGTGGGACCTTAATTGGTGACGCCCTATTTTATCTATGTTTACACATGTCCAGCTGTTACAGCAGCGTGCCCAGGCATTTTTGGCAGAACTGTGATAGTGGCTGATGGCTGCAGGGATTTACATCACTGTTACGCCTGGAAGCTCCACAAAGTAAAGGTAATGTCTTTGTGTACCTGAGATCATTTCAGTGAAAACTGACTTCATATGAGACAGCTTCATTAGCTGTACTGCTAGCAAGCTTTGTCAGTAGAATTGGGCTTCAGTGCAAGGGCCACTTCTGCTGAAAATATCTGTGTGGTTAAGTTTAAACTAAAAAGTTCAATCTAAATAACCACAGTTATCCAGTTTCTAATCAAGTTATTATATCAGCCTTAAAAGTCCTCTTTCAGCAACCCCAAATGTGTCTATATTGTCCATGACTGCAAGATTTAATAACATTTTCTAAAGTCTTTCCATTTTAATCAAGATCGGAGAATATGTTGACCTCAACACATTTCCCTTGTAACGATTAGTTGGACCGGAAAGATAATTTATCCTTAACTGCTGCACACCAGCTCCTCATCTGCACTGGGTCTCTGGTTAGAGAGAAAAACATGTCCCCGACACTTTTTTTACAGCATAATTAGCTAAAATTATACTAAAAACAGCTTGTACCAGGAAACGTTAACTAACAAATGAAATCATTTTGATGGGGCATTATTCAGTCCCCCCCCGAACCCCCACAATGTAATGATCTACTCTGACTGCCCATTACATTGCCTAAAATCACATATGTTGAAGACCATTTAAAAAAAAATGTTTTTTTTTATTCTGAGTGGCCTCCCAACCACTTTTTAAAAGCATTCTGAGCCCTTGTGTCCCCACCACTTTACAACCTAAAGTGATGCCCTAAAGTGATGCTCTACACAAATGTCTAGCTCTTCATGTAACCCTCTCAGTTTGGGAATCCAAAACGCTTCGTCTCTCCATGCACCCATTAAATCGCATTCTCTGTCCAATCCACTCTGTCCGGAAGAATTTGACATCACTTTGGGAAATAAATAATCTCTCCCCACCTCCCTTTACCCTCTCTAAGCAATCTGTCACCCTCGCTCCATCACTCTCTTCCTCTGTCTGGCTGAGGCAACCCCACCGCCTCTCTCTTGGCATTACGCTGTCCCTGCCTCCTTCCCTGGGCTCGTCTGACAGGGAAGATGAAACGGAGAAAAAAAAGAAGAAAAAAAAAGCCCCACCTTCCCGCTTCCCCCATTCATCTACATACAAGCTGCATTACCACCCAATTACACTTAGATTACATTAATGTGCTTTCACCCAGCCAAGCCTCCTCTGCATGCGCCAAACCCATTCTCCACCGTCGGCGGTGCCTGCGTGGAGCATTATGGAGGCGCGTAATCTTGTGATATTGTGTCAGGATTAACATCAAATCTCATTATGGCCGTGGTGGATCATGGGAAAGGGAAGGAGGGTGGGAGCAAGTTGGAGGGGGGAGGGAGGTTACATCTTTATTTATGTTTTGGGTTTTGAAAAGCTGAGCAGGAAGGACAGAAAGAAGGAGAAAGGAGATGAGATCAGGGCTGTGAAATCTCAATTACACGTGATGGCATTTGGGATTGTTTGATTTATCGGACACAAGAGAGTCTGGGGGCTAATTTACTATGTGGGCCTGTTGAACACACCCATGTGCATGAACACACACACACACACACACACACACAAGACACGGTCGATCAGGACAAACCCAACAGGGGTTAAGGGGTCACAATGAGCACAGCAAAGTGACATAGGAGACAAATCAAACCGCCGAACGCTCCTCCTTCAGAGCACCACGCCTTGTCCTTTTACACCACCTCTCCTCATTTTCCCCCCAGCCTGGCGTTCTTGTGCTTCATAAACCTCTTTTTTTTTTATCACCAATAGATCCGTGAAGGTTGTAATTGCCTAAGTGATATATAGCCGGCACCGGGACGTGACTCAATTTTGCCCAGTTTAAAAACGCCACCGTGCCAAAGCGTGGGGTTTAGGGGAGTGCCTCGCCCTGTTAAATAAAACAGATTGTCGGGCTTAACAACGAGGGCCAAAATAACCATTTCGACGCACACACACCAATTCCCGGTGGGGTGGATGTGGGATAGGATTGGGGGAGTAGATGGGGCACGACACCCACCCACACACACACACACACACACACACACACACGCATCATCATCTCACACCAAGCGTTTTCTTTCATGTAGACACGCACGCTGACTGTAATTCCCATGCTCTGCATTCCGAACATGCTGAACACACACACGTGCTCTATAAAAACAAACAGACATTCAAACACATACAGAAAACAAACGCGCACAATCACGCAGATTGCCCATCCCCCAGCCGCGCACCGTGCCTTGCCTGGGCGTTGAGCCTCAGGAGCCTCACTAAATCACAGAGGCCCCGGCAGAAATGAGGGATAACGGCACAGCAGCGTTACAGCCATTGATTGCTGAATGCATCATCTTTTTACAATCACAACAGGGTGGGGACAAGGAGACTCGTGTGGGGGGTGGGGGGGGATCTGTTCTTGTATGTCAATCAAACTAGGGGTGTTTTCACAGGCCAGCAGCAGCGACAAAAGGAGGAAAAAGAATAGAATGAGGTAACCACACAGATTGAGATATTCCGGATCATTCTAACGCAGCGTCAACATTCCCAGGCTCGGGGAATAAAGCCGCCGTGTCTGTGTGTGACTGCGTCACCGGTTACCTGAAAGAGTGCAGGTCCCCCCTACAGTTCACGCACCGCTATATAGATCTCAGAGTCAGCCCGTGTATCAGATACAAACTACCAGTGGAAGCTGCAGTGATTGTTCCATTTGGTAAATCCATCACATGCTCCGGAGCCATGAAGAAGCCACAGTAGGCAGTTAATAATAGAAGCCAGACAGAAGCTCCACTGTTGGTTCTTGTTAGCAGCCTGGAGATTTTGTCTGTCACTGCTTGTAGGCTGTAACCAACATTTACACATACTGTGATAGAAAAAATGTAATCGATATGGATGGATTTACATTAGATCTGTTGCACTTTATGCCAGTAATACCTTCAAAATTAAATGTACCTTTTGATGTTTATAATTTGCAGTGCTTGTTTTGAGAAATATTAAAGTTGTAAAGCAAGGCTAACAAAAACTACTTGTTTATACCCACATTTTTGGATTTGTATTCTTAAAGCCAAGCAGCAGCCTTTGGGGCTGAAGTTTCAAAAACTGCAGTTCCTTAAATGGCTGCTTGAGGCTGGCTCCAAAAGTGAGTCAATACCCGTAAGACCCCATGTTTAAATGTCCAACTTTCCAGCAGAAATAAACATGTTTACAGCCTGGTACAAAAAAACAGCTCTGGTTTTTATAGTAAATTTTCCCTCCCTTTCATCATCTCATGACGATTGTACAGGGGTACATTTTCTAATAACTCACTAATTCAAATTCCATTAAGGGCGTGGCCACTCTGAGTGACTGTCCGGGCTTCACTTCTCGGCCATACTCGTGGTGTTGATGCCTTTTGGAGAACTTTTCACACAAATATCAGACAAATAATATGCTTTGCTGTGCAGACAACAGACGAACAGACTGCGGAGGAGCAGATTTTCGTAACCTCTGCCGCAACTATTTACAAAGATGTACTGTGATATACTGTAATTGTCTCTTACTTTATTGGTGAATGAAGGGGAAACATACTTTATGACTGTACAGAGAAAAATAAAAGACACTGGAGGAAAACAGAAAGAACCCGAGTGTCTGGTGAGTGCTGAATTTAGTCAGAGGCTAGATTCAAGACAAACTTGCTACTTTTACTTGCTATCTTGGTATTCTGGCTGTTTGGGGCAAATGAACCTGCGGTCAAACTCATGCAAGCAACTTGAATAAACACAAAGGATCCTGCAATCAAACCCGCGTGAATAATGTGCAGTAAAATTTGCTTCTCTTTCTATGTGAACACAGATATCTTGTTAGCCTTAGCTAGCTTGGTAGCTCACAGCTACTAGGCGGGTGTGTTTCCGTAAACCTGGAACCATTCAGCTCCACCCACACCGCACCTTGATGCCCATTTTTGGATGTACGGCGAAATCAAGTAAACAAAAAGCCCAAACGGCTCTGTCCACTTTTTTTTGCCACTGATGCAAACCTACCACGACTGACATTTTTAAGATAATAACTTTAACTGGCAGCAGCACACGTCATGGTGCGGGTGTTTGGTTAGTTATTTCCTGTTTTATTGTGTAGATTATGTCCTCATTTGTCACTTTCACTTCCTGTCTTTGTCTCTTTTACTGCCCTTTTTCCTACTCACCTGTGTTCTATCAGTTAATTATTCCTGAGTATTTGAGCCTCGGATTACCTTTTCTCGTTGATTCGTCTGCACGGTGCACCTGTTCCCCGGTCCTGTGTTCTCCTCGTGTCTAACCTGTGTTGCTGCCTGCCTTCCTCGTGTCTCCGGAGTTAATACTTGTTTGTGCTATTTTAGCACTCTTGGATTACCTTTTGTCTTTTGCTTTTATGGACTTTCCCATGCCTGCCTTTTATTGTTTGCTCTTGGATTTTGGACTCTGATATCAGCTCATAATAAAAGCTCGCCTTTTGTTGTTGAACTTGTCTGGCTGTGTCGGCGTTTGGTTCCCTTTTTGTAAATCCTGACAGCACTGGCGCTGCCTCTTTCTACACCTGCCTGCCGCACATGGAGAATTCTAACGATGGCAGAAACTACAGAATGCCCTCTGGTGTGTCACACTCCACCCAGAATCATGTGTGGAGGGGTGGGCTGAGGTGTGGTGATGGAGGGGAAGTAAGAGAGGACCCTTCAAGTCTCCAGTATTCCATTAGCCAGTCTGTGATGTACTGCTCTACCACACACACACACACACACACACACACACACACACACACACACACACACACACAGATGGGAGACCAGTTTCCCTGTCTCCACCCGACACCCTCCCCCATCCCAGTGCCTCTCCTCTTCATCCTCCTCCTCCTCCTTCACACACCTCACACCCTCCGTCAGTCACCATCCATCACACAAGACCTCCACAGATGGGCCGGCAAATAACACACACACACACACACACTCACCATATTCACTCCCACCGTTACAAACACACAAGCAGGCATAGTGACCAACAACACACACGCACAGGCTCTAGACTCTCTCTCGATCCCACAGACATTCAAAAGGTTGGCCAGACATACACACACACTCACAGCAGCTCCCAGCTTAACACTCTCTCTTTCTCACTCATACACACACTCCACCCTACTCTCTCTCTCTATCACACAGACACACACACACAGACGCTCACTCCACCCCACAAACTCTTTCATCTGTGACTCTCGGCAGCTCAGAAACCAAAAACCTCCACAGCTTAGGGGAAACCCAATTAGAACACAATTAGCAGCATCGGATCTACCTGAGAGACGGTGCCTCGCACTCGTGCTGCCAAAACAAAGCGACATACGCGATGTGGCGGCGGTGGTTAAGGGGGGGGTTTTGTTGAGAAGAACCACCGCACGTTCACTTCCGTCGGTCTTTAAAGGCTGCTGCTAATTTCCCTGTGTTCGTGATCAATGTGGAAAAAAGCGCAGCACTAATGAGCCCCGCCGCTTTAAGAGAAACACCAGCACAACACGGCGGATCAGTCTAATTAAAGAAAAGAAAGGAGGAAGAAGACTCTGGAAACTTGTGCGTGTGGGAAACACAGCAAGCAGATGGCACCTTTCCACGCTAATCAACAAGTTAGTCGCCAAAAGCACGAGGCAGCGACAGGACGCAAAAGCATGGCTCACCTTTGAAATTCCAGCCAAGCACTAGTTTAAAGGAGGATTCCGCTCAAAAGAAAAAAAAAAGATATTCCGATGAGGATCCGGCACTAAATCTTGTGAACGTGACCGATCCAGCGCGCCGCACATCACACATCCAGGGGACTAAAATCTTCCCTGAGAATCCAACTGCACCTTGAGAACCCTTTTCGTCCTGGATGCTAACTCTTTCCTCCTGTAGCCTGAGGAAAGCTTCCCCCAGCGCCAGTGTGTGTGAGAGCGAGAGAGAGAGAGAGAGAGAGGGAGAGAGAGAGGAGGTGTAGTAGTAGTAGTAGTAGTAGAATGAGGCGGGGTGGATGGAGGGAGTAGGAGGGGAGGGATGCCGGCGGCTCACATCATGAGAGAAGTCGTAATCTGCGCATCGGCGTGCTCTCAGCGAGGGACTCGAGCCACCAGAGAAGAAGAAGGTGATGAAGGAAAAGAAGAGGAGGAGGAGGAGAGAGGCATGAAGGCAGGCAGTGGTGAATGAGAGGAGGATGCGAGCTCCCTCCCCTCACACTGCTGAGTCTCTCGCTCTCTCTCTCTCTCTCCGACACACACACTCACACACATTCATGCACACACTCCTACCCCCCGCCCTGCTACAGATTGCATTGCACTGATGAAATTTTAATGGTTCTTTTAGGAAGAATAATGAACATGCTCGTCCCTGGAGTTGTGTGTATGTGTGTGTGTGTGTGTGTGTGTGTGTGTGTGTGTGTGTGTGTGTGTGTGTGTGTGTGTGTGTGTGCGCGTTCTACACTACACACACCTATAGAGGCATGCAACAAACATGCATTATGTGAGGTGGATGGATACAAGTGTGTTTTTCCTCTCTTTTACACACGTTCACCAGAGCATACTCCCACTCACACACCGCAATCCTGCACAGACTCACTTACATACTCCCCCTTTCCTTTCATTTGCACACCACACAGAGAAACACACACACGCACGCACACACACACAGACAGACACACAGACAGACATACACATGCCACGCAGTCTTACACTCAACATCAAACACTGCAACTGACAGACACACACACTCGCTCACATCGCACAGGGGAAGATGGGGTGGGGGAGTAAACAGAGAGATCCAACCCACCCTTAAAATGCTCTCTTGGTGCACACACACGTCCACACACACACACACACACACACACACAGAGAGACGCACACACAGACAAACGCAGGAGCGCACACATGAGCACACACCCCAATGAAGTGGAACAAAGAGCGCAGAGGCAGCATGTGGAGGCACCAGTAAGAACACCATGATGGGAGGAGAGGAGTGAAGTGTGCCAGAAAACACACTATCTTCAAAGTACCTTCAGACTGCTGCGAGTGGGGTAAAATAAATAATGAAACTAAGAAAAAAAATATTTTATTTACTTATAATCCAATGTATGAGCCATCAATTATGACTAATCACACATCTACACATATATATATTTACTTGTGATGCATTTAAAGTGGCATTTATAGCAGAACAACTCAATTGGGTAAATGCAACGGGGGTGCTAAATTCAACACATGGCCATACAAACAGAAACAAAAAAAAGAAGCTAAGTTATGATTGAAAAAAAACGCAAATTCTCTTTGTCATCTTTCAACACTTTTGAATTATTTATAATCCATTAATCGTTTGCTCTCCCATGTCAAAAAAATGCAAAAACTCTCTAATACTGAAGCCTAAGGTGATGTCTTCATGTTTCTAGTTTTGTCAAAGCCAAATATCAAAACGCAAAATATATTTTTATATTCAACAATTACAACAATTACACAAAACAGGGAAAGCAGCAAAATGTGTCTGTACCGTATGCAAAGCCAAGTTAGAGCATACCAGAACCCTTCAAACCCACTCACCCCCTCTTCCTATCTCATCTACGACTGGTACCAGACTCAAGTTAGGAAGACAAATGCCTGGCACAGGTAAGCCACTTAGCCTGCATACATATCCTGACCTTCATGTTGGCAGGTGGCAGACTGGTGATGCTGTCCTAACTCGAGATGGAGCACTACCTAACAGATGTGTTTAAGGGCAAATACATCCCTACATCCTACACCAGGGTCCAAATGGTGGATTTAAATGGTTATGACTATCTGTGTGTTAAAGTCTTTCTCAGTAACATTAACAATCATGACTATCTATTTATGTATGTAACCTTTACTTTAACAGGAACATACCCATTGAGATTCTAAAGCTCTTTTACAAAGGAGTCCTGGTCAAGACATCTGCATTAAACAAGCTGCAAATTACATCAAGACAATGAATTTTCCAGCATTCAGTAACAGGACATGTGCATTTAGTTGTCAAGTAGTCCTTAATCCTATCTTAATAATCTCCCATACTTATCAAAAAAATCAAGTTTGAGATGTCTAACGACAAGTTGAAAGCACAAATACTTGAAGCAAAACACAATGCACCAGAATAAAAACCATACACTCATCTGATCTGCTTATTCAGAGCTGTGTAGGTGTGGTTTGATGTGATTGACAGTAGCTCCTCCAACATAAACAAACAACCTGTCATATGTCAAATGATGTAACACTGTGTTTGGTGTGCAGAACTACAATATTTTATCCGAAACACTCCCCTCCGACTTCAAACCAGAGGAAAAAGGCACCGAGGGAAGCACAAATATTGAAATGCATCAGGTGAAAAAAGGAAAACTGTTCTCTCCCCACCCTGCTTTGAAACATAATTAAACAGCATTAACAATAATATATATGTAAAAAAAAAAAATGTCAGGATCTTTTTGCCAGAAAGCCCTGCTTTATCCTATAAATCCAGCTTTCACTTTACCATATCTAAACTACAGAGAGGCTCCAAAATCAAACTGTCGACCAGACTGACGACTCAAACAGATGACTGTTTTTCCATATTAATCGCAACAATAATCTGAGATTAGACAACACTAATATAATGCGTTTGCACCATGTTTATATTTCCATACATCTAATCAGCCAAGACACCAACAGCTGGCTGGCACAGTTTAGGTTTGCAGTGGCTGATTCAAATAATCAGCAAGACTCTATAATCCGATACCGACTGTATTGTCAGTTTGTGATGGACTCTATACACCAACACGCTAGTTTCTGCAGCTGATATAATGTGTTTTGTGCCTGATCCCGCTCCTGAGGGATATAAACATGACACTGATCTCAAAGCCAACAAGCACAAAGTCGTGCCTCGGACCTCATTCTCACCAGGCGCGGTAATGCCCCTGAAAACCTCTCGTATGACAGGACGAACAGTCAAGAGTCAGACCACAGACTCAAGTCGAGCAAATGAGACGGATAAATGGGCGAAAGGCAGTTGAACCTACATCAAACCAGGATTCCTCTGGCTCCCTCACTGTTCCCCCGCTGACCACGGATCAGTATTCATCACAGCAGTCAGCAGCACTAAAAAGATCCTGGAAGAGGAGACAAAAAAGGGATTTGTCACAATTTAACCTGGGTTTTAATTCAAAAAAAGAAAAAGAAAATGTGATAATCATCTCACTTTAGTCTCGGCTGAGTTGAGAATAAGAAACAGGGAGGCTACCAGGGGACAGAGCTTTAAATTCCTCATACATGGACAGCTTAAGATGTCTCATTCTGCCGATCCTAAAAAGCGATTTGCTCAGCAGCATCCACCTCTATGCCTGCTGCTGCCTCCCGCGGCTCACAGCGGTCCCCAAAACAATCCCACTGGAATAGTAGCACGGTGTGACCAAAAGTTTACCCACTACAGCAGGACGTGGAAGCAACTTCCAGCTCAAAATTATTTCTTGGAAAGTTTTTCCCTTTTCTGAAAAAAAGCCCAGTGAACTCTGAGTCAACTCTCTTTGGCTGTGGAAATTGTTCTCATCCCTCATATTCCCCACTGAGGTGCAGCGTCCTACCTCTGCACCGTTCCCGAAAAAAAATCCATTACTTTTGTGGATCATACACTTCTATCTCCCCCAAAACTGTTGTGAAAACGAGAGAATCATAATTTCAATCTCCAGCTCTAAGGCCACTTTCATTCCCCTCCTACACAGTCAGTCCCGAGAGGCCGAGGCCAAGTTTACACAGAGTGTCAGCGAGACGAGCTGTTACAATGTGCCTCTTGGTCTCACAGACACGCAGAGCCACTTTAAAGTTTTCTTACCGAAGCAACACCACACTTGAGAATCTAGTGGAAAACAAGCCGGTCGGGTCTTTAAGAAAGCTGTTTGAGGTCTGTCAATAATGATGGGAATACTACAGAGAGAAGGCTTGAAAGGCACTTAAGAGCCAAGCAGGGGTTTGATGGGAACAGGCATGACGTGTGACATGTGAGGCGTCCTCTATCCTGGGACACAAAAACAGCAGCTTACAAGGTTAAAGCTGCCGAGAGACTAGATACGCCCCGCCGGAAGAGTTGCATGCAAAGATTTACAATATTTGAAAAAGGAACGACACCTACTCCTGAAAATGCTATATGGCTCGGTATTAAAAACAACACGGCACATTAAGGGTTGTAGGCAAGCCAAGCGGAGGTTTGACGGGAACGTTCGTGATGTACTGTCTGACTCGTGCTCCTCCTGGGACTCAAAAAACAAAAACAGCCTTAAAAGGTGAGGACTGTCTGGGGAGGAAAAATGTGTCACATTCGGGGAAGGCACTGATCGTAAACAACAGGTAATGCTCTCCGTGGTGGATCCTCTGCTCGGATGTCAGAAGGAATTGAATTCACGAGATGCGCCGTCGCAAAATCAAACTGAGAAGACAGCGAAAAGTGTGAAAATTACCATGCAAATTGGGTATTTTTTTTCATTAAAAGAGCTGCTTTTGTGGCAGTCCAAAGAGAAACCAGACTGATTGTCATCAGCGAAAAATTACCTCTCACAAAAATGGCACTTTCATGGCATACTAAAATGAATAGCTGCCTGGAAAGTAGTCTGCCTGTCCATCTCTCTGTCTGTCACATATCTCTAGAACCATTCATCTGATCTACTTCACTCTTCACAGGTTTGTTGCTGGGGACCCAATGGAGTGCTGCGTCCAATGTGGTGCAATTTGGACATGTGACAAATCAAATATCAATAAAATATACATTGAACCTCCCTCTCGTGGGGAATCAGACGTAAAAAAAAATTGGAGGTTAGCGTAAGTAAGGCGCAGTGAGAGTAAAACAAAAGCAGGCGGATAAACAGGTCTGAATGAGAGTTGGATGTTCTGTCAACAGTGGTATGCTAGCTGACCTCAAGAGCAAGAGTGTTTCCCATTGCTCAGCAGCACTGTCAGCTGCTCCGGGGTGGCTCCATTATTGTTTTTTGTGGTCCAGCTTGGAAATTAATAATGTATCCAATAATCATTCAATTTCATTTTTTATTTTTTTTGTAACTGAGCAATTCAGGGAAGTTCAAGACTGGATCTGTTAACTAATTCTATTCTAGGTCAAAAAGCTAATGGTATGCTTCGGAAATAGTCAGCAGTACCTTCGGGAGTACAAAAGTTACAGTTAATAAGCTCTGAAATGCAAAACCACAGTTTTGGTTCTTCTTCTTCTTCAAAAAAAACACTAATTCAGTTCTTGACAACAACAAGCTGCTGGCCATCCTTCACACCAGAACATCCCTGACGGACAGTGCTCGATTGGTGAGAAAAGAGACAAATCCAATTAACAGGTTGTTGCTGGAAGTGACCTTTTCTTTCATTATCACCACTGGCCGTCCCCTGGCTGCCTGGCTTAGCGGCCGTGATAGAATTTGAAAAGACGCCAAATTGAAATCGGTTATGGGTGAGCTGAGGTGTGTGTGTTCAAAGATAAGGGTTTCCATAGCTAAGAGGAATATGTGGGGTCCTTTCTGCAGGCCGATTAATGGCATTAGCAGCAGAGCAGCCCCCCCCCCCCGTCGATGCCCAGGTGCAGTTGGGTTTTATACTACCACATTTATGAGAGATCGTAATGGGTGGGTGCAGCTCAAAACAAACGGGAGGCCAATTAAATGTAAGGGCTTCCCGGGCGAGCCGCCAGTAAGAGGGCCAACAACTCGTTTTATATACAGCTCTCAGAGGAGGGACACTGGATGTAATTTCCTGAATGCGAACAAGGCTAATTTCTTGTTTTAGTTCCAAAGATTTTTTACTCTTTTGCAGTTGGGGTGGGGCATTTTATTTTGATGTTGATCATGATATATTTAATGTAATGGAAGAAAACTTTGGCTAAAGAGATGACTGTAGGTGGCATTGCCAACTGAATACTGTAATAAATCCTACCCTTTGATTTGCAGCACAATGGCCTAATTCATTCAGAGATAAAAACAGTAATGATCATTATCAGTTTAATATTAAAGGAATAGTCAGCACAGAATAAAACATGGATGAGAATATCAGTGACAGTTGATCATTTCCTCTACTAGCTTCCATTTTTTGCCAACCCTAATTTGCAAATTTGACAAGAAAAAGATGTATCCAGTGTTTCAGTTCCACTAATCCGTTTCACAGTCACAAAAGATTAAATGTAAGAAAATCAAACAGAATTATCATCTAACTCTGCAGTGCGCCAGAGCTATTTAGCCTTTTTTAGCCAAATGTTCAAAGCGCATTTGCTGTGTAGTTCACTTTACAGCTCTCATCCACCTTGTTACCACCACCAGCAGCGTCTGCTTTCAGCTAAAGAATCTACAGCTATTTTGGCAGCTCTGTGAGGCCCTGAGAGGCAAATTCTTTGAGCCAATTAACACTAAACACAAAGTACAGCTGTGGTTTATGGGAATGTCATTAGTTTGTGTGTATGGTCATCAACAAAAGCACTGGAGAATTGAAAGCTATAGGAAAAGTGAAGGGATCAGCAATGTTCTTAAAAGTCTTCCTCCATCCAAAAGGATAACGGATGTCTCTACCACATGTCATGGTAATCCATTCCATAGTTGTCGAGATATTTCAGTTGGGGCCAAACTGGCGGACTGGCTGACCAGCACTGCCAACCGAGCCCCCAGGAACAGTTCCGGACTTTGAAGCCAATTCGACATAGAGGTCAGAACGTGTAATTACACCGTCACCTGATGCACATTGGCCCAAAAAGACTTTCCCAATAAGCCCAGGAAGTCAAACTTTCTTGGCTTCATGCTCCATCGAACAGCTTTCACGGATGACTGGGGCTCGGGCACATTTTCATCTACGCACAGCTAAAAAGCTTACCTTCAAGTGCCCTGCCCAGCAGCAAATGGCAAACAGACAAAAGTTGATGCTAGTGACAAAAATTGTAATAACTGGCAGCAACGCTTTCTTATAATTAACTTCTAAAAGTTGGTGGAACACTGGAGGAGACTCTTCCCCAGTCCAAGTTAAATGGAAATCCGGTCAGCAGTTTTTGTTTAATCCTGCTGACAAACAATGCAACCAACCAACGAACATGGGTGAACACTTAACCTCCTCAGCGGAGGTAAAAAATGATTTATGAAGACTGTTTTTTGGCAGCAAAGTGGCCAAGTGCATTTGACATTAAACGCTGTCATCTCTGGGGAAAGGGGCTCTCCGAAAACAAACTTTGACACCAAAATGCCAAATTTCTCTGTTAGAAACTATCAAAAGGAAGAAACAAAACAAATGCCAAGTGAGTCCCAAAAGGATTTAATGGACTTTACTGAAACTAAACAGTAGGCACCAAAAACGCGAGAAGCAAAGCCACAACTGCACTAAGGAAATCATGACAACAGAACAAAAATGTGTAAAACGGTTTAATAAATTACTTATACTGTATACACAGTATACTGAGATATACTGTACATTTCCCTAAAGGAGATGTGCTATAGCAGTAAAGCCATATGGCTACGGCACAAAACAGGTAGCACCATAAATCCAGGCAATTTAACACAGCATTCTAGATAAACAGAGTACAGTATACTGCCTGGAAAATCACAGGTACAGACATCTTCACAGCCATTCATTAAAATTCATCAGGGCGGAAAAGCTGCCAAGGACAGATTTCATCCTCCAACAATCGCCAGGTTAACGTCGGTATTAGATTTCACAGATGAAACAGATGCCATGCAAACGTGAATGCGTGTGCCAGTGGGTGTGCTAGTGTCATTCAGCATTCAAAACACAATAAACACACCGCAGGCTTGTCGCGGGGATCTCTCTGGAGTATGGGAGGACTGAAAGTGGAGCAACCCGAGAGATGACAACGGAATCCTTTGAAATTAGGCTTTTATCCACTCAGCCTGACATGAAATCACGCCCATGATTTCATCTGTGACATGGTTTCTTCTTTTAAGCAAGGCAGGAACATTGTTTATTCTCTCACATACCAAGTGCTTGATCCTCACCAGTACACAATAGCCTCAATACCCAACAAGTGTACCCTCAGTAACTGATGGTGCTTTTTCTTAATCAGTATCATAGTGTTAGTACAGAATGGCCCCTTGGGAGTAGCTGGTGTAGTGGCCCCAGAGAAAACCATCACCTGCTGGTGCTGTCCATTCATCCTTTCTGAATGAGAACATGGCTGGGACATGACTAACCTCTGCTGTTGTTAATTAAGCACCATTAACAAGCTTCACCCAGGCCCCAGCTGTTTCTGGGCAAGCGTGAACATCCAGGAAGGCTCTCCGGGGGAACTGCAGCAGAGAGTGACAGCTTGTCTCAGCACCCAGGCTGGCTGAATGCACCTCCTCTGTGCCACAGAGAGCTCCTACAGTTGTTAATAGATTTTTTTAATTGAACTCTACATTCTCATTTTTTTTATTCACTTGTATGCTTTCTTTCAAAATCTTAACTTTCCAACAGATGTATGCCTCCAATATGTAAATCTTCATATGACTTTCCAGACGTGCAGGATTCACCATCGCCTGGCTGACATAATGAAGACAGGCTGCAGACAAGCGGAATGGCACGATAACCCAGCGCATTAATAACCACATCATGTAGAGATTGCTCGCATGATGAAGGCCAGGCACCCTGATAATGGGTAGGCATGAGCAGTAAGCTAGGATGGAGAGATTGACGACTGAGCTCAAAGCCTCCCCAACCCCCTTACCCTCCATCACCCCTCCCCGCCTCCCCGTTGTATTGTTACATCTCATTTTGTCTCGATCCATCTAGTTGACATTGGCGAGCATACGCTCAGGTCGAGGTCAGGGGCGCATGATGGAATTAGCGTCTTGAGGACAATGGATGACTCCTCTTACTGTCAACAGTGTGGGGACGGAGGGTTGGTTAGCAGGTCAGTGATTCACACAAAGGGGCCCTATCAAATGAATCAAGAAGGTGCAATTTATTTAATTGGTGAACCTACAATATGCTATTAGATTCTAGCCTTTATGTATGGCATTGTCAAGTCTGTGACTCCACCTGTCTAGGAAACAAAGCAGTATCTCAAAAACCACTGGATGGATTGCCTCCAAATTTTGAACAGTTCATCGTCTCCATAACATCCTTTGGTGATCCCACTATGGTTAATTTAGCACCGCCAGCAGAACATGTACAGGACTGGCACAACATTTGGTTCATTTTTCCCATGTAATGGACTGAAATAATTTTGCTGGCCTCTTGACGTCTTGATTTCCCCAAGAACTATCAGGCCAAATTCTGTCCAATGGTTTATGAACAAATACCTGCAAATCTAAAGACTTTCTCATCAGCCTTAGCCAGGCTATACTGTGTTTTTTTGTGTTAACTAGGAAATATTAGCAATGCTTAAACAGTCAAATAGTTACCTGCTTCTGCCCCCAGCACCAAAAAGAAAGTGGTGTCTTGGTTTCAGTGTAGAAATTACTATCGAGCGATTGAGCAATCAATCAGTTAACCGTCAATGAGAACGGCACTGCTAGTTGTAGTCTAAAGGTATAATATGGTACTACACAAGGTAATGGCACATTGTTACCATATAATCAAGTCAAAACTCAATGCATCCAAAGCAGGTACTTCAATTTCTGTATTGTGGAGACTTCAACTGAATTAAATGGGATAGGGAGCACAATCTTCTATAGGACAAAAGTTTAGTGCAAGTACAGCTTAAAGAAATATATTAAAGTTTGACCCTGATTGGCTCTCCTGACTAATGAATACCTAAAATCCATCCAAGTGTTCCACTGTGCAGCATTTCGACTTCCCTCATGGGGCTCGCCTCATTTAAATTTAGGCAATGGAATCCTGAGCTAATCAGAGTTGAGTTAGCGAGTGTTAGATCCTGTTTGGGCTTCAGTATATTAGAAAATGTAACAACCACAACTGCTTGTACAGGGCCCTTAATGCACATTTACACCTGTGCCTAGCAGCTAAGTGACTGCTCAGAGGATTTCTGCTGGCTGTGTGAGCTGGAGCTGCTAGGCGACGGTGCTGAAATGGTTTCTTTTATATGCCTTTGTGTTGAAGATACAATGTTATGCAGCAAGGGAAAGTATATTAAACTGGCTTACGTTTCAGCCAGAGCTATCCTAATTTACTTACTTACAGTGAGTGCAAGTAGACTAAGCATCAATGAGAGCGGCAGGATGGAGTCCAAGAATCAAAACCATTGTGTGCTGACAATACAGGCAATGATAGGATTAAAGAATTAAGGATAAAGAATGAGGATAAAAGAGTGCAAGGCTGCAAAGAAATTGGATTACCATGCACTGTCCAATGAGGTAAGTGAAGTGATTCATCTTTTCTCATTCTTTTTCAACACAACAGCATAGTAGTGGGAAAATATGGGATGGGGGACATGATTCATAAGGGAAGGGGGATGTTCAGTAACAGTAAGGACCACTAGAACGTATGAAATGGTTGATGGGACGGTCTGCTGCTGGAAGACTAATTCCCATTGAGACCTGCATCCCATGCCTTCCCTCACCAAAGGCCTTCATCCAACCATTATGCACGGAGATTATTGGCAAGTATCCTTGTGCATAAATGCATACGCATGAGGTAAATTGGCTCCCTTGGTGAGCAATTGTTCAGTGGAATGCAAGGTTAACATGATGGGACACTGAGGCAGTGTAAATCACATCATTTGTGCTAATTCCTTCAACGGCAGTGCAAAACATTAGCAAAGAGATTAAATTATGAGGCAGATTATGCACTCCCTTTAGTTAATGAAGAGGAAAATAGAAAACTGCCTGTGCATTAAAGAGATCGCTTTTACAGTTAACTGGTAATGAAAGCTGGGCTGAGTTGCGTACACAAGATTCCTCACTGAATGCATCAGAACGCAATAGGGGGGAAAAAAACAACAAGCAATTCCCTGTAAGACCAAATTGAGCCATGTATCTGAGAACCTGCCTTTAATGACAGGGCGGAATGAAACTGCTAGTTAATGAGCCCGGCGCTGGAATAAAGTCAGAGAAGACAAAATGTTGACAAAAAACTAATTACACATGACCTATCATAGACGTTATACGGGGGAGCCTTTTCCAGTTCTCCCCTGGAGTCAGAGAGAAACAACAATAAATAAGACAAGCTAATAAAGGCTACATCAAGAGGATTAGCCCTATTATGAATAATTTAAGACACAGCTTAAATACCTTCTGGAAGAGAGGATCTTATTGGCCTCTCTCCGAGCCATTTGGGCTTATGTGGCTCTCCTGCAGAACAAACAGCACCATCAGAAACTAATTTTTATTATGTGCATTTGCAAAGGCACCATGATTCAAAAGCTTCTAGGGACCCATTTTGACCTCTGGCCTCAAGTTACACATGTAGAGATTCAATTAAACCCTATTAAAGCGCGTGTCAGTGTCGGTGCCTGCATTGGATTTTGCTGACATTTTATTGGAAGCTTGTAATTTACTTGCTAGCTTGGAATAAAACAATTTCCAATCAATATTTCCTGTCAAATGTTGCATGGCTGAGCTGTGCGATAGGCAAGATAAAGCACCCAGAGGTTGCTGTAATTGCAAAATGAGCTTCTTCAAAGGAATCAATCACCCTGCCGAAGGCTTGTTTAGCTGCAATGACCTGCTCACGGAATCCTTTTGTCATCACAAATGCGATGAGAGCTTACAGGGGTAGCAACTGTCGAAAACCTCCTTCAAGTGCTTAACCGGTCCATACACTACATGGTACACTACATACAAGTCCTCGTCAATGCTGCTGGATAAAATTGCACATGTGTATTCATCAGTTTGCCTCAAGGCAACAGCGAACAATAACTGCCACGTCACATCAATTGCTTGACTCCGACACACAACGCACGTGGATCCATTTCAATTTAGGCTCCAAGGCCCTCTGACAACCTTTATCATCAACACATAGCTCCACTTGTCTTGGGAGATTGTGGAGCATTAGAACATTGGCTGTCACTCAAGACACAAGAGCCAATCAATACAGGACAGGCGGGTGTGTGGAAGCTGTATTATGTGTTTCATGACAGCCAGGGCGGATGAGGGAAAATTGGACCAAGGCTCCTGGGCAGAAGAGGCCAGGCTGGTGTGTTTGGAACCAGGAATTCTTTCAAAAATGAAAAACATTTTTATTTTTTTCCCCCCCACATTGCCTATGAGGAGAACGTGTGTAGTTTTAATGAGGGGTGTCAAGATTTTGATTCTATGGGCTTTCATTTCAGTCATCAAAACCTTAACCGGAATATAATCAAGCTGTTAATGTATCTTTCCTTTTAAAGAGGAATTGGAGAATATAAATGACAAATCCAGAAGCAATAGCAATTTTCGAAGAAATTGAATTATTACCTTTAAAAAAAGTGGATTTGTAGAATTGTGACACTCCGGTTTGTCTGCATGTCCACCACTTTGGTAACAACTGATATAGCTCAACAACTTTTCAATGGATTTCCATCAAATATTTTTTGATCCTTTCCAAGACGATGAATCCTTTGGTAGATTTTGGTGATCCACTGATTTTTCCTCCAGCGCTACCATAAGGTTGCCATTTGTGGGTTTGACTACAATTATTAATTGTACCAATTACAAAACGTTCATTTAACATTTAGCTATAGACATTTAGCTGGAGACACCGAATTGTAGACACTTACCGCTTTGGATACCAGCTTTTTTTCAATTGATTGTCGTTCATGAAATGACATCCACTGATGACATGAGGCAAGACAGATTCTGATGTTTTCCATGTGGCGTCACCCGCATAATAAAGCAGCAAGAGCTGGAGCCTGACCCACCAGAGAGGAATCAATATTCCAAAGCAAAACATCTCTGGCTCCCATGGGAGCCCCTGGTCAATGAGCCAAAAATATCTGTAGGCGAAACTGAATAGGCAGCTGTTGTATGTTGCATTAAAACTCATCAAAGTCTGCTTTAGCTTCGCTTTATATAATGAAGCTGTAAGCTGAGAGAATGAGCAACAGCTTGTGGTAGAAATTATCGGTGACTGTGGACAATAACCTTAAAAAACAGCACTTGGTGAAAGCAGCAGCACTTGAAAAAAATACATAATTTAAAAAATGCAACTCGAATTCAATGCGTTAGTAAATTGAATCAGGATGCCGCTGTAAAAACTGGCAATGCCAGGCATGTATCTCAGCATTACATGGAACGCCACCTAATGTGTGTCAGTCTGCCTGTCACGCAAAATGAACTGCCCAGGGGTTGTTTGGTGCAAATTAAATTCCAACGAGGGGTGAATTCACATTAAAAAAAAAGCAATCTAATTAAATTGCACGGTCATGTATCTTAAATTACATGCCAACACCATGCAAATGCAGAAAAACTAACACCAGATGCAAACTTCAAGCACATGGGCTGCTGGTGTGTTCGACAAAGACACCCCATGAACATGTTTGTGGGATGAGATTAAAGCAAAAATCCAGGAAAGTAATTTCATTTTCACAGCTCTGCCTTTGATTGAAACTACTGTATCATTTTCTGTGTGTTGTATTGTAACCCCCTACCCCACCTGCCCACATGATACAACAGAAGATGTAATTTCTCTGGCAATTTCCACATCCAACGCCTTGGTTCTTTTCAACATAAAGCAAAAGATCAAATTCCCCTTAACCTCGAGAAGAAAGGAGAAGGAGGGAGTATAGACGAGGAGCGTTTCAAGAGTTCAACCAATGACATTCAGAAGCTGTGAACTTGTTGATGTGACGGATCAGGGCTGATATTGAATTGGATTATGAGAGGCCACCCATTGCACGTAGCTTTGATGTCAGGGGAGGCGGGTCAGCGCCGAGGTGAAGGTGAGGAGGGACGAAGAAGGGGGGAGAGCCATTATGTTCAGGTCTGAGGGGGAGGATGAGTGTTCCCATCGGATGCAGCCGCTGAGCCTTTTAAATCTGATTCACAGAGGAGAGGGAAAACACAACAAAGGCACGGGGACAGACGGATGAAAACCAGGGGTCGAGAGATGGGTTTTCAGCAAGGGAGGGAGGGAGGCACGAGCAGGGAGATGGAATATTCACAGGCTGGAGAAGCAAAAGGTATTGAACACAGGAGGAGGAACAGGAGTTTTTAATATGCTCTTAGCCCTGAGATTTAATGCTTTTTATAATTCCTGTTGTTCATAAATTCACAATCAATAGCTCAGTTTTCTTAAAAGAAAGCCTTTATAACCCAGATTTTTTTTTTTTTTTCAAAAAAAGAGGTTCCCTTTGCTAAACTGATGATGCCAGATGGTTTGTTACACTGAAACATCTGGGAAGCCTCATGAAGAAACTACATGGTAAGGGGCAGGCACGCTAAAAAAAAAACATACTTGGCAGGTCAAAAGACAAACAATCTGTGTTTCACCAACCACTGGGCTGACTTCAGCCAATCAGTTCAACAAACCATATCACCAGCAGAGGCTTCTCTCCCCGGTCGTCACACCTAAACCACGCCCTAAGCTGCCACTACAGCCGATCTGTCTAAACCACTGTCGTACCGCCAAAACTGGGAGGTTAAAACTTGTCAAGATGGTTTCGCCAGATCACATGACCTCATAAATCCAGGATAATCACTTTTCTATGGCAATAAGAATGTATGTCGCTAGAATGGCCAGATTCTGCAAGGAACATGTAAGTTACAAATACTCCTGAAACCCACATAGGTTGCTCACTACTCCAGCAGTTCTATCCAACCGATCAAAGAACAAAGGTCAAAAGGTGCATTATAAACACAGGTCGACCACAGAATTATATTTTATTTTCAGACATCTTGATTTTAAAGGCCTTTTAGATTTTGATTCGAAAGACTTAAATTAATTAAGCCGGATGAGATAACATGTTGTATGTAAGTTTTTTCTTTTTCAGGTTTCCCAAGTCCATCCAGTCTTTTAGCTAAGCTAAGCTAACCACCTCCCGACTCTAGATACATAACTATCGCATCGACGCAAGATTGGTACCGATCCTCTGATCTAATTCTATTGAGCAATATTTCTCAAAATGTCAAACTGTGTCTTTAAAAACCACATTACAATATTAATATTTACAATTCTGGCTACATAAAATCAACCTGCTCGGCAGTCACATTTGCATGATAACACTTTGTGATTTCTTTGAAACTATATAAATCATCCCTCGTTTTTATTAAGATGTCTATTCCGAGGATGCTTTCAGGTTGTAAGCATAAAAATCGGCCAACTGTGCCAAAATGATCAGATGATTCATTTGTGAATATCACTGTTACTCAGTGCCGACTTAAAAAGTAATTCTGTGCTAACTTCCCATCTGCTCTGAGATTTTAACATTTAGCAACATCCAGCACTCTTCTTGTGAGGTGTAAAAAGCTTCAGCTTACCTGTGAACCAGCTGTGTCAGGGCCATTAGATGGCTGAGAGAGAAAGGTACCGAGTCACTGGGTGTGAATTAATAAGGTCCAGTCTGAGACAGAGGTGTGATGCCTGGCGCAGTGCGTGCTCGGTGCCAGGGTTCACTCATAAAACCCGCCAGCCTCCGAGGGCATCATTACAAGCTCCTACACACCTGCCGCGAAGGGAGCACCAGCTATCGTAACCTGTGTGTGTGTGTGTGTGCTGTGTGCTGCAGCGTTGTACAATGTGTTCTTCAGGAATTTCATGACCTCTCTTCCAATTTTGTTTCAATCGTTTTCACATTTTAATGACTTTAAATAAACAAATAATTGTAGAGAATTGCTTCCTCCGAGGGGTATCAAAATATTACTTTGCAGCAGCAGCTCAGAAAATACCTCTTACTTCACAGTTTGGCTGCTAAAACGAAATTCAAAGCGATTACAGATCTCCCCAGGCGCTGCAGCTGAATGAATTAAGTAACAACAAAACAAGCAGCAGCTCTGAGATGACTAACTTGTGAAATTCAACAGGCGTAACATGAATCAGCTGCTACCAACAACTATATCACATATTATGCTTGAAAGCCTTTTAATTCTGTAATGAAGTCGAGCTAATGCTACACCAAGATGTAGAATACTCCCCTACAGTCACTAGTTTTCTCCTCCCCCTGGTATTACCTTGAAAATATCACACAATCCTTTCCGAAACTCTGCTGAGGGATAAAGTTATTTACATGGTGCTTTGGTTTGAGAAAGCTTGACATAAGCAGCGTCCAGTATTCTGAGAAACTGAGCTAATGTTTTTGCTTTTAACCAAAAAGCGCTTCCTGTAAATATTCAGTGGTTTAATCAATGTATCAGTTTGACATTTCCTGACATTTTTGACAAGATTTTTGCTACTACTCCCAAGTCAGTGCGCTAAGCGTTACGCTAGAACCAGGAAGCAAAAAAGCATGCAGAAAGACTGGAAGAAGACAAAGCTAGCCTACAACTCCCAAAAACACTATTCTTACTAAACTATTCCTGCTAACACATCTTAAGCTGAATAATTAACACACATGTTGTTTGTCTACCCAAACACAAATAGAAATGTACCTAAAAATGACAATCTTTGACCCTACGGTGAATTAACTACTGTAACCATTTCCCTCTGCTGTCAGACTTTATGCTAACCTACTGTAAGCTAATCATCTACTAGCTCCATATAGCACAGCACAAACATTAGAGTGGTATCATTCTCGTCATGGAGCCTAACCCTAAAATACTAACAGTGTTTCTTCTCTGCAGGTTTTATAAGACGCAGGTAAACCCACTAAAAATAGATATTGACTCAGTTCTTCTTGTTTTTGTTTTTTTGTCTGGCGTGTTACGTTCAAGGTCACGAACACGCCGTAAAACGGTAAAGAAGAAGAACGCAGCATGGAGGCCTGTGTCAATGTTACCTTAGCCTACTTTTTAAAATATATTTTCCTTCAGTCTCTTTTTTCAAACTCAAAGTCGACTGAATGATTTGATGTATCTTGACACAGCAGCACGAGGAAACAAAAAACAGCAGCACAAGGGTATAAGTAAATATCAATGTACTAAGAGAAAATAAACAAAATTAAATTAAAATAAACTCAAAATAAAAAAGACCAAATACAACAGAAATACTATATACAGTAGATGGATCTGTTTTCTTGTACATGTACATTGATGGCGTAAATGTGCGTAAATGTTTGAGCACTGCTGGAACAGAAATGAATAGAAAAGTATGTGTCTGTGCCCTTTGCAGAGTTACTCTGGAATAGGGGTGAAAGTTAGCATGTCGTGTCATCCATTGAAGACAAAACTAGATATTGGGAATAGGTTATTGTCCAGTTTGAAAAAGGCTCCAGATATAATTTACATGAACTTGAATGTATATTAGTGTCAGCCTTTCAGATTTGGACCCCAACAAAACACTCTTTTTGTTTTTTGTATGAACACTCAAGTACATGTGGATCCCTCATGGGTATTCTTTTCATAGAACGAAATGTATTACATTTAAGCTAGCGTGAACCATTTGCTACATTCATTCAGAGCCATGCGGGGTAAGTTAAGCACTATTCGCCCAACACACGACCTGCATTGGCACCATAACTACTCATAAGAACAACTTCTTCAAAATGTATCAACATGCTGTTCAAATCTACAGAACAAATTAGGCAAATCTGCTTGTCATCAGCATAGCTTGTTAACTTTGGTCATTATTATTGCTTCTCATATAGTCTGGAACAGACAAAAGAGACTGCAGCAGTTAGCCAGTAAAAGGAAATCCCCATGTCTGGAGCCACACAAAACAAATAAAAAGATGCTTGCCTACTTGCCACAGTTTTCTAGCAAACTTTCCGCCACCGCAAGAATTTATTTGCATTTCAGAGAGCTGCTGGTCCTCACTTTTTAATCCTGGATTATACACCCAAGACATTCCATTAGCTTCCCTCTGTACATGCCTCCTGAAGATAGTGGAGCTAAATAAGCATTTGCTACCATGCCATTTCTTTTAACTTTCAGCGACTGAAACAAGGGGTGCATTGTGTTGCTGAATAATTTATCATGTGGTTGTATCAAGTATTTAGCAGTAAATATTCAAGAAGAGCACTGGCAGATATTGAAAGATGTGTAACAGGGACAAAACTACAACAGTGCAGAAAATTAAAGCTTGGGAATCTGTTTGTGCATGCAGCTTATTGTCGATTCACACATACACCCAACACATGCCAATGCCTTGAGGTGACTCGCACATGTAACACTTAAGTTATTTCCTTTCTTCTCTGTGTAATGTTCACAGCACCCTATAGATTTTGCAGGTGCGGCAGCCTGTCAGGTGCGTGTTGTCGCGTTAACTGCTCTCCCAGCAGAAGAGAGGCCGTTACTCTCTACACTCCAAGTCTCTAGACAAACCCAGCTGCACACACACTCTGCATGCTAAAAAGCCTCTTCAATATTCATGGAGAGTTGGTTTTTCCGATGCGAGCGTAGTCAGACTCCCCGCTGAGTTTCGCGGGGTGGGGCTGCGATTCACAGCACCGGTGACTGAGGAAAGGGGGTGCACATGAGTGATCCCGATGACGGCATGTTTAAAAATAGTTGCATGCCGTCATGCGGAACAAGCCCCGGGGGGGATCGGAGGGGGTGAATGGAGCAGTGTGTGGTATACTCTTCACTCTCTCTCTCTCTCTCTCATGTTGTGGATCAAGGTGCCAGTACTCCCAGTAAAAGAATGAGATCACTCTGACTGGAGGGAGGCTGTCAAAGCTGCTCATCGTCTGCACTGTCTTCCCCGCTTTGGTGGTCCATGTTGGCGTTTTGTGTATCAAACCAGTCATTTCGATGCACAGTGACTTGTATGAGATGAGATGTATTTTATTTATGAAAACACAAATAATCAGCAAAGAATGTGTTGACGTAACTGTTCAGATATGGGAAACTGGTAAAATAGCTCATAAAGAAGTCTGATGGAACAATAAACCAGTGGTGGAAAACAACAAAGTTCATTTACTCAAGTTCTGAGCTTAAGTACAATTTTAAGATAATTTTACTTTTCTTACGTTTTTCAGATTCACGCCACTTTAACCTTCTACTGTGGTCCCTTATATTTCAGAGAAAAATATTTATTTAAATATAAAAAACATTTCTGATACACTATGCTGCAACATGTCATGTTGTTTTGTGAACTGTGATATATGTCGTCTTGGAAGATGCTGACAATCCACCTATTCAGTCATTTAGGTATTAGGATGTGTTGCGCTTTCGGATATTTATGAGGTACAAGCAGTTCACCAAAGACATCTTTCCCTCCTAAACTTCTCTGATAGTTTCATTAAAGTAATTGTTTGAGGCTCAAATGGGTAAAATGATCAAGCACAGAAAAAAATTAAAGACAAATGGATCATCCCTCATATTTATGTTATGGCCTTATGAGGGCCCAACCCCTAATTTGGAAACCACTGGATTGAATTAACAAACTGTAGCTTCAACTAAACCAGCTACAACATAAAAATTCTGCTTACCCATCAGTGCATCAGTATAAGCAGTTTCTTAATATATGTAATAATTCATTTCAGTGACATTTTGATTTCTACTAGCTAGTTTTAAGTTTGGTTTGTTAGAGTTGGTTCATAATTGTCCATTGCCTTTGAACCAAGAGTAAGTCCAAGTAAGGTATCAATTAATGTCTTGCTCTGGATTTAAGTTCATAGCCGCAAATCCTGCTAAGCTAAAGGAGCTTACTTGGCTATGGGCATCAATGTAAGTAAAAGCAAGATTGATTCAATTGTCAATACAACAAGGGTTTGTACAGCAAAATGTAAATTATTGTTCCTTCATGCTGAGGGGAGGACAAGTTCACGTGTCTCATAACCTAAGGAAAGAAGCTACTCTGTAGTCTGTTGGTATGTTCTGTATCTTTGTGTTGTCTGTATATTTTGACACCTCACTTCACAGAAATCACTGACACTTGGTATATGGGAAACAACGATATTCTGGTTAGAGAGTGTGCTAATTTCCAATATTTCCATGTCTCTCTCTGCCAAAAAGGAACTTGTATTTTGTTCATCCTAATCATGAACAAGTCACAGTTATGACTACTTGAACTTCGAAATTAAACCAGATATATTTGATTTGGTTTTACAGTCAAAACACTAGATGTCAACATCAGCTTACAGGCGACTGTCCTCCCAATGAGAATTAGTCCCAAAAAACTACAACTTGTTTACATTGAAGAGACAGAGATCACAGTGGCCATAGAACAACTGCTAAAACACCTTGCCTAATGTGTGACTCATCGCTGAGTCCGCTCGAGCCCTCCATTTCACTCGGTTTTCTGGTGAAAATTGATGAAACATGTCCCAAGAAGAAGAAATACACTTCCACAGGCTATTTTCTGATATCCCTTTTTTTTAAAGCCTAATGCTAGCAGATATGCCATAGGACTTATGACGAGAGCAAAGGGAGTAAAGGCATTATAGAGCGAGTAAGTCTGCAGATGAAGGGAGGTTGTGGTGGATGAACTTGAGGACAAAATATTGAACTTTACCACAGGAGGCCCATGATCATTTCCCTTTTATGACAAACAACATGTGTTCTTTTAAAGCACGACCCTGACTGTCCCGTAACCTTAACCACGTGTTTATTGTTGTAACCATGGCCACCAAAGTCCTCTGACCTTAACAAAACAGTCATTTCAACCCACACCACGTGGTTTCCCTGACCTTGACAAAGCATTTATTTTAGCCCAAACCACAATCGTTCCCTCACCCTGAACAAGAAGGAAACCAAACCTTCACCAGAGAGTTGTCACATTATAATAATAATACATTTTTCAACGGTGATTTCACATGGTTTTCTACGACACAGACACTTTTTGATGTCGTCCTGATTGGGGCAATCTAGAGGGCATTCATGGTTGTCCCATACATTTGATCGGGATAACACGCTTGAGGTCTCAGTGAGCTTCAATTTGGGTGTTTTTCGATCATCTAACAGTGTCTGAAGCCCATTTTCTAACAGTAGAAGTGGAAGGGACTGGTACGCATGGTTTGGCTATAGGTGCACAAAGGTATAACTACTTCACTATTTGTGTGTGAAACATCACTCCACTACAGCGGCAGGTTATTTGCCACGCCTTTGAGTATTTCCATGAACAGGTGTGAACATGGATGGAGGACAAATTGTACCACATAGTTCGTTTGAAGCGTGCTGAACCCTTTACTCCTAAACTGAATTTGTAGTGCAACATTTACAGCCATCTCCCTGCTTTCATTTTGTGCCACACAACAGATCTCATGAGCCAATAATCTGCTCCAAAGAAGCTAGATGTGACCATGCCATTACTCTGAACACGCACAAATTTACCTATGATTTAAATGAGGAAAAATGTAAAATCCAACAACAACCCCTCTCCCGTTAGTCGAGCTCTGAGAACAACACTAATATCATGCCAGGAAATTGCAGGCCACAGTGGGTGCTGGATCCAAGTATTTATGGATCATCGCCTGCCTTCACTCGCCAAATAAAGAACCAAACCTGCCAGTTCTTTTCAAAATGGACAGTATCTACACTGAGCATTCAGATGAGGACACAGAACCATCAAGTCTGTGACAATGTGTATGGCTTTCGGTAGAAAATTATGTGTTAATGTCAAGATGAAGACAGTTGAAATACAATGTTTTATTAGACGTCTGGCTTCAGTTTTTTGACGGAAGAGAACAAAATACTGAATCGTTCTGCCTAAATCATAGATCAATCTACAAAAACCTTGCAGACCTTCCCTGGAAATACATCGATCAATCTTACACCGCTTCAAAAATGATTGCTGGCTTTAATAGGATTTCTGTTTTCAGGTTTGTTAAACCATTTCCTCAGATAAAGGATGCCATCATCTGTGTTTTTTCAACGAGAAAGTGAAAATCGAGCTAAAAGAGCATCCCTCTCCAAAATGGATAGATTGCATTCTGGCAAGAAAGCCTTAATTTGTCAATACTTTTCTGGAAATCTATGTGCAACAGAGCGTGGAACTGAGAACAGTGCCAGTGGGAGCGGGCGGCCAGCGCTGACCAGAAATGTAAATTGGCGGTCTGAAAGCACGGGCCAGGAACCCTGTCAGCTGCACTCCTGCAAACAGTAATAACTCTCTACAATCACACCATAATGATATGCTTGGGGTCCTGTTAACTCTGCATGTAATAATGGTCTCGCTCTTCTGTGTCTGTTAACAGAAAGGATGGCAGCAGTGGTACAGAACAGCCCCGGTGTGTGGTGGGGTCTATGGTGGCAATGAGGGTCACACTGGATCATTATCCTCTCCATTAACATCCCAATTACACACCTTCGCTCACATAAAGAGCAGGCAGATACGCGCCGTGACCTTTGTTTGAGCCGTTACTCTAACCGCTGCCCAACCCCTCCTCTGTAATTCAGAACCACAACCTTGAACCCCCTCACACTGCTGACCACTTTCCACTCCTCCGCCATCTCGCAGGCTCCCCCGACCCTCACTACCTCTGTGATCCTAACAATAGATGAAGTCTAAATTACTGTATCATAACATCACATAGATAAACAAATGTTCAAATTTGCTGTGGGTTTTACAACTTGATGGCTATCTCAGAACTCCAAGAATTGTGGTAGACCGTGTGTCTGTGCTCAGTGAGTAGAAAAGGGGGAATAGAATTTGAACTGCTTCTGTGATTATTACCATTACCATTACGTCTATATTGACACTGAAGTTTTATCACTTAATTTTAGCAAAGTCCAATGGCTCAACTCATATTACCCGAAGAACATTTGACAACCGTTTTGCTTGGTTAAGTTGTAGTTAAGTAAGCTGCATTATTCTTTAATATGTTTCAAGACAGATAGCATCGTAAATACAATCCCAGACGTACTTAACAGTAGTAGAGTGTTTAATCTGCCATTTTTTTCAGGCTTAATTATTCTACTTGGCAGTAAACAGAGGTTGTTTTTTTGCCTCTGTTTAAAACCAGTTTAATACAGATTTAGTTTTTTGATTTCATGGTTGATTTCAGAAAATTATACATGTGTTTACAAAATGTTAAGATTGTATTTGTTTAGACATGGGATGATGTAGACCAGTGGCAGCTGGTGAATTTGTTTCAATTTGTTGTTGTTGTTGTTGTTTTTCTTTTATATAAAAGTTATTTGTCAGATTTGCTGCAACCAGGTGTGTCAAAGCACCCTACTGGTGCATAACACAAGTCTACTTAAATATATTAAAACAAAAATACGCACAGTGCTATTCGTCCTATATTGTTTTTCCACAAAAAAGAATAACTAACTCACCAAAATGATCTACAAACTCCCAGGGCCCTGCTTGTCAAACCATCAGTCTAAGAACCTAAAGACTTCATATATGACAAGAAGAAGAGCAACAAAAAAAACTAAAAAAAAAAACTATTCAAGAAGCTGGAAACAGCAAATGTTTGATATTGTAGCTTAAAAATCAGCACTCCTGACTTCTTCAACCATGTGCTCTCTCAGAACTGAGAGTTCATTCTGCACTGTCTTAGATGTTCCTTTAAAAAAAAAGTACCACTGCAGATGTTCTTGTACTACTGCATCTACTGATGCTACAAAATCCACCACTCCTATGAAAACAGTTGGATTTTCTGAGCATTCACTTTCATCATTGCCACGCAGGGCTAGCTCAATCTCACCACAGTCTAAAATTTCAGACGAGATGTGCTGTTTTATTCAGCCTGACTGGGTCCATGCTATGGTTCGGTTCCTGCTGTTTAAAAAAAAAGAAGGCAGGGAGAGCAAAAATAAAGCGCCGACCTGACTGCACCTCACAGCTAGCCACGACTTCTTAGCCAGCAAGCCTCGTGAAAAAGACGAGGTGTACTGTCCTCCTCTGTCATGTTCGTGCTGTTTTATCGCGACGTGCCGAAGTTCTTTCACTCGCAGCTTTTTGTTCTCCTCTCCTGTTTTCAGCGACCTAACTGAATTTTCTTTTCTTTTTTTTTTCTTGGCTTCTCCAACTCTCTACGAACTTCGTCATCTCAGTCTCGCACTGTCTTTCGGAGTTTCTGTTGATTGTTGCGTCCCTTTTTGGTAGGTGTCATTTATTGAGTCTTGCTGTATAAATGTTACAGATGTTTACTAATGTATTGTTCATGAAAATGGTGGACACCCCAGGAAGAGTACATTCCTTTTGCATACAGAAGCTAATGGGAAGCTAAACATAACTGGCACAGAGTTTGGAACTCAACGGTAGTCGATAGAACATGAGACTCTTGAGTTCAGGGTCCTGGGTTCGAGCCCCAAGTTAGACGCTATGGTTTCATGGTGCTCTTTCATTTGAAAAACAGCCCGGCTAGCTCAGTCGGTAGAGCATGAGACTCTTAATCTCAGGGTCGTGGGTTCGAGCCCCACGTTGGGCGGTGGTGTTTTTAGACAGCTACGTCAACTAATCAGCTCACTTTCTCTTGGATGTGTTGGACTCGATGCGCTGGATGGACACAGTCTGACTCGGGTGAGCCCAGGATATCTGTCTTTGCTGATTGGTGCTGTTCTGGTTAACAGTATGTTAGCTTTGGTTCATACTGCTAAACTGCACAAGACATGCATCAACAAAATGGTGCCAATGGGGAAGCAAAGTGCACGAGTGAAAACTGTGACATAATGTATTTGTCAAAACTGACTTTGTTAAACGATAACTGTGCTTAAATCTCTCTACAATATTGTTACAAAGAACCTGACAACCAATCGGTCTTAGAAAAGAGAGATAAAACTGTAGACCGTTTTAATCATCTGAAATCTGATGACTAAATATGACTTAAACTAACATGAACATTTGATCTCAGGACAAAGACTAACAGTGGACAAAATCATTGCTAAATCACGGTTTAGTTCCTGTTGATGTATGTGTCCTTAACAAGTGTGTTTCTTTTTAAAGACCACATTTTGACATGTGCTTTGGTGCCATAGGATTCGACTGACATGGATAAATCTTGGTGCGGCTTGTACTTACGGCCGTTGGGCACACACAGTTTCTCTATATAAAAATGGAATACAACTCGCTGGTACTGTGAGCTCACAATCAACGTAAGTGTGCATGTTACCTCTGATTGTTTCCAACCCTGTTAATCATCTGGCTGCTAATGTTCCAGTAATGAACTTGGCTAGTAAAATGTTATCATAACTGAAAAAAATATATATATATACAGAATCAAATGAAAAACAGATTGTTTTTAGGAAAACCCTTGAAATGAAAACACTGAGGTCAAATAAGTTGGTCCAACTGTGTTTGATGCAAACACATTGTGACTACTGAGGTGGCACTAGTCCACAGTTTAGACAAAGCTGCTTTCTGGCATGAACATTACTGGAAAATCTGTGCAGGGGAGGTGAATAATAAACTACTTGCTGCCTTAATTACTGTTGCCAAGGTGCCCCCTTTGCAGAGCACTTAACCCCCAGTTGCTCTGGCGAGCTGCTCAGTGGCCAAACAGTGAAAAAAAAAAAAATCTGGGCAGGTCCCAGGTGTAAATGGGTGCAAACGTGAATACAAAACAGGACGTCGGAGAGAAAGAGCATGTGCGCTCGGTCGACATTCTCTGAATAAACAGAGATTAATGAAAAACAATCTTTCCATTCCACTGCCCTCCTCCAGCCTCCCTGCCTTCCTCCACTCATCTTTTCCCTTCTGACACTCTTTTTTTTTCTCTCTCTTTACCCCCCTCTCCATCAAAAAGCTGCTTTACATGTATGAGGTGCTCACAGTGTACACCGTGATGAAAGAGGCAGAAATATATAGCAGAGGGACATGAGCCTTGAGCACACCTATGGTACTGCCGGATCATTCCCATAATTCAACACCCCACCCCTTTCCCCAGCCTAGCCNNNCCCCCCCCCCCCCATCCCATCCCCTACTCTCTGCAACATGGTGCTACAGCCATAATGCAGCGACAATAGAAGGAGATGGT
>CAEMYA010000112.1:2335660-2349442 GCA_903131615.1 Diplodus sargus
ACCCCTTTCCCCAGCCTAGCCCCCCCCCATCCCATCCCCTACTCTCTGCAACATGGTGCTACAGCCATAATGCAGCGACAATAGCAGGAGATGGTTTATTTCACGTGCCATTTCCAACAGCACAGCAGTAATGAGGAACAACATTAACATTTTGCTGACACGTGTTCCCCCCCCCACCCTCGATGGGCATTAGCCTCCAGTTTGCTGCGTGGTGCTATTGGTGTGCTGTATTTCATCGTACCGTAAGTCAAACATTACATTGCCAGTGCACCTGATTTCCTAATGGCAGGAGAGTGTCCTGCAATACTGAGATTAGGAAAGAATATCCTGACATGTATGATTTATGACCGTATTTCCATGTACAGCTGCAACTAATGATCATTTGTGACCATTTAATTTTTTTTCTCTTTTTTTTTTCAATTAATCAACAAATCATTTAGTCTGAATAAATGTAATAAAATAAGGAAACTGTTCATCACAATTACCAAGAGTCCAAGGTGAAGCACTCCCAGACACTCTAATACAGAATTTACAATAAAACCAAACAGACAGAAAAGCAAATTATCACATCTGAGAGGCCTGAACCAGGGAATCACCAGTGGTGGAAAGTCACCACTGTAAATACTTCTACTCAAGCACTGTAAAATAGATTAGACCCAGCAGGTAAACTTTATAATGTCGTTATCCCACCCTTACCAACTTCAACATTAACGTTAGGAACATTAATGCATGATTCATTATAATGCTAGAATATAAGTTATTATGAAATATACCATTCTGCATACCGAGTACTTGTACTATTGATGCTTTAAGTATATTTTGATACAAAAAATATGAACTAGCACGACCACTTGTTACCGAGTACTTCTACATTATGGTTTTGTCGCTATTACTTTTAAGAACAATGTCTGAGTACCTTTTCCACCTCCACCAGACTGTGCTTGAAAACACAAAGCTAACACAAGGAGACGTGACATAAAAGACATGGCATGGGTATTTCCTCAGTCTCGTGAAGGATGTTATCAATTTGCATTATGGGAAGTGTAGTACGTAACATTCTTATTAGCCTGATAGTTCATCCTAATAGCTAAATGTCAGCCTCATCTGAGGGGGTTAATTCAACAATCAGCGCTCCAAAACCTCCCAAAATATAGAATCTGTAATATTGAAAATAAATTAGTAATAACAAAAAAACAATAACAGTTATCATACAGCTGGTAGAAAGGAAGATAATAATATCAATGCCATGCTTTACAAGACAATAGTAGTGTTATTATAGTTGCCAGTGTCATGAAAAGTGGCACCCTTGGTACTAAGCAAGGCTGCCTCTGAATGGACGGTCTGGGAGACGGAGCGGGAGGCTTTGGTACCTCCCATAAAAAATAGATGAAACCGGGCAATCTTTGAAAGAGTAATTGGGTCCCTGGTGACCGCCTTGCCTTCAAAATTCCACCAAAAAATCAAGCCAAGCAGACGCCACAAAGGACTTGTAGGACACGTAGGAGAGAAAGGACAGTGGACGCGTGCAGCTCCAGTGAAAAGACAGACACTTTAAGGAGGTGGCTGGCGGGAAAGCGCTCTCGTTTTTTTTCCATCCTTTCACACACTTGAGCAGATTTTCTTGTCTTTGTCCGAGATATTTTTTTACAATCCGTCAGCTCAAGAGCCGCTAATGGCCTGCACAGTGTGACGGCCTCCTGACTGGTCTGAGAGCAGCTGCTTTATGTTTGTGTGTGTGTATGTGTGTGTGTGTGTGTGTTGACTGCCCACATGTGATGTCACTGTGAATTCCATTTGAGCCATTTTCGACACAAAAGAGGTTACAGAAATCAATCAGGTGCTCCACCTCTCGTCGCGGTTTTAATTACTCCGACGGACAGCGGTTGCAAATCAGCGGCGCGCTCGCTGAAATGCTCACGCCTGCATTCTGACAAATGGCATCAATGGTAATTGCCTCCAAATGAGCAAATTAATGGACACGAGCATCAATATCAGCGCGGGAGAAATGTCACGGCTCGCAGGCGAAATATGGGAGAAGTGTTTGCTGTGATTTTTCAAACGACGGGTGTTTGCGAGGGTGAGATAACGTCTCCGAACAAATATCTGTTCATTACACTACTTCAAGATCACTGGTGCTGAACAGCTTCAGCTAAAAAAAAAAATGCAATAATCTTTCATTAGATAGCGATTTATATAAAAAAAAAAGTGAACATTAGCGTACTGATCCCTTTTTTTTTTCCATTCCTCCTTCCTCTACAGTCTGACAACACATTAAGCTCCTCATCCGATGCTCCAGCACATTAAGACCCCTCCGTCAGTTCTAACATTATCAGGCCCTGGTGGTTTCATCCTAATGGACGACGCCCTCAGGCTGCTTTACTTGACAAATCCATAAACACGTATCCTGTGGGCAGGAAATAAAGCACTGTCAAGGCTGATCGGAAAAAAGGTGATGATGGCTCAGTCATTAAAGGAGGCATCCTGGAACACTTAGTCCACAGTGTTGAGTGTGGCCAGTGCAGACATTAATGCATATTAGATGCAGATACTGATACTGGGATGTAAGAGATTCTGATATGAATATATCAGCTAATATACACACATTTTTTTACATTAACAAATCACCTTAAAATATTTATCTTAAGAATTTAGTCATCATAAATAACCCAAAACATATTTTTCTGCATTATGACCTCTAAAACAAACAACCTTTTCATATCGTTTCATATCAGGCGATATATGCCCCAATACCAATATAGCTGTTGGCCGATATCTGCCAATAAAACTGACAGCACCACTGTCAACTTACACCTCCTGCGCAAGTGTCCAACAGCAAGTCACTCTACAATGCATTACACACAGTTTTGGTTTTTATTTGCTCAGGTTTATAGATATCGAATGCTGCCACCACCCCAATACAACTGAGGTTAATGGATTTTTTTGTGGCGCTCATTGAAAGATGACTTCAAGATTCAACAGCAGCATCTCTTTCCAGACACAATGTGCCAGAACCCAGCGTTTATAGTTCACTTCGGAACACACATCTCAAAACCTGGAAAATGTACTTATAGTATAGTACTCTTTGTCAAAATGCAAAGAGATTTTGTTCTAGTTTTCATCATTTCACTTTTTTTTCTAACTCAGGCATTTTTAACTGTATGTCCTGTAAGCATTCTGGTTTTTTTTTTGTGTCTGTCTATAAATTAGACACATTTACATCTAACAATGAATATAAGGTCATTAGCAATGTAGTGAATACCTGTTCTTCTGTTTTACTGTTATTTTTTTGTATATCATGTTGTATATACGCTGCACTTTAATATGTTGCAGGTCTCTCTTGTAAAATAAATTAATTAAGTGTGAACGGTTATGATGGTTTAGCTCGAGGAGCAGCTAAACATTCTGATAACAGTAATCCAGCAAACATTTGTCAGATTAATGTAAAAGCTGCCGCAACAAGGTTAAACAATCACAGAGAGAGGGATTAAACATCTCTCGTAACACCTTCTAACATCCATGTGATAACCCGATTATCGCAGTCATCATCTCTTACGAACAAAGACAATAAAATCTGAAGGATAAACCATTGGACGGGCTCATTTTAAGTCATTGCAGAGATTCTTCTCATCAGATCAGTCAATAAAATCTTTCTCTCTCCTCTCAGTTAAAAGACCCTTGTCAAAGCACAGGAATAACCTGACAGACAGTCTCGGAGAATAAATTAATATGCCAAAAAAAGCTTTGAATAGAGAATGTGAGAATGAGGCTCTGTCAGATACCATAAGGCAGGAAGCAGAATTTGCTCTCTAACAATGTTCAGTCATGGAAATGGTAACAAGTCACTTCTGTCTGAAGGACAGAATGCCATGACTTTAACAGAGAGTTGAAGTCAGCGGTGTAACATACTGCATGTCTGAAAAGGCACTGAGACAGTTAACAGCCCCAAATTCTTCCATTATTCCCACCAATAGCAACACAAACCAACAAAAAGTGCATGTTCTTATAGTTTGCCTTGGCTGGTTTGATGCCCCTTCTTTTTTAATCCTCAGCGGGTCAATGAATGAACTTAGGCCATAAACCTGTTAAAGTCATAGTATTCATGGAGACAAAATAAACAGTTTAACGCTGTTCTTTTCGTAATGTTTTCAGCAGAATTGTGGGTTTACTTGTAAAAACTAATAAATCTTGTAGGTCGAAGAAAAATATAAATGTCCCATTGACTTCCTTATGAATAATTAGAGGGGATATATGATGCGATTTGGGGGGTTTCCTTTTCTTTTGGTGCATTATGGCCCTTTTTCGTGCACGTCAAACATTGAAAACACCTTGTTTGTTGTCCAGCCTTTGCTCCCATAACTTATCTACATGACCGTGTAACACAGCAGCACCTCCAGCACCTCTACAAGGAAAGACGGCAGCATTTTTGCAGGAAATGGATTTTTCTCAAGGAGCCGCAACGTGTCAGCGTTTGTAAGAGTGAAACCGCTGGATACTTTTAACAAGTTGAGGGCCAGTACAAAGAACAGGGCTAAGCACAGGAGCAGCTGCACAGAGTCTTCGTCTTCTTCCATCTGAAAATATCACGACCTGGTGGATTTACTTTATTTTATTTCTAAATGGGACAGAAATGACCTCAAAACGAATGGAAAATGCGCTTGTACTGTTTTCTTTTCTTTTTACATTAAAGCATGTAAAGCTATTCTAGTCGACAGCTTAAGTAAAAAATTAACCTGAAGATGAATATAATATGTCACATTTAACTGAATTCTTCCCAAAAATTCTGGTGTTAATATTCAGTAAACATTTGGCACCAGCAAGTCTATTAGAAGAGCAGCAGACTACTGCCGATAAAACACCAACTTCTTTCGGAGAACTTTGGCGGAAATCAACTTTCTTTGGTTCCAGTAGACAACAAACGCCCATCATTGCCTTCTACTATACCTACTATAGTGTACAGATGCTGTGATGTTCCTTGCTGAGGGTGGGGGGAGGGACCAAGCTGGGCAAAAACACCCTTTGTATTCCTGCTGAGGGAGCAAACACCATTGCTCGAGGAGTGACGTCCAGATTGACAGCCACTGATCTCAGCACCAGCTTGGAGGTGGCTGTGAAGGCGGGGGGGGGTTGGGTGGTCTCTATAGGCTACTGTAAGCTCATTTTGTCCTTGAGAGGATAGTTAGAAGGTACAATTGGAAACTATAAAGTGCTATGTAATGATTCTGTCCATTCCCATTTCCATCCAGGCCAACTACCCAGCCCTGCCCCACTACAGAGTCCTCAGACTCCTCCGCAAGACGCATCAGCCGAGGGCAACTGGATCCTGTCTGGATGGGCGTGCGCGGCAACTTGCGCTTAAAAAATCCGGCGCCAGATTTTGCAGAAATAAATATTGTCCATCATGTGGAGGTCAGAGGTGTAAGATCCCCGGCGTCTCGGCCGTGCACAGAGGGAAGCGGGGATGGAGGGAGACAGCAGAGCCAGTTCAGCATGAGAGTGTGCAGTGTAAGCTAAAGCAGGAGGACAGCTGTGCTCTGTACTGGCTGCAGCTGACAAACATGTCAGGTCATTAGGGCAGTTTCATGCTTAATCAGGGCTAACGCCAGGAATACACCGGCAGGAATGCGTCACACCTTATAGGGCGCAATGTGGGTGCTGAAACATCCTCTGCACACATTTCCCTCTTTTATTCAGGCCAAATGAAAAAAAAAAAAATCTAATTTCTTTGTCTTGCTTATTTTGTTAATGTGTTTATCGTAAAGACACAGCCCGGCAGCAATGTCAATGTTCTGCATTTTTGAATAAGCCACAGCAGGGTGCAGCTCTGCTGATTCTAGCAGGCTGTGCACCACAGGCTGCTGCTATCCAACCAATATAATCTCATCACACAGCTAGAGGAAGAGGACTGGAGCCTAAAATTGCAAATAGAAATGTGCCATGATTAATAGGGTATGTTTTTGCTAACTAGCAGCATATGTACATGGTAAATAGTCCAAAAGAAAAGTAGTTTGTTAATCTCAGTAAAAGACGATGTTGCTCCAGTACAGTTTGATCACTCTGTTCTCTGCTGGTAAAGGAGGGTTTCATTCAGGGAACTCAAGCACAACACAACACCTGCACTCTTTCCAACACTTTCAAGCAATAGAAAGCAGAGGCGTCCCTTCACTTTAGTTTAATTTGCTATTTTGAACACCTAATGAAAGCTCAATAAATAAATACAAAAGTGCTTAAACATTCCCTACAAATATATATGCATTATTTCACACTACACTTTAATATTTACTCACAAGTTCAAACACGGACGAGAGAACGTGTGCGTTGGCAGATACTATGAGGGCATCTACGTTTACATTTTAGCTCCCATCAGTTTGCGCTGGATCAATGCTGTTGTTCCACTGGACTGGACAGTGATGCTTTGACCTCTGTGCCGTGAACCACAAAAAGCTAATTGTTCCCCTCTGTGCTGTGAGTACACACTTTTCTTTCAAATTGATTTGACGTGACTCTCAGCTCTCGGCAGCGTGCAGCAGTTCAGTGGTCTGCCGCTCTTTCAGCGGGTGTGTGATGGTGGTAGTATGTTAATGTGTTGTTGCGTGGCTCTGTCTGCCACGCGTGTGTTTTTCCAGCTCGTATGATGGATGGCATTTGCAAATGTTTTGTGTAGCCTCTGGCTGTATAAACACATGATTTGTCTTCTATAAATGCATGCAGGAGTCTGGTCCACGTTTCGGCGACAGTCTCAAGGATGTGGCTTTTACACCCTTTTGAGTGCCCGGTGCCAGTGCCTCGCTCCACTCCGCTAACAGGGAGCAACGGTAGCGTCCACAAACGTGAACTAGCGACCGGCCTCCACCACAACACATCCCACTGCTTTTCTCGCTACGTCCCGCCTTATCCTGCCCCGGATTGGTTGCTGGCTGGGTTGGTTAAGGTTAACAATGAAGAGTGGGATCGCTTAGGGTTAGCATAGGAATATGTCAGGTCTTAAAAAACAGTGTTATCCATAATCATGAGAGTCTACAACAATGAGACATAGGGTGTTGCACATATGCATGAACTCCCCAATTGGTAATCTACAATTCTATGAATGATATTCAATGATATTCCCTAAGGAGAGGATTTGAAGTTTGCATCTGGCTGCCCCTCTATTGGTCCCCTGTTGACAGCAAACTGCTGGTGGTGATTAGATCATGATGGATACCATGACATACCCAGAGCCGCCAGACTGCTATCCAAAATTATTTTAGGGGGAGGGGGGGTGATCGCATTAAAGGAACTCCAGAGGATCAAGAAGTGCGTATCCTCCGTCTATCTGAACCACCCTTCCATGGACTTTTTGGACTTAATCTGATGGCTAATCCATTTTGACTTGACTGTACAGAGGAAAGGATCAATAACCCGAGCAAAATGGGAAAATAATTGTGCCGCTCAGCATCGGTTATGATCAATTCACCTTGACACAACATGACTGGCTGGCAGAGGGAGAAACAATGCAGTGAGGAATGGAAGTGACATCAACAGAGGTGACGTCTGAGGAGTCTCTGTACGGCAGCACGAGTGTCTGAGTCACCAACTCTGACTGCTTTAGTGACGGGAAGTAGGAAATACTCTGCGGACATGTAAGTAGGGAAATACTAATAGGGCTCATTATAATGAAGAAAAGTCAGGGGATTACCAGAGTTCTTGCTGTGAGGTTAAATTAAGGGTAACATGAATGTTCATGGCACTGAGTCCAAAAGTTGTTGAGACATATCACGCAAAGGTATTGACGTCCATCTCATGGTGGCACCATAGGAAAGGTCAGGAGGTCACATGTGAAAACCTCAACACATCCTCATTCCTGAACAACTGAACTGATCGATTGACAGCAACTCACAAAACGAACCCTATATTAATATAGTTGTCCTTTGTCGTACGGGAGCAGTTTACTCACGGGAGCAGTTTACTCAAGTTACGTACGTACGTACGTACGTAACTTGAGTTATGTTACATGCATGATGTGAGTTAACTACATTAGTTAAAATAACAAATTTAGCTGATTTTTGTTTTCATACTGTACATGAACAGTTGTTTATTTGACCTATTTATTTACCCAGCCTCCTTCCTATGCAGACTTCCCTGCTCTTCACATACAACGTCACCTGACTTCCTCCTTTGCTGCCATAATAAAGACTACTGCCACAAAAGGTGGCCGTTTAAAAAAGACTTCAATATGGGTCACGATAAGCTCCTTTCATAGACTATGGTCGTTTTTATGATGAGGACCAGCTGGAAAATCTATTTTGAATGCTTTTTTTGTATTGTGGTTTTGTATCGTGTGTGTGTGTGTGTGCGTGTGTGTGTGCATGTGTTTGTGAGTGTGTGTGTGTGTGTGTATGTGTGTGTGATGGCACAAATCTTTTCATATGTTTCAACATCCTGTATGTATCATGCCTTACTAATCTTCTCACTAACGGAAATACAATATAATAGGTTACATCCTCCTCTAATTAGGTTGGTTGTATAATAAACAATGTGTCAGACGTGGAGTCAGCGGGGTTTATTAAAAAAAACAATGATAATGTAATTACATTAGGAATAAAATTACCATTAAAAGTAAAATACAAAAACAGTCTGGATCTTGAAATTGGACTGTTAACTTTCCCTCCGGTCTGTCATAATCAACTATTTTATAACATGTGAGTGATATCTGGATTTTGTCAATAGTCATGAAGTCCAAATACAAATACACACAGTACCCACTGTTTAATTTTCTTTTGGACGGAGCTCATTGTGAATGAAAGTAAACATCCTCCGATGAATAGCGTGCTGCTGAAAAGACGGACGATTGATTTTTTACTTATGCACATCATCTTGTCATGCCAACAAAGCCAAAAATATGTGTGCTGAGGAGCAGAGTGGAAACACAATCTGTACTTCAATATGACGGGGGAAATTGCTTTCAGGACAGCATGGGGGAATGTAATGGGATAGCTCTGCTGTTGACATGCATATGGAACAATAATAAGCCATCAAACAACGCATATTGGATACAACACTGAATAGACTACGCGGGATAAAAAGGTGGAAGATGAACAGGTAGTAAAAACAATAAGTGTTAAGCTCAGCAAGAGCCCGTTACACACTTAGGTGGCATTTGCAAGGTGAGAATGAAGTGACACTACTGCTGGATGCATGTGTTCATACGCAGATTATGACAGAACTGTCCATTTTCCTGTTTACCATCAGGATCACATACCTATTTCCATTATCAAAATTGATCACCATATCACATCATATTACATTATTTGCAAAGGATCGTAGGTTTAGTTGAGCTAATGCAAGCTCAAGTGAGTGATAGCAGCTGACTTTGCTGTTGCCTGGAGACGGCTAAGTGATGCTTCTGCATGTGCAGGCTTCTCAAAATCAATGAGAGTAGTGTAACTAGAGTTTTCAGATCAACAAACAAAGACAGACCTCTGAGGGAAGGTTAGTGGTTTGAAAGCCTCAATCCAGCTGTTCACCTCTGGATTAGGGTTTGGTAACACGCTCGAATTTTCCAATTGGCCTGACAACCAGTAATTGCCGACATTGCGGTACTGAGGAGAGCAGACCCTGAAATTAATCCGGTTCATTTTGCCACTAGCAAACCGACTCATGACAGACTTTTTTGGTTTAATAATATCAGCTTGGAGAAGTATGCAAGCAGTGAGTTTGCCAGCTTCCACAAGCTCTTTTAGCTTTTTTTATTGTCAAATAAATAAAATGAAATGAACAAGATTATTCTTCCATCAGTGTTCCTTGTTGAAAGAGAAAAAAAAAAGAGAACAAAGAAAGAAAAATTAAAGATTCTCTCCTTCAGCAAACTTAGAATAACGTTAGCTTAATTGGCTTGTTAGCTCATCGTAAAAATCCTCATTCAAACTCGACAGAAGCAAAACAAAACTCAGCAGAACCATTTTGTTAGTCTTTTGACTGTTTTGACTATCACCAACTCTGGTTTGGTTCAAATAAATCCTTAATTCAACAGGTTAGAAGCGAACATATTCATATTCCTTTCCATGGCATTGCTAACCTCTGTGCTACTGGGTTAGCTAAATGAAGGCCTGTAACTTGTTCTTCAGAGGCACGCCATGAAAGGACCCATATTATACTGTTTGTACTGTCTGTTCGTATGTGTTGTTACAGTTACTACCATGTAGCTAATGGCTAACAGCTAACGAAAGCTGTGTTTGTCTCCAACACAGTCTCAAAACTCTTTGGACACTGTTCACATCGTCTCTGTCTCCAGTCTGCACATGTTTCCAGACTTTTTACTATGACAACCAAGCTCCATTGTAATATTATTAACATTAAACTCGCTTCAAATGCCATTGCATAGCGGACCGAAGCGGAGCTAATTAGCTAGCCAATTTCCAGCTAACTTCACCATACTCGTAGGCAACTGTAAATACTATCAAACCGTGGCGACTCTTACCTGTGGCTCGGTGCAGTTGCTGTGTCCGGTATGGTTGAGACTGGTCGTTTTACGAGGGTCAGTGTCGAGGCCAAGCCAGCTTTGTACTGACCCTCGTTATTGAAGCAGTCCGATGTGAAGTGGTTAGCACACGCATACAAGCTAACACGAACCGCAGCCGGCACGTTGTCATTAAAAATGAAAAGCAACCACCGTCTTTTCCGTTCTTCTGTCGCTGGGACAGAATATAGGCACTGATGTTGATTTATACACCCAACAACAGAGTAAATTGCGTGTCTAACTCTGAGCAGCGCCATTGCAAAACACTGCTATCTTACCGCTGGACACATCTGAAACAAGAACACAGCTGAACCTGAACAGCCTGTAGTAGTGCCGTTTTACCAGTGGGTGGGCTGCAGAGACCCTGCAGGAATCACTTTTCCTCATTCTTGGAGTTGGCAGGTTCAGGGAGGACCAGTTTATATAGATAGAGACCAGAGAAAACGTGTTTTTCATAATATGGGACATTTAAATTACCAAAATGAAATGACTACATTTGCCCTTAGAGCTGATATGTTTGTGCAATTGCCCAATTCGAATCTGTGTCATTTCACTGACTGTAGGAAATTTGGAATTTCCATGCCTTTGGAGGTTTCACTCTGCAAGGCATGGAGCTTTTTAATCCAACTGAATTTGCACTGCGCAGCTCCTTGATGTGATCGCGCATAACTGTGTCAAAGCGTGAGAAAGCACCACTTAAAGGAGACAAAAGCATCCCATTCATCATTCATTCTCACCTTATTGCCTTACCGGTAATTTATAGGCGATTAACTGTATTGTGCAGCCATGAATCCAAGGTCGCCATGGCTGTGACATGAATGAGAATCTCATCGCAATCCAGTGTAAAGAAAAAAACATAGAGGCACACAGGTTCAGGAAGAAGGTAGAGAGGCTGGGAAAGTGTGACAGACCGGGCAGGAAAGGGCGAGGTGAAGTGAAAGATAGCAGCTGTGACAGCCAGGGGAAGACAGGGAGAACTAAAACAGCACTTAAGTCAGTGAAGGGATTTTTTGGGCTGCTGAAAGTCCTTCACCTACTTATAGTATAGTATTAAAAGATCCTTATTTAGCTTCCCCCCCCCTTCCTTCAGTGTGTTCTATAGGTTCCTATGCATGTTAAAGGTCTTGAAAGTTGAAAAGGTGAAAGTTCACGCCACTGGGAGCTCCTCTCTCCCATGGCAAACACTGCACCTGAAGTATCTAAAAACCTCATCAGTAGTCTCGCCTTTAATTTCTTGACACTACGTCACCACGTCACACATTTATGACTACATTCACGGTAGGAGTGAAGCTTACCGGAAGCTGACAACACAACAGATCTGACTGCAGACATGGTGAGGAGTGGTAGTTCAGGCATGTGTGAGCTGACCAATCAGAGCAGATTGTATATTCGGGAGGGGAGGGCCTTAAAGAGACAGGCGTTAAAACAGAGCGTTTCACACAGAGGGGGAATACGGGGCTGCAGCACTGGACAGTATGTTAAATTGTAAGAAATTATGAATGTAACATTTACAATATCTGTCCTTTAAAGATCACACATGCAGTATGAACCAATCAGGATACTCAGACAAGTTTGATTATTTCGGTTCAAGTTTTTTTTTTTTTTTCTCCAAACGGAGGGAAAATATTGTAAAAACTCGCATCAACATAAATTCCATCATTAAACAATAATTTTATATGGGTTAAAAACATATTTAATTTGCTTACTTGCAGACTCACACAGACACATTTTCACACTAATGCAGCACAACTCCTCTTTTCCTCACCTGTTTCCCTGTCCCTCTCCAACGCACACACACACACAGACTGAAGGACATAATGGGCATGATTTTCTCTGATACACCCCCCCCCCCACACACACACACACACACACACACACACACGCCCTCTGTCAGCTCCTCTCCCCGGCTAATCAACTACAAGCCCATAAACATTCATCCATCCACGGCGGCACACCTGCTGCAATCTGTTGACTTTGAGCGAGATCTTTCACCTGTCGCGCACAGCTCAGAGAAGAGGTGTGAGCTGGCCGCTTTGGAAAACCACCTGTTCTGCCTGGTTAGGCTGCACCGTGTGCCCAAATGTGACCCGTTAGGATCAGCTGACAGCTTTGAGAGCCATCACAGTAGAGGTGATAAATGTTCTGATGTGGCGGTGGTATGAAGGTGTCAAAACTTCTCTCTGGACGTTTACTGAACTTCTGTTGCCATTTTATCCCACCTTCGGTTTGAAAATTATGATTTTTATCATTTTAGCTGTCTGGTTAGTAGTCCCTGTTATGAAAGATGACGAGCATTTTCCTAATTATTTAGATGAGTGGTTGACTGATCAGATGGATAAATTGTTCACGGAATGATCGACCAAATTACAATTTTTATGATTAAGTGTTCAAGTCATTTGTTGAGCTTATTAAGCACAACTGCCAAAATAAACTGGTTCAAGCATCTAATATGATGGATTTGCAGCTCCTCTCTGTTTCATATGCTTGTATGTTGAATTCCTTGGACAATTGGTCAAACGTCGGCATAGGCTCTGGATGAACTCAAATGTGCATTTTTTCCCTTTTTTTCTCACTCTAGCATATTATATGGTGTATATATGTTGGCTGATAACTAACAAGAAATTGGAGTACAGGAATGCCGAAAGCATTTATGCCAAAAAATTCCATATCCGTGTCTTTATCTGGATCTTTGTCAAAAGATAATGTGGTCTATTCTGGGCTGAGAGCCAACCATCAATCTAAGTTTTGTGTTAATCTGTTCGGTAGTTTTTTGTGTTATCCTGCTGAGAAACCAACCAACAAAAAATAGAGAAAAATGCCAATCAAGACTTCCTAAATCCCTTGGTGACATGTTGAAACAGCTCATTTTGACCAATCACAAGTCCAAAAGCCAAAGACATTCAGCTTGCTTTTATAAACATATATTTATGTATATTTTTTTGCTTATATTTGCTTTAGAATAATGACTTAAACCGACATTGTACTATCACAATTTGGGCCAATTGAGGTTGCTGTGCGCTAAGGGTAGCCATTCCCATATCACATCCAGCCAAATAGCTTTGTTGCATGTTATCATCCATCTACTGTCAGCGCTCTGCTGCAGCTATCTGACAAATGATTGAAAATGTCTCTCTTTCAATACATACAGCATGTGTGTGCATGTGTGCGTGTTAAACATTGTCTGATGAATGATTGGCTAAATTGAATAATAATTTCAGGTCTACCAGAGAGCAAAGACAGTTTTTTTTTCAGCATCAAAATGTATATCCTGTGTGTTAATGTTATTCTTT
>CAEMYA010000112.1:2349455-2408435 GCA_903131615.1 Diplodus sargus
TTTCTTCCTCTAATCATATTGATATTTATATATAGCATAAAGTATCAGTCGGGCTCTGCTTAGGGAAAGCTTAAAATCAACTTGTTAATGATAAAAGAAACAGCTACAGTACAGTACAGTCACACTGGTCAATGTTACATTGATGTTCAGGAAAAGGCTGTGTAGCTGCAGCACAGATGTGTGATAAATCAATAGGGAGGACTGCAACTGTGAGTCTTTATTGGGTAAATAAAAGATTGTCTACATGCACGAAGAACAACAAATCGGCACACATCAATACCCTGAACTGCAGGGTGAACACATTATCTAATACATTTGCAGCACTGATGCTGAAATCAGAACCAAGCTCCATGTATTGCTGTCATTTTTGTCTGCATAATTGGCAATTATGGCAAACAGAGACAATCCCGAGAACAAACACCATCAGACGCCAGTGATCAGATCCTGTTAGCTGTTACAGTGCAGCGCTCCATTGGTAATCAATGGAGGCTTAGAGGCATCCACTGATCTGCATGCAGATGGCCTCGTCACGTGGTGACGGCAATCTAAAGCCGGGGAGACATGCAAACACTCCAGTGTTCAATGGTGCTGGTCAACACCACAGAGGTGACCCAGTGGGATCGATAGCATGTTGTACATCACCTTGGCTCAGAGGGATTTGTTTGAAGTGAATTAAGAAGCTTTGGATGCAATTACTTTAAAAACACTGCCGACAGAAAAACCCATTTCCTAAATGAGTTTCCTTCTATGAGCAATGTGCTCCATGAACTCACACTGTTGCTTATTGAACACAAGAGATTTCAAGTGTTGTTAAAAGAACCTCAAAGTCAAACTTGGGTAAAAGTAAATGTGTTGTGTTAAAACATTACTTCATTAAAAGTGGATTGTCCCCCATGAAAATACCCGAGTAAAGTCTTAAGAACCTAAAGTACTTTCTAGCAATAAATGTACTTAAGTATAAAGATTACAAGTTAAAAAAAAATACTGTTTTATGTATATGTATATAAAATACGTATATATACTGTAGTGTATACTATTGGTCGACCGATCATTGGCCTGGCTTATGAGCCATCCGATTGCTGAATGCGCTACTTTAGCTCTGATGCAGCATGTAATCTGCAAGGTAACCAGTAACAACGGTTCTGAAATAAATGAAGTGAAGTAAAAGTACAATGTTTGCTTCCAAAATGTAGTAGAGTGGAAGTATAAAGTAGCAGAAAATGGAGGAAGTACCTCAAAACTGTGCTTAGATAACCTATTAGTAAATGTGCTTTGTTACATGCCATCACTGGAGATGTCTGGAAATTATGTTTTGGGTGGGAGTAATTTAAATAAAGGTGATGTTCACAATTTTAGGGTTGTTCCTTTTATGTGACCAGCCACACAGCAATTCTGTCACCCTAAAAAATTTCATTTTATTTCTCTAAATTACACTTGCAAACACCATAATGAGGAGACGATATTGTCAATCAACATCGGTGATGAGTCGCAAAACGTTGATACCGAACTAATTGGCACAGTGTCGACCACACCAGATTAAAGACTATCGAAATTACTGGTCAGCTAACTACGCATAACTGAAACATTTTGGTCAGTCATCTGTCTTATCATATGACCATTATGTGCAGACATTCTTGTGAGCCACGGTTGATTGTGACTTATCTTAGCAAGAGCTTCTGACCGACCCTCCACCTCAGACACCTGCAAAGACTTTGAAGAGACTCTTAACATCAGCCAAGCTACAACTGCTCCTGTTCATACATGATACTGAAGGCAGGCCTTCACCTCTTTGTATGCCCAATTCAGTATTTAATATTATTAACAGAATGTTTAACTGTATATGTAACAGGGGGTCCCTGCCCTGTCTTAATCAGCTAAGGGGTCCTTGGCTTCAAAAAACAATGACGACACCTGTAGTAAGGCATGTGGTTATGATTAGGTAATGATTGTGGTTTGGGTTAAATACATAAATATGTAACCGTATTGGCATATAAATGAAACATCTGTTTCCAAGAAGATCAAAATTAGGAGGAAAAAAGACATTTTAAGTGTATCAGCTCCAATTGCAACTTAGATTTTTAGTCATTTAGCCAAAAATATCTCATATAATAGTGAAATACTTAAGACTTTAACCTGGTTGATAACCAAGACGCAGAGAACTTTGCAGGCACATGATGGACTTGAGTCCTGCAGGTGTTCTCAGGTGCCACGCTCTACCCAGAATCCTCCACGGAGCCATGAGGGAGCCGTGATGGACGAGACAGAGCTGAGGACCCTTCAAGAGCGCAGTGTTCCATTAGCCAGGCTGTGATGTACTGCTGGTCCCGCTCAATACACTCTCTCACACACACTCACTCTTCCTGAAACCACCATTCAGGCCCGTAGCATGATGTACCTCTTCATTCAGCCACTACGTACATGATTATTTGGCGAAAAAGTGATATTTGCAAACCAAACTGAAGCGGTAAAAAATGCACGTTTGGCCTCAATAATCCACATGTCCAACTTCTCAAAATGCTCAAGCTTTTCCTTTAAGATTGGTTTATTCTAAAACATATAATTCCTTTAATCATTCTAATTCTTTGCCATTTTACAATATTTTTTATCATCTTATTTTGAAATTGTTGGTACAAGAGCTGTTTGATTTGTTCAATTTCTGTTTCTTACAATTGTGTTTACAGTCCCCTCCCCTGCCAGAAACTAGAGTCCGTAGTTGTCCTTGAACGCGCCCGACCTCGCACATCTTCATTCTTCACGGGCAGCAAATCACCGAGGACGATCTGCGGCTCAACCGCCCTCCATACAGGAGAGAGAGAGAGAAAAAAATTCTCCCAGGCAAAATATAACCGTCAATTCACTTACTCTCCAAGGACGGCCAAAGAAGCAGATAAGCTTTGTTGGTGCGAGGTGGCTGTTGGCTGCAGTTGGGGATGCAGCACACGCTTTTGTCTTCATGCACATCGCTACCAACATGGTCTTGGGCCTGAGGGAACGAGTCAGAGAATGAATAAGAGAGGAAGAGAAAAGTGTGAGTGTCAGAGGCAGAAACAGAGAGAGGATAACAGATGATGAAAGTGTGACAAAAGGGGATGGATGCTAACTCGGAGGCATGGTGAGAATAAGTGACGGTGAGTGAAAAACAACAGGAGTGAGAAAGAGAAAGTCAAGGAGAGAAAGGCTTTGATGCCATCTTTGTTACCACACCTCACAAGCTCTGATGACAGCTGAAGCTGTCTTCCATTCTCAGGAGGAGCCAGCGTTACATTCGCGGAATACATCAACAGCCGAGGCGCAGCTAAAGGAAAACAGCAGTGTGGTTTTGTTTACTATTCACCAACATGAGCCACCGCCTCAATTAATGAAGAGCAGTCTGCTAAGAGCAGATCAGATCTGTCTGCTTGGTCCGACTTTCATTCAGCCAATAATCGACTCAGCACGTATGCTCTCTTTCACCAGTCTGCTTGGTTTTCACACAGTTACACACATCCATTACTGCTGCCCGAGACAAATTAGCTCCACTGAAGTGGTGGCAGGGTTTTGTTGCTTTGCTTAAGGGCAATTTAATAATGGCTACAGGCATGGTTGTAGGAAAAAACACTAAAGAGGCAAACCATCGATGATATGTTTCAACCACAGAGGGTAAAAGTGAAATCATGAAGTCCAACGAGTCATCTGATATGAGACGTTTTCTGGGACTGGGACTTGGGACGTCTATACTGGATTTATCAAAGTTTAAGGTAACTGTAACATGTTAACTTCCTTTATCTTTACTTTTTGGCAGAACAGGCATGGTTTATGATGCACAATTTGCTCATATTACATTGTGAATCATGATATATGATAGCAGAAAAGGGGGGAGAATCAGTCACAATGATCCAAGCAGGTCATTAAAGGTCCTCAAGGGGTGGTTGGAGGAGAGATATGCGGCAGCACAAGGATGCATTCAATGGTGCATGGGCCAAGACAAATCAATCTACACCCCTCTAATGATAAGACATCTTATTGAACGAAATAAAATGTAAATCAAAATGTACCCCTAACCCTATTCAAATCTTTGAGAGATGCCAGTGAGGCCTTAGGGGTGGGGAAATAACAATGCTGTTTCTGATCAATATGCTGTCACTATGCCAGTACCTATAATGTACCATATTTGCTCTTAATAAAACATAGTTTCCTAGCAAAGTAATTCCATAATGTGTGAGAGGAAGTTGACGGCGGGCTTGCTCGATTTCGAGCCATTTTATCCATTCCACACAGCCCGGCTAGCTCAGTCGGTAGAGCATGAGACTCTTAATCTCAGGGTCGTGGGTTCGAGCCCCACGTTGGGCGATGTTGTTTTGAACTACTTCACACTGATCTCAGTTGCCAAAACACAGCTCACCACAGCTGGAGGCTGGCTAACATCTGGATTAAAACCACTGACAGGGGTGATCAACATTGATCATTACAATGCAGTGCTCCCATGGGATTATTTGGCCACTCACCACATGAAATGCACCGTCCACCCAACCCTTATGTGGACCACGAATACAACGTCCTGCAACGTCGCTCCCCTAAAAGGCAAATGTACCCTGCCACACCCAAAAAAAACTCTGGAATGATCCAAAAAAGCCTGAGGCGTTGACCCGGCCCGCAACTTCCCTAGATCTCAATATGATCAAGCAACTGTGGGATGTTCCATGAAGGCCCCGACCCCTAAACCACAGATTCCAAGGCATCCAGTACAAACCCAGTTTCAGACAACATAGGACATCATAGGGTGATGCCTTCATCCATCGCCGATGGCGGACAGCCATAGACTACTATTCCCTAAAAATCGTAACATGGTGTTTTAAAAGGCTCCCCACCAGAGAGCACAATTAATTGGGGCGTTTCCTCAGAGTTGCCGTAGGGCAAGAGTTGTTGTTTGTGATACCTTGGAAGAAGAAATGAAAAGAAGTATGTTGCTGCTCAGTGCAATATCACGTTGACACTCAGTAAAAACGTTCCTGCGGGACGCTGTTTTTTTTTTGAGATTCATGTGGGAAACGGGAGGTGAGCTATAACAGTGGTGAGATAATAAGACGTAACTGCTGCCTCAAAGTCATAAACAACGATGTCATCGTCAATCAAGATGTTTCATTATAGACATTGTTATATGCCAATTCTGCAGACATCGGCCAACTGTAGACACAACCAGAGGTCTTTTGTCAGTGCATTGATGAATCAGAGCTGGTTTGGCGACACAAGGGGAACCAGTACAATATTGAGTAGGTGGTTTAAATATTGTGGCTGATCACAGTGTATGTCTGAACATAGCAAAATAAGAAAATATTGGCAGCAGATACAGATGCACACTTCTAGTGGGTTAGTGATTACTGGGAGGGATTATCTTTTGGAGCATCTTTTCAAGCAAAGGCCTCTGATTTACCTGCGGGTTTATTAACAAACATAAAGCCATTTCGGTTTTAATATCGTAAAGTAAACTATTTGTGAAAATGTGACACCACTAACATTATCGTGCTAGCTACCTTAAACTGGTAACATTTAAATTTAATTTGACCTTTTTATAATTGAATGGTTCAACAAAAACTGACCCAAAGGGTATTACATTTTTTATATCACATTTTTAGAAAAGGTTTGACTTTCTTGGAAAAAAACCCCAGTTTTATCTGAGTTTTGACGACTACCGCCCTGTGGCTCTCACCCCCAACCCTGATGAAGTGTTTTGAGAAACTGGTTCTCCAGCACATCAAAGACAACATCCCTGCCAGCCTGGACCTTCAGCAGTATGCTTTCAGAACCCACAGATCCACGGAGGATGCCATATTCATTCATATTCGCCCTTCACTCCGTCTTCATGCGCCTGGAGAATAAGAACAGCTACATCAGAAAGCTGTTTGTTGACTCCAGCTCGGCATTCAATGCATTCTCACCGATGAAGCTGATTGGTAAACTTTTGCAATACTCCGCAACTGGATTCCTCGCAAGCAGTTTGAGAGTTTGGCTTAGTCCTCAACGAGCGATCAATACTCCATTTTCTAAAATAGATGAAGCACAAAGGACTCAATCATAGTTCTGTCTTTTAAACCCTTAAATACATTTACTTTGTAACTTTCTAGTTTGTGACCATGTAGACTTACATTGCTCATCATGATTTGAATCATAGTCTTGACCAGGGAAACTGCACTTCAATCATCCAGTCAACTTACTTTGAAGAGACCTTTTTAATTATAGAACTGTACTAACTACATCCTTGTCAAAACCACCGTAAATCTAACCATCCTGGGTTTTAATGCTTTAATGATGAGATCCAGGATCAAGGACACGGGGAGCATCTAACCTTTGTAGTGTCCTGTTAGATGGCCAGCACATGGCTACAGAGGCATAACATGGTTTAACAGGAGGTATCTGACTTACTAAAAGAGGGGCCGAAAGGAGGAAACAAAAACCCAGACAGAGGCAGAAAGAGCCAGACAGGCCAAAAGAAAAACAAAGCCAATTAAAAAGGAAGGTTTTGGAGACACAGAAGAGTAGGGGAGAGATGAGAAGGTTATAGAGACTGACAGAGAGAGAGAGGGAGATAGAGGCCATGAGGAATGGCGAGCGAGGGAGAGAGAAAATGAGACAGAATAAAGGGAAAAAACAGGACAGACAGATGCAAGGAGAGAAAGAGGGAAGGGTGAAAAACAACAAAGGAGGAAGACGGATGAAAGATCGAACAGACGCTCGGGCACAGAAAACAGAATCAGAGAGAGGTGAGTGAATCGGACAGGAACCGGGAGGGTAGTGAGGCAGCGACACTCCGACTGTTCTGTGCTGGGCAGCTCGCAGTGGCAACCAGTAACAGACAGTGATTATACTGGGCAGCTCCCTGTATGACTGTGCGATGCAATGTGAATGTGAAGAAAGGCATTGTTGTATCAGAGAATAATATTGCTCAGCGGACTTGACCAAAGCTCAGTGACTTAAGCAAACAAGAAAAGGGACGTTTACGAAGAAAAAGACTCAAGCTGAAAGGAGATCTAGGAGCATAAAGAGGACGGGAGGAGCCAGATGCGGCCAGCGAGGTGACAGCTGACCATTTCCAGCGCGAGTCCAGACGAACCAAACTCGCTCCAGTTTGGAAGACATCCGGGAGGAGGCTGAGGCGATAATGAGACAGTCCCCATTCCCCTCTGTCCAGACTGAGGATGACGAGAGGAGGAGGACAGGTTGCCTGCAGGGTCAGAATTGTCCAGGCAACAATTCAAACAAGCAGGAAGGGAAGCGTCTGAGCAGCCAGCTGTGATGGAAAGCGCCTGCAGCGAGGAAACCGAGGAGCACAGCAACATATTGTATTATCTACAGCGAAATGACCATTCAGGCTTTTCCTAGACAGCAGGAAGAGGCGGTTCAAGCCTCTGGCTGTTTCGGAGCTTTTTCTCGCATGATATTCATACTTAGACAGTCAGCTCAGGTTAATTAAAAGCCAAGAATGTACGGAGTGTTGTTTTAGATTAAGTTGGCTGCTCAGAGAAGCTGTTCAAAGCTGGTTATTCTCAGTGATGTGAACACAAAAGGGAAAGCGTCTATGTTTTCATGCACTAAATGCGTGTTAATGTTACAGCCTATCTTGGCCAAACCTATCTGCACAGTACAATGGATGGAGCATGCTGGATGAACAATTCCACGGCAGTCCTGGTAAGCTGAAAGGAAGAAGATGGAAGTAGAGTGGGGGGTTTTTCCACACCTCAGTTGCTTAGTCTGGCTGAATCAGACTCCAGTAGGTTTGGAAAGATTCATTTGGGCAAATGTGAATACAGCAATTGCACTCAGGCAGGGTTTGTGTTAGCCGGCTAATGCTGGCCTTTTGCCATGATCAAGTGTAGTTGTCAAGCAGGTGGAAGTATCGATGGCCATAATGGAAAATAAGCCAAATACATAAATTAATGTAAGTAATAGCATAAGTAACCTAAGTAACCTAATTGTGTGTGACTTGGTGCAGATATTTTGCCAAGACAACTCAAATACAGCATCTATTATGCAAAAGTTTGGTTTTACCTTTGCTGTTGAGAAGTTTTTAGTCATGTGCTGTGTGTTTTACTCTCACCACATCTAATCCCAGCGCTCCCCAGGGCACTGCCAGCAGATTCTGCCAAAAAACTAATCACAATGCACCGCACGAAATTCAAAAGCTGCAGCAGCAGCAGCATGAAAAGGTTGGACTAAAATGCTCTGCCCCATTGGTGAGTGCACAGGTAGGACAAATCAGCGGATCATAGCGTTTTTTTTTGTGTTTCATTGCTATTTAAAAGAAACCAACATTTAGCGGGAGAGGTCTCACTCTGATCACAAATTAATTCTGGAGCCGTTCATTTGTGGTGGAAATGTAATATGACCTCAACTAGAAGCCGTGGTCTGCAGGTTGGTGTCAAACGGCTCTGTTCAGTTTCCATGAAGAAGAACAAAGTGAATTTAGCCCACTTTCAGCGCACTGGCTCTGTTATAAATAGATAAGTATCTTTGCCATACAGCACAGGGGAAACCTGACAAACCAATCAACATTTATCAACAGCAAATTGAGTAACTGAGTCCATCCAAACCACAGCAAATGTCTCGTTTGTGTATTTTTACAACACTACACAGATGGAGAATGTAGAAATTAATGAGTGTAAATTATGGATGCACTGCCTGAGAGAAATAACCGAAGTGAAGAATTTGGAAAGCACGGTTGAAAAGTACACTCAAAATAAAATACAGATAGAAAAACATCAGTGATGTCGAACACTAAATGACAAATCTGGCAAATATCTGCACACAGGCAACAAATATATTCGTATACAGTTACTGTGCACATGCAGAAGCTGTTGAAAGAGTACAACCAACATAGTGATGCAGGAGAGAAACTGGGCTGAACTGTCTGATCACACACCATTGTGTTGCAGAGGAGGAGGAGGGGGGCTGAGTCGGGGGCTCAGTTGGTGCACTGCATCTGCAGGCATGCAGTGCTCATGCTTGACTGGAGACGTTGGATGACTTCACCATTTCCTCACGTAGGTGCATGCACACCAGAAACACACACATACGCACAGGCGTGCATCTACTGTACCTCCTAGCCTATCTTCTATGTCAGGAGGGTGACTTCACTCTCTCATCAAGCAGGCTGACTTCATTCTGTGTCTCTCTCTATCTGTCGTATTTTTGCTCCCCCGACCCATCTTCTCACCTGTTTTCTTTTAGTAAATGTGTCTTTTTTTAAAACAAGGAAAACAACAAAAACATACATACTGTTGCAATGTTTGAGTTTAAACTGAACTCGGGCTATTACTTGTCAGGATGGCCAAGCAGTCCCAGCCGTCAAACTATTCTCAGGGTTGTGGATTTAAGCCCCACGTTGACTGATTAGGTTTTGGACTATTCTGTCCACTCGTCAAGCCACATTTCCTTGTCTGTGTTGAAATGGTGATGGATGAACACATACAGATTATAATCACATGAACAAAGGAAATGTGTGGTTGTCGTAAGGTGCAGTTCTGGTAACCATCAACATCAACAAATACCCTAGAAGTTCATACAAAGCACACACTATTTCCAAGCCTCTAGTTATAATAGTGTTCTCAGTCCATGGGAGTCAATGCAGCCAGAATTGTGGATCCATTTTCCTGTCATGACATGCCCGGCTAGCTCAGTCGGTAGAGCATGAGACTCTTAATCTCAGGGTCGTGGGTTCGAGCCCCACGTTGGGCGATGTGATTTTAGAATACTCACTGTGGTATACAAGTAGATTCCCCTAGACACGCTGGACTCGATATGATAGGTGGATACAGCCAGTTGACTCTGTCAACACACCCAGAATATCTGTGTTTGCTCCAGGTTACCTTAACCTTAACTGAACTCCGGCTTTCAGCATTCTCAGGAGCCACACTCAGGATTTATCTTCTACTGAGAAAAGAAAGTAAGAGTTTCCAGTCACCAAAACCTGGAAACTACTGAGACTCAGGCTGGTCACACCTGTTTCTGGCTTGATTTGGACTAAAACCAGGGAAAAAATGATATATCATTATTAACCCTCCACTGTTCCTGGTGTTCATGGTCCATGAGAGTAGATGCATGACCAAATTAGACCCATCTCTTTGAACTAACCAGCCTGGCTCGCTCAGTCAGTAGAGCATGAGACTCTACTCTAACCTCATTTCAGGTTCATGCATTCAAGCCCAATGTAAGGCAATGGTATTTTAAACCACTCTCACTTATCAGGACTTCCAAACAACATTAACAAAAAGTTTTTTACGCACAACACAAACGGTCCAGAAATCACATCACTTTCCCTTGGATGTGTTGGAATCAATGCGATGGACACAGACAAAGTATGTCGACTCTGTAAGCTGTCAGCTGAACCCAGGACACCTGTGGCTGTCGTAGGGTGCTTTTCACTTAACTGAACTCAAAGCGCCATATGACATCGGTTTGCTGGCCAAACAGTCTGTGGTGCCACACTCGAGGATTGACACTTTCCAGAGCAAAGAAACTTGTAGTTTCCAACCATCCATGATTCTCAGTCCATATGTGTTATTGTGGCCAGAAATTGGACCCAATTTAGAGATATCGGTGGCCCGGCTAGCTCAGTCGGTAGAGCATGAGACTCTTAATCTCAGGGTCGTGGGTTCGAGCCCCACGTTGGGCGACTTCTATGAAAACACTTGGTGAAATCACTGTACTTTAGACTTGTTCAGTCCATGATGTGTCTGACCCTTGATAGGTGGACACAGAGTCTGGCCTATCAACATCACCTGGAACACAACAAATGGTGTTGCTATTCTGTGTTTCTTGTGCAGTCATGATTGTTGAGACTTTGTCCTCTTCTCACAGGATATTTCTTTAAGGTGTTTGAAACCAGTGCCACAGAAAGAAGCTTATGTAACAATTAATTGATATATAACTTTATACATCATATATTAATATTTTCACATCTAAATTCTGAACAGTACTATGTTGTATTTTTTGTATTGTAGTGTTTGTTATTTAGTCCACCTCCACTCCTATAGTAAGCACACATATGCTATATAGATATGTGGACCTGTAGGTGGTAAGATGCAATACCTGCTCTTGTGCTCCTGCTGTTCCTAAAATACTTGGGCCCTCATGCGGATTAAGACAATAGTGGACGGAGCTGAGAGAGAACCGGCTGCTGGTTATTAACTCACAATTCAGATAAGCAGAGATCACTGCTGCCTCTGCCAGCGGCGCTGAGAGGCAACAACACCAACACCTTGCCCACGAGATAAGGGAATTAGAGGGGACAAAGGCGACAGTTTTTTGGCGCAGTTTGCCAACATATTGGAGCTGTGCATGTGTCCCATTCAGGCTGTACTGTTTCCCCATCTGCACCACCACCAGGCGCTAACACACTGAGAGACGCCGAGGCATGAATGAGCAAAAGAGGAGAGGAGAACAACGGGCGGAACACGGAGCCATGTGCGTCTGCCAGCCTCCTCTTTGAAACTCGCCGATGTCTCTAAGGGTGTGACATTTCAGCCAGCAGTCCCTCGTGAAGCCAGAGCCCTGTACTAACAGCATTTCTGCATCCGCACGCCCGGATTTCATGTTCACCTTGCTGTGGAGGAGTGAACACGGGGGAATGGGTTCGCCGAATCAGACACAGGGACACAATGATGAGAGGTGAGAGAACAAAGCACATTTGCAAAGGGATAGACAGGAAGAGGTCTCAGAAGCACATATGAATACACATATAAAGATGACAGTATATGGTATAGGATGTTGCACTTGTGGAAAAATCTTGTATCTGGCTTTTAGTGCTTTCAAGCTGAATTTCCACAAAGGTGATTCTTAGCCATGCTAGTGGCATGGCTCTTTTAAAAATGTCTTTCTTAAATTTGAGTTTAGTAAAATAGCTCTGTTGAATGGATTTGTGCAGATATCGATGGTGCCAGGACGATGATTCCTAATGACTTTGGTAATCTCGGCTTCTAGCCCCACCTGCAGGTCACATTTCAATTTGTGCAATACTTTGGTTTCTAACTAAATGCCTGCAAACTTTTCACATTCCCATCCGCCTCAGATGTGCTTCGTGTTTAGGGCTAATTAGCATGTTAGCATGCTGACACACTAAACTACTGTAAGACTGTGAGCCAGGTAAACATTGCCATACACTATATCTAAATTTATCTCAGCATGTTAATACAGTCACTGTAGGCAGGCTAAAGTTAGCATTTCGCCCAAAGCGCCGCCATGCTCGTCTTGCATAGCCAAGCCACAGCCATCTCCACGGCAACTGTGTCAGCACTGGTCTGACTGCAGTTAGCAATTCTCATGAATAGGTATCCAATGGCATGCTTATACCAACAGCCTGCATCAGGTCAGAGTCAGACAACTACCGCGCCTGCACAGTCGTTGGCATGGCCTTAGACATTTAGCCTTTTTCTGGTATTTTGACACGATGCTCGTAAGCTGACTACTTCGTTGATGCAACAGGCTATTGCCTGAGAAACCAAGTCAACAAAATAAATTTTTGCTAAAGTTTGCTAAACTAACATTAATTGATTTATCTAAAATTATTTTACGCCTAAAAATGATCTGCTTGTTCATGGATTAAATAAGACTGAGGTGAGCAGCGCGTAAAAAAATCTGAACATGCAATATTCCAATGGGCTGGCTACGTTTAAAAACAGAATCCATTAAACTTACTGTAAAAAAAATTTGCTTTTAAATTCTTCATCACTTCTTCGCTCTGTACGCTCAGGCTTGCCATACATCATTTGCTGCTGAAATGACCCAGTTTCCCTTCAGGGATCAATAAAATGCATCTTATCTCATCGTGTGAAATTTCTCATCTCACAAGTATTGCTCTACAATGCCGAATAGCTCGAGGCACTTCGGCAGACGTTATCACATCCCAGTCACTTCCACGGCGTCAGTGCGCCCGCTGTCCCTCCTCCTCCCTCATAAAAAACAGGAGGCTGTGCATTGTTTGACCTCTGCACCTGCCTGGAGAGGGGGGGTGACTGCTTGATTTGTTTGGGGGGTGGGCCAGCCAAGATTCCCCGGAGCAGACAAAGCAATAAATCGCAGGGGTGACAACAACAACGATGGTGGTGGTGGCTGTGGAGGTGGTGCTGGTATGGAGGATGAGTGAGAGGAAAAAGTGGAGAAAAAAAAGAAACCAGTCCCTTAAGAAATATCAGCCTCCGAGCATCGGAAACAGTTTAGGTACCGCCTGAATGGAAAGAAATCTAGACACTGCAACCCTTTTTCTGAGAACGCACACACAAATATGTCTATCAGCAGTCCCTTCTGGTTCTGGGTCATGTCTCCCTGTCTGGGTCACACTGGCTTCACACTCACCCTGGAGGCCTGATGTCCAATTAGATCGCACAGTGCAGCAGTAAGCAAGCTGCTGCCGAGGAACTGGAGCTATAGGTGGAGAAAGAAAACAACGGCCCTCAAAGAAAACTGTGAGGCGATTTGTAAAGGAATAAACAAAGCCAGATCTGCAGCTGATGAACAGAAGACTTTAAGCCGAAACTAGATCAATTAAATCAGAAATGACATTCAAGTCACAGTCTCCCCTCTAATATCATAAAGGAATCCAGCTGTTTTCCCATCAAATCTCACTAATTGCACAATAGATTAAATGCTTCATCAGAAGCTGCCAGTGGTCTTGTTGGAAGAACTGTGAGGTCAGGACCATTTTTAAAAACGTCTCTACAGTTAATACTATAATAATACTGTTGGAAACTGATGTCAAAATGCCTATATAGAGCTTTAAAGGGTAAGTTAACCCAAAAATGAAAATCCAGCTGTTACCTGATCAGCCTCATGCCATAGTCCAAACAACATTTCTGGAACTTCACAGCAAACCAGCATTACAGCATTCTTCTAAACAACTGAAGTAAATGGGTACTTGGCTCCATACAGCTTGTCCGACGTAATCCAATTTTCCAGTCGCCCTGAGAGCCCAAATTGATTTGAAATGATGTTATTTACAACCCTCAACGTGCAGCTGAGGTCGTGCCCCCACTTCAGACAGGATGCACGCTTTTAGCTTAGCAGCCTAGCGCAGAGTTCAGCTTTAAAAAGGTTGCATTGTAAAACCTGAGAAAGTAACTTTATTTAAAAAAATTAGAGAAAAACGAAAAATTACTCATAATTTGAACTTTTTTAGCACGTACAACTTAAATTCTCTTTACCTGGTATTTCTGAGGTGACTGGTTTTTCGGATGTTTTTAAAGTACAGTATACTTTTTAAAATTCACAGTGTGTAAACAATGTATGTTCTGGAGTAGGTGCAAAACCTCGACTGTACGTTGAAGATGTAAATAACATCTCTCACGGGGTGAGTTATATGGAGCCATTATACGTTTTTCTTTTCGATTGTTGCTTTACGTTTTAAAATACATTAACATCTACTTCAATTGTTTAGGATAATGCTGCAATGGTGTTTTGCTGTGGAGCTCCAGATACGAAAACTTCACCTGACTTCCTGTCAGCCTGAGGCTGAGTAGATAATGACGGAATTTTCGTTGTTGGGTGAACTGATTAAGGGCCTTTGTGCAGTGTAAAAATAATACATCTTCATTTAAAACCCCAGTAGATACTCTCCGCTCTATTAACGCTGCTGGTGCCCACAAATCTTGTAGAAGCTCATTTTGAACAATCAGCTGGTCATCAGGAAACACCTCCAATAGCCTGAGGTGGTCTGCTAAGTGCTCCCCATCCAGCCGATACTCTCCCAGAGCATTTGTATTCAAAATGCGCTACGTGTGTTCACTTCCCTCTCCGTTTGTCCGACAGCTTCATGCATATTGCATGCGCCGGCGTCAGCCCCTTTGCTGCAAGGGGGTGCATCCCCCCGCCAACAACAAAAGGACCATCAGAGGCGCCCAGAAAAGCAACATCCCTGTAAGAGTACATCAGACCAGAGTGAAAACAATTCCTGATGCTGCGTCGGTCACAGAGCAGGATGCCACTTATTGATTCCAACACTGACCCGTACTGAGAAAACATCTCTATTCGTGAACCCTGAGCTTCAAGAGAAGACAACAGAAGGCGAACTGACCAGAGAATATCTGTGATATACAGGAATACTGGAAAATAGATGGAAAATAAATATGTTCTCTTTATTCATGACTTCCTCACGACAACAGTTTGGACTGAGATTTCCTTCCTCACAGTGACTGTAGGACTAGTCGTTGTTCATTTTCAGACAGTGGTTAACAAGAAAACTCACAAACCTGAATGAGCCAATCCAGGTAGGTGGCTGCTGTGCTAGCGGGAACACTCTGTGGTCAAACGTTAGTGATCTGAACGTGATGCGAGCAGCAGCAGCAGCAGCAGCAGCAGCAGCGAGGAGCCAGCTGAGAGTAATGAGAAGTGGAAGGACATGAGCCGTCTCAGCCGACCAGACAGTCTGCCACTTTTTGGACCATTTCGAGGTGGTTTTAATGCGAGTGCTGGCAGCCGTGTCGGAGGGATGTTGAAGTAGTCAAGGCGAGAGATGAGCAGTGCATGCAAGAGGGGGTCAGATCGGACGTTTTTCTGACTGAGTATAGTGTGGAGCAACACAACCCAAGTGACAGATGCAACATGCTTAGTGGAAGTTAGTTGGTCGTCAATCATGACGGCCAGATTTGGAGCAGACTTTGTTGGCGAATGTGAGGATTATTTGCTGAAATGAGCCGAAGGGTTAAACGGTTCTGTGGCACCTTGCGAGTCTGTGTGTGCGGGTCACTATTACAGCATGTGGTCCTGGAGACACCTTTTTGTAGTGGGAACTTACACAGAAGCTGTTTGAGGCACGTTTCCTGGTCTTTCTAAGACTAGCTTGACAGTTTGATGCCATCGCAAGGTGGTCTGTAGTTGATTTTAACTTCATTCTGATCCAGGTTTTCACCAGCTAAAACTCAGGATATCATCAGGGGCAGAGTATATTGGTTAACAGCCTACATTAACATAGCAGACTGATAGTAATGTTCCATCCACAGACCACACTAATATAACTTTTTGTCAGTTTTTGTAGTTTGTAGGCTGTTTTCCTTTACCTCTGGTCTCATTTTTGTGCGATTGTACATGAATTACAGTGTTTCCCATATATAGGCTCTATGTGTGGGAAACACTGCCATTCATCTATGAATGGAGCTGTTCGAAAGAACAAGTCCACAGCTGTGTTGTTTGATTTGAACGTAGGTACACTGTTAAGTTAAAATAGAAAATGAACTTTCCCTTTACTCAGAAATTCATATCTAAAGGTTGTTTTAAATATGATAATACAGTCTATGTATATATTTTGTTGAAGTTCGAGGAATTATTTTCAAGATTCCTGGGTTTAAGATTCCAGAGCTCACCTTATTCCCCCTTACCCTACAGCAGCAGGGTTAACATCATAAACTGCAAGCTAACCAGCACCTTATCGGACAAAAAATAGTTCATCATAAACCTGTGTAAAATAATAATTAGTTCATTTTTTCACTCATCTTTTACCAATTTCTTTCAAAATATGTTTTATGGACACAAATGAACAAACCTTGTCATCGTTTTCTTTCGTGGAGGTTGTGTTTTCAGCCAGGTCTGTTTGTGTGTTTGCTGGCTGGTTGTGTTTTAGCACCTGGATGGAATAAGATGAAAAGACCCATTAACTTTTGGTGCAGATCCGGATAAAGGGGCGGATCAACATTTTCATTCATATCTCAGGGACTAATGCATGGATCTTGATCATATTGAATCATACAATCATAAAGCATATTTAGATGGCTGGAATATATGAGTGAGAACAAGAGGGGACTGATGGCAGAGGTATGCACAATACCTGTATGTATATGTACATATATGACTGATATCAGTATGCATAATAATAATAATAATAATAATAATAATAATAATAATAATAATAATAGAGTGCAACTCTAATTTAGCTGTATTTTTACCTAGAGAAGGCTGTGCATGTTTCATCACAAATCAACGCTTTATTTTTTAATTTAGCTGTTTTAAAAAAAAAACATTTATTTAAGTCTTTATGTAGTTTTTCAATGAGCATGAACATTAACACATGTAAACATATGGAGAAATAGAGAGAGAGACAAAAACAGACCACACAGACTGGACAGAAGCACAGCATTATCTTTACACTGCCCATAGCATTAATGATTTAAGAGCCCACCAGCACAATAACAATCATCCATTGACCCACTCTAGGGATCTAGCTCTGCAACTAAAGAAAAGTCCAAATAAATAAATAAAAGAGTGAGAGCCCGTCTTTATGCCATAATAATGAACAGAAGATGAGATATCATTTAGCTGTTTTGACTACATTACCTTTAATAATGATAAATGGAGTTTGACGTTTGCCAAGTGAATCAATCTGTGGATTCGTATCTTGCCAAAAGCTGCCAAGGCGTCTGAGTTTTTACAAGCTGATCGTAGCGATAAGCACAGCTGCTCCAAATAAACCCAAGCGGCGCAGCAAAAAGGAGGCCGCAAACAGAGCTTCCACTGGACGTAAATTCAAACAGAAGCCTCCCACTTCTCACCTCCACCTTCTAAATCACCGTCAGCGAAGCTGGCTAAAAGAGTGAAATGATTCATTCCCGATGAACCCAGCCTGATGTCAACAGCGTGTAAAACTGCAGAAACTATTGATTTCACGGCTTCCTCTCTGAGGTGTTTGTTCTCAGGCGAAAGGTAGAGGAAGAAATATGGGACCTATTGAACTTTTTCACAAAGCAAATCAAGGGTAGGAAGGGTTTGCAGTTGTGCAAATACTACTGCTCCATTTACACATCTGAGATTCAAATCCAGATCCTGCTTCCATTTATCCAGAACAAACTTCAGCTCCGATAAAATCACGAAGAGTGCAAAGTGAAAACTAATTTTTGGGTACCCCAGAAAAAGAATGACTTCAAGATTTGCTAATGTGAAGTCTTGAACTCAGAACCCTCAACACAAAGCGCTTTCTTCTGTCCATACCACAGCAAGTTAGCACTCAAGCGCAGACGTGCTGACAGAGTAGTTCTGACCTTGGAGCGTTTCTGAGCTCTTTGCCTGAGAACGAGACCAGAAAGCAATTTAAAGTCCTCGGATCGGTGGGAAAAAAACAACAACAAAAATGAAAAAAACATAAAGATCAAAGCTGCAGAGATGTGGTCTCTCTCAGAACTGACCACAAGTGGAATAGGAGAAGTCATACTGTGACATGCCAAATGATGAAGTCAACCATTCCGGGATTTTGGAAAAGGAAAATGACCAATTAGAAGGCGAGGAGCCGTCATCGCTCTGCCCGTCAGCGAATCGCACGGCGGCGAGGGGAGGAAGTGGGAGGCTTTGATGGGCAGGTGTTGAGAGATTGTTGCCGTTACTGGTCAGGAGACTAAACTAGTCCAGGCAGGTTGGGCACAACGTGAACTCTTGACTTCACACACTGAAAACCGCTGCAGTCCCAGATGGAAACACAACTCCACTGAATAGCATCTTAAAGCTGGTCTCACTAAAGGAAAAGAGCAGGTCTGATTATTTTTTCTCTCCACAGCATTCGCTTCTTATAACTCGCTTTTACAGGCTTGAGTCATTTTATGACCTTAAGTAGCTGTCAAAGACTTTGCTCTTTTATACATGCTGGAAATTGAGTCCAGCCTGCCCATTACTGTGAACAAGAGGTCTTCACGGGTCATTTTAGTTCTGAGCGAGATCTGATTTAAATCCAGGCCAATTGAGTCCAGTGCTATTTTTATAGGTCTCAGGTCTTTGTGACAATATCTTCAATGACGGGTTCAGACCACCGTTGAGAAGGCAATAGGCCACACGTCAGTAGAAGCCAGCGACATGAGCTAAAACAGACGCTCACACAGTCAAAAGCAACTTGCTGACAATGTAGCTCGACCCGCCTGGCTGTTTTGTAACTTTGTTTGTGTGCGAACTTCACAAAACACCAAAGTGGATTCAAACCTAGACACTTTGAGCAGTGATCGTGTATTTTTGTCATGCTCAACACTGGAGAAATAATTGTTTTGTCAAGGAAAGATGGGGAGCATGGACTGTTTAATGCATAGAAAAACTGCATGTAATATCCTTATATTGCCGCTCTTTTTGGGGAGGTCATTGCTCATTAATTGTTCTTTTACCACAGTTTGGAGTAGGTTTAAATATCATAGGACCTTCTTTAAAAAAAGTCTAAAATTTTTATGTGGGTTTTTTGTAGAATCCATTTTAGATTGACTCTGAAATCTACTCTTAACAGGATCGAGAGTTTAGAAAATGGTACTTTCAATGCAACAATATATTAATAAATTACCTTAAAAAAGCCTACGAGTCTACCCTTAAAATATGTGAAGTTGTACTTACTTCAAGCAGTGCTTTGAATTAAATGCAAATATAAGCATTTAGCATGCCCGCAATGACAATGCTAACATGCTTATGTGCAGCTAGTATTACATTTACAATTACAACAGTTATGTTGACAGTGATAAAATTAACACGTTAATGCAAAAAAGCATGTATTCGGTTAACAAACAAAGTTTTGGGGGAAATTAACACATTGACTTGTTGATGGCAAAGAGAAAAAAGAAAAAGTCAACGGGTCACCAAAGTTACTGCAATTAATTCTGCAGAGGACATTGATGTCATAGGAGTCCATCCAATAGTTAGTGATAGATGTCATTAAAAGTCTAGAAATGGCTGATCAACCTTAAGGTGGTATTCAGAATCAACAACCTCTGAGGACCATGAACATCTTTAACAGATTTTATGGTAATAAATATTTCTAGCGTTGTTACAAAATAGTGCAAATACCAGCTTTAATTCCTGTTTTAACTGCTAAAGGAGAGTCTAGACATCACAGCTGTCTACTTTATTATAGCTACTATTGGGCATCAGAACGGACCCAGCTGGACAGAATCCACTCCAGTCTGGGCCATTTGGTATTGGCAGTTGGGAAATAAAAAAAATCACACAGTGTGTTCTGTTCAATTCCAAGCACTTAACTTCTGGTCCTGTCACCGCCCGACATTCTGTTGAGATCATTATTATAACATTTTGAAGTGAGAAATGGCCTGACCAGTTTTGAAAACAGGGTCACAACTCACAGAAAGTTCACCTCCAGCTCTCTGTAGTGTTTGGCCGTGTTGCCCACATATCATTCCACTCAACAACGTCTCATCCAAATGTCTGTTTTCCCCTCATACTTTGCCTATTTCTTTTTTTTGCAAATTGCAGCATAAATCACCAGGGAGACTGTTGTTGATGGATCTCCATTTCTGGTTTGGAAGAAGGGCCTTGGAAGGATTTGTGCTCTTGTGGCATTTTGGAGGTTGTCTAGCTGACATGTCACCAAGTGTGTTGTCTTCCGTATTTATTAAGTAATTCAATATGTGTTCTTTTTCTGATGTTCAGACCGAAAAGAATCTCTGTACACTGGTGGAAATAGTTATTGGCGGGATGTCTGGTCTTACGGGGTCGGCATAATCTTCAGATCTGTTCCAAGCTTTATTTGAAGGTGCCTTTACGGTAGTAGTAGCAGTTGCAACAAAGTTGGCACAAATACAAGCTAAAGTGGTACTTGTCAGTGGTAGTAGCATGGATAGTTGTAACAGCAGTTGTACAGTTGTGCCCCTCACCTCCATTGAGGATGAACATAAGAAAAGAGGCCAGTCCATCAATTACAAACAAGGGCTGGCCTACTTCAGAAAGCACAAAGTGCTCAACCAAATCCGTGGTCACTCCGTGCAGTCACCTGCCAGAACAGAAACGTCCATTAAAACAACATTGTTAACCATATCCGGGAACCTCTCTTTTTTAAAGAGAACACCAAGACACACAGAGGCACCAACGAGGACCGTGATAAATGAGTCTGTGGTGCAGTGTGAGTGCAAGCAACCAGTTTTTTTTTGTTTTTTGTTTTTTTTTCCAAACACAGGATGTAGGAAGCCACAATAACAAACAGGCAGTGACAGACATGGCAGACATGATGAATGGATATCCAGGAGCAGGATCTCTCAGCAAGTCCTAAAGGCCGTATGCGAACTTTAAATACATCGCCTCGCACGATACAGTTGGCAACATGGGGGTACAGATTGAGCCGCTGCATGAGTCCTACTTTAAGTTGTCTGCCTGCTGAATGAACTGCTGGACGTCATCCTCACGGACGGCTGGAAACAAGTAATTTGGCTTTCTTCTCGGCTGTAAGGGATGGCCTGTGAAGTAGCTAACTAAGGGAAACTCCAAGTTTTGATTCACATTGTATTTTATAGAGTTTGACCGGGTAGTGTTGTCTGCAGCACTAATGTTAGACAAATAAATGAAAGAACCACTTTTATGTCTTTCAGCGGAGCATTGAGTCAGCTGAATCTCAAATGTGAAGGAATTATAAGTGATTTTGCGGTTTCGGGGCCGCGGGGGGGGGGAGACTAAATAATAGATGGTCTTACAACATAATGTAATATCATCTGACAGCCCAGTATTGTAGAACATAAAAGTTTAGTTTTGATCCTGGAAATAATAATCCTGACGCGCTCCACAGTGAAACTCAAACGTGGCAGGGATGTTGGAGTGTGTAGCCTTTCAGTGACAAAGAGTAACCACTGACTACAAACCAATCAACATCTCACCAGTCACACCACTACTTTGCTCCAGAAGTAACAATCTCCACAACTGTTGGATGGATTACGAGAAATGTTGGTACGCATATTTGTGGTTACCGGAGGATGAATCCTAATCCTAAACAGCAAAAGCGTGCATGTCAGCAAACATTACCATGCTTAACATATTTGACATTAACTGCTCAACATCCATATCTAAGCAATAGCCCGCCAGAATGAAGACCCTTCTGTACGCCTCTTGTGCTCATCTACACTGAACAAAACATTGGTCACATATTGCTCGATTTCAGATAGCGTTCTAACCATCCGTGAAAAAAAGAAAAGAAACACCCGTCATGTAACACAACAGCGTCGGCGTGTAGTTCGATGTGTCACTCTCTAAACTATGTCATTCTTTGAGTAAGCTGCTAAATGCTGCTGGCTGACTAACCCTAACCTCCTGGTTGTGTGGGCTCGCACGGAACACGTTATCAACACCTGTTGGACCCATGTTCCGTCCTGCCAGCATGTTGCTATGACAGCCACAAACATGCCAAGCAATACGTCAATTTCAATCTTAAGGGCTGTTAAAGGCTCAGCACCTATGGTTCAATCACACGGGTGTTTTTTTGCCTGATTCGACCTTGTCTGAGGACGGGCGTATGTGGTCGTAAACTGTGATTGACTGACATCTCTCTCAGGCTCGTAGCAGCTTTGTCGCACCTGTTGTTCTCCACCTCAACTTGGACAGAAGTGTAACTGGCTAAAAGAAATAACAACACACTGTTTGGGTGTGCAGGGACTTTAAAATGAAGCCACAGAGGACCCTGCCTTTATGCTGGCTTTGTTGTTTTCCTTACACTGAACTGAACATCGACAGAATAATGCCGCCCCGGTGTGTGATTTTAGAGAGATGGCTGCTGTTCCAAAAGGCCTTATAGGTGTGACGTGTTACACGAGAGCATCAGCGTCTAGCGTAATGTATAAAGTACACATCAGGCAGCGAAATAGCTTTAGGCAGTTGAACTGAGTGCTGTGCTGTTGCTTGTTGTTCATTTCTGCAAGCCAAAAGTGAAAGTAGAATAACGGTGCAGCATTCCTTCCAAGAACTTTAGCTTTTAGTTTTGTGATTCTTGTTTGTGTTGTTGTTATTTTGTCCAACCCAAGTATGCATCTCACAAATCTATCTTCATGTGAGTGTTGGTCCAAATAGGCACTGATGGCCAGAGTAACTATCTTTAATTAAACAGGATATTGCTGTTTATTTTCAGGAAAGTAGGATCACTAAGAGGACATTAATTCCCACAATCTGCTTACCTATGGTCTATAAATCTCACTTAGCACTTACAGGTTGTTGTTCACACGCCTGCTTGGATTAAACACAGAGAAGCGCGATGCTCAGTGGGTTGACGGAAATGTATTCCCTCCTGCTGGCTATCCCACTGGCCTGCAATCAGAAACTGGGCCAATCTACAGCGTTGTTTACTAGGATCCGGGGCCAATCAGTCACCTGCTCGTCGCAGTCATTGGCAGTCTAATAACTGCACGCCGTGTGGGGTATTTCAGGTGTCCTGCACACTTCCTCCACTCAAGACTAAATCTGGTGCCTTAAACATCCTTGTTTGTGGGTAATTTATCTGCTGTGGCTCGGAGCCAAGGTATAATGAACACAAATCCATGAACACGCTTCCTCCCACGATCGGGTCAATGGAAACAAAGGTGTCCACAGTGGTTTAGATAAAGGTGAATTCCATTTTCAGCACGGTTGATGCCGGAGCAGTCTCTAATCAGACATTAAGATTGATTTGAAACTAAAACAGACTTTAATGTTTAGCTTCAGGTGGAACTGCGGTTGGGTTTGAAAAATCGACAGAGTATTTTACTAAGTGTAAGCTTTAATTGCATATCCATAAGCCTAAACAGCATTTTCCGATAGGAATCTTTGTCTGAACTTGTATTAAACTCCAACTTTAAATGTGCTACTTTAGTACTGATGTCTGTTTTTCATCTTTAATCTCGTTTATGGCCCTGCACTGTCTTCTTAATGTCCTGTTTTTATTTGCTAAATAAATCCTTCTTTTACATACATAATATGCGCTATCTCTGCCAGTGTGTAAATGAGAGTTGCTAATTCTCACTGGACCACCTGGTACAAACAAAGGTTAATGGAAGAATGAATGACTACACACCACCCCGACGCCCCTTCAAAAAGCCCCCACCACAGGTCAGCCATGGCCGGGTGGACCACCACAGAATTATCACCTGCAGTGAGGGGAAACCGCTGTTGCTATGGAAACACCATTTAGGAATCCCATGATCCCGTGCGCACACGCTGCCTTCAGCCTAATTTTCCTAAATTCATACTGGTCCGTCCTCAGGTTTGGTTATGAGTGGTGAAAAACATTAACACTAATTAACGCTCAGTGTGCTGCCATTTGAATTAGCAGGATTATTATATTGAAGTGGGCTGCAATATCATTCACACTGGCGTCCATTGTGATTTTAGTTCATACAACAAATGACTGCAGAACACAGCCTGCAGAATACAGAGTGTGCGCTACTACCAATCAGGATTTGTTTTGCATTATTTGATGAACAAAAACCCTAATTAGACAAAATGACAAAAGGCCAATGTGCATGTGCAATCACATGCTGCAGTCAGAACGTTTTGCCGAGTTCACTGTGATCAAAGAGAACAAGTTGGAATACCAGTTCTAGCCGGGTTAGAGATCATGAGCTATCGTTTACGCTACCAGTTGATCTACAACACATTACACAGCATTTTGAGCATACAAACACTGAAGCAACTCGTCCACGGATAAAAATTGGAGAGAACCTGTTGTAAGACTGATTTAATGACACACAAATAGTCCCAGTAGTGCTATTTCAGAGTATATTCTACAGTCTTTATAGCTGCTCATCCGCAGAGCAGCCATCTTGGATTTTGAGGTCGGGGTAGTTGTTGTTGTTTTTTTCAGGTCAGAGAGCCTTCCAGTTGAAAGAGCCTTCCAGTTGAAATTGCCCCCTGGGAACTCAGAAATTCCGACTTCTCACTTGAAATGGAACGCACCATGAGCTGCAACAGAACCAGGCTAGCGGTTTCCCTTCCATGTTTCGAGTCTTTATTCTATGCTAAGCTAACCTCTAGAGATGCGGAGACATGAAGAATGTCTACAAAGATCCTGCCTGTAGCTCACATTAAGACACCTCAAACAGGCAGACAAGTGATTGGACAGTTTTTATTTTTTATTTTTAATTAGTTTGGCGGAGACATCCGTATAGCGCTGTCTGAGTAAGGTCTGGTTGCACCTTGTAGGTCTTCGAATCAATCACCACCAAAACAGTAGACAGATATTTCCCTCAAGGTCTGTTGAGGAACAAACCCCTCGATCGAAGCTAAGTGAAATGTGGAGAACAACATGGCGCAACCTTGTGTCCACTGCCTTCAAGTGATTAAAAAAATATATAATTATCTGTACCTTAATATTCTCAGTCTAAGCGCATGCGAGCAGGCTGTATTATCTCATCCGAACGAATTAATATGAAGGCACTATCCAACAAGTAAGAAAAAAACAGAGGATATATCTGACTTCAACAAACTGTCGACGCAATCAGTGGCTCTGAAACGTCCCTCAGTCTAGCCAGGAAACATCACCCCCAAAAAAGGTTCTTCCTTTCCTATCTCGCAGGACACGAGCCCTGTGTGAGAAACACACGATACAGAGTCGTGTCAGTGTGCCAGTGTCAGTGTGCCAGTTTGTTCAGAAACCAATACTTGCAACTTTGCCTTTGTTGTCTGAGGCTGCCACAGTTACATAAAGTCCAGGCACACAGAGAGGAAGATCACATGCTGCAGTCATTAATGCATCATCTGTCATCAGTCCAATAAGCTGTGCAGCCTGATCAACTCTCTGCTTTCCTCTGAGGTCGCCTGAGGACCCAGCTTCTGCAGAAAAAAAAATGACTTTTTCCTCTGTGACACAGGCTCCAGCCTGGCTCTATTGTCAGTTCATGCGTCCTGCAGTATGTAAACAATTATCTCTCTCTACAATTACTGCAGCTCTGTCTGTGACATGGAAATGTGGATTACAAAGAGGGCGGGGGGAGCACAAAGGCAGAGTTAATGAAGGACTGGAATTGCTGAGTACACCAGTCAGAGTAGCATGGGGTTAAACAATTAGCTAATTAGCCTTCTGAATAAACAATGCGGTTGTATATGTTTATTCAGGGGGATGTTCAGAGGCGAAGGCATTTCGAGGCAGTGTGCTGATGCTGTGCTGAGTCAGTGTTAAGTCTTTTTTTTTGCAGTGATGCTAAAACAAGTGCAGCAGCTGGAAAACAGCACTGACGTAAGTGTCAAAACAGCCGAAGAGCTTGTTTCAAGAAAACTGAACACGGAGGCTCGTGCTCCTGGCTCACGTCCTCCGAGGAGCAGGCAAAAATGGAGATACTGATACAAACGTCTCTCGTACAAAGCACAGCATGACAGCTCCTATACGTCTGGAGGGGAAGGAGAAATACATCTGCCACCATCGCGATCATGTGAGGGCGCACAGAGAGACGAGAGCGCAGGGGGTGGAGCTAAATCGTTTACATCAAAACTCATGCAATATGGAGGAGGTAATCATCGCTGTGGCAATTTGAAAGCGGGTGCTTTTCGGAACAGCGGGAGTGGAGAGCATTAGCTGTTCATTAGCCGGCAGGCAGGGAGCCATGAGCGCATTGATTAGGTCTGTGTGCAGCGCCAGAACCCTCGTCTGTGGCCCGCGGACACAAGAGAACCGCCGTCTCGCTCACACTCACACTGCCAACATCTGCATGTTCACCGGATCCGTCGCTGACGACCCAGGAGTCACATTCAAATATATATTACGGAGATATTATCGGATGTTAACACATTGGCACAACTGCCGGTTTGAACCCAGAAACTCGGCGCTAACGTTTTCTCATTCAGCAACACTTTCATGACTATCCTTCACAAGCTAACTAACACATTCTGTATAACAGTAATAGAGTTACTTAAGCGTGTTTCTGGCAGCAGGTGCTCCTTACAGGCCTGTTGCTATGACACAAACCCTTAGGAGAGTTTGATATGTGATATTGTTTCAGTCACTGATCACAGTCAGAGTGAGGTCTGTCTTTCTTTACTGCACCAAAGAGTGCCCTTAACTTAAAGGAGGAACTGGGCCTCATTTGTGCCTGCTTAAATTAGCTTCCTTAATTTGCACATGTAATAAGGCGGTCCCACGAGCCTCCGTGAACTTTAAATATCTTTGATTTTCAACTTTGTGTTTTGCGTAGCATCAAGCTTTCGACTCGGTCCGGCCTCAATTCGCATCAGACGGAGTATTTCTGCAGTGATGTGCTTTTGTTTCTGTCTAAATGAAAATGCCTGGAGTTTTCTTGTAAATAAACACAAGTTATATTTATATTCTGTGTTCATCCCCAAAATGCATTGTGGGTGTCGCTGAGGCCCAACAGGCGATTTCTGGAATATTTAATATCGTGCATTGTTTACACCCATCCGTCTAGCTTTACTAGCTCGAAGTCTTCTCCGCCGACTTTTTCTGCATCACTATTCATTACCATATGCCTTTGTATATTACTGCAACCGACTGTCGATCAACAGAGTCGCTTAAAACTGGTGGCAGGAATTTGTAATGGGATGCATGTGCCTTTGTGCACATTTTTAGCGCGTATACGGTACAAACAGATGGTGCCTTTAATAAAAGGCAATTTGCAGATGTCTCTTGCAGGGCGACTAGTTAGTCAGTCTTGTATAATCTTGTCCTTTATTCACAACATTCTCATGCCAATATTCTCATTTGTTTCTACATGTACTATGATGCACAGCACATCAAATGGTGCATACCTGTTACAAAATGCTCCATATATATCTAATCACCTTGCCTCGTCCTGATCATAAATTCAGCCTGCACACTGTAAACACACACAACCTAAAGTATAAATGCACTTTTGTTGCAAACACTTCATTGTCAGTCTGCTGCTACAAAAAAGATCCACCATATAACATGTGACCGGAGCTGTCGCAAAAGAGAGCTTTCTTCTGGGGGGGGGGCACAATGCTTGCAGGTATTGCTAACTTGTGTATATTATATACTTTGTATTGCTACTATTGAAACTGGGACATCAGACATAGTCTGCATAGTGAGGGTTGAGCCTTAGAAGCTTGTCACAGTCCTGAGCATGCTAGACTGCATTTGTGTAGGCAGTTCAGAGACGCTCCCTCTTCAGAATGGTTTTCCACCTGCGGATACTGTTCTATATTTGTATGCTTTTTTTATGTGCCCAAATTTAGAGACTAATAAACTAATAGAGAAGCTCCGTTTCTCACTTTCTTTCCCATGTATCAGTCTTGTGCCCATATCTCGATGCAGCCTACGCAACATCTCTTTCCTCTTCAAAGAAAGAAAAACCCTGAAGCAGTCGAATACCAATTTGGACATCAATTACCATGGCAACATGAAGCTTCAAAGCGCTGGGGCCAGCCCTACATGTGACCAGTTGCCTACAAAATCAAAATCTATATCTATTAATCTTGATTTAGCATCGGCGAAGCTGAAACCTGCAAATGTTTTGCCGTTTCATTTCACAAATTTCATCTGCATATTGTAATGTAATGAATTGAGATGAGTCTAAAAACCCTACGGTTTTCCAGTATTTGTCTGCCAAACCTGTTTGGCACGGCCTGTTATAATATAAACTGCCATACCGCAACACACACTGAGCAACTGAATCCATTTGAGCTTTCCAGCTGAGAAATGTTCCACTGCTTTCAATGTCCTCCATAGAGGTCAGAGGTCAACAACGAGACTCTGACGCCGACAATGATGCTGAAGAGCATTTTGTATTGTGCTCAAGGACACTAAAGATGAACGGATCTTCCCTGCCTCAAGCAGTGGTCCTCCTCACTTATGTTGTCTAATCCTAATCTACCAGCCATGTTCCTGTCTGATAACAGCCCCCGTGGAGTGGCAGGCATACCCCCCACTTCCCTCCACTCCAGACCTCATAATCGCTCCATTCTTGTGCGCCCACCCCTTATGACAACCTCCGCTGGCTGTCACCGTCAGGTTGGGCTTACTGGGACTCCTTTCGCTGACATAGGAGGAGATTCACCCCGGCTATCTGAACTGTAATGCTGTGTCTACCCACCTCACTCCCACCTACAGTGCTGGTGCTGGGAGAGGATATGTGATAATCCTCAAAAGGCAAAAGGCACAATGTGCGGTGAGGACTTTCTCAGTGAGCAGAAATGTAACATCAAAGGTGCTCTCCACCCGCTCAACACGTTGGTCACCCTCCTCCGACTCGCCATGACCTGAAAGCTGTACTCTTCACACAACAAGAGCCGTACCCTATTTTGCCTTTTATTTTTAACCCAACACCTGATGGGGAACATGAGACTTGCTATCAAGCCTAGTTGGGCTAAGTCCAAATTGTATGCGGTCAGTTCAAACAGATCAACTCCTGCTGAACTGCCACAAATCTTGGGTCTGGTCAAAAATACCCAGAGGGATCTTAGCATACACGCTTCTAGCTCTGTCCATGTGGCACATCATCATCATCGCAAGAGAAATCTGCTGTTTCGTGGCAAGAAAGCAAGGGTGAGTAATAAGGTGTGGGTTTGCTGCTCATCAATTGGAGGCACATCATGCTGCTGCCAGGGTTGGTGTAGTTTCTCCATTTAGATCTGGTCAGGTTGGACCGCAGTTTGACCTGGAATTGATCATCCTCAATTCAGCGCCGGGTCCTCTGTTTCTTTTCAGATCAGGTCTCACTTTTTGACAATCTATTTATGCACATCAGGTTCAGGAAGGGTTTTTTTCTCCACAGATCTGTTTCAGATCTGGTCCACCATTCACAACTCAATCTGTGCAGCCACTGTCTCTTGCCTCTTCCTGTCCCTTTAACAAAGCATTTACACCAGATCTGGTCTGGGCCCCAGAGGACTCCGATGTTTGTTATCATGGCAGCAGCCCCCTCCCTCTGTTGCTCTTGCTTTGCTGACCTTCCTCTGTCCATTCGTCTATCCCTGTGTTTGTGAGAGAAGGGCGGTGGCAGAGATTATATGGCCCTCCAGGCAGCTGTAAAAGATGACTTACAGCACCACGTTGTTCCAGATGCAACAGTAGCTTCTGCCGATAGTGTAGCGTGGAGGGGGTTTGGTGTTAGGATGAGGGAGTGAATTGATCTGCCAGGAATTGGAGGGGGAAGAAAAACCAAAGGAGCGATAGCCGGTTTCTTTTCATGTACTGCAGAGGAGATTAGGGTTTAAGCTCCAGCCAGTCGCATGGAAAAAAAAAAAAAATCGCACTGGGCCAAGAAGGGGATTGAGGAGGAGAAAAAAGGGAGTCAAACAAGGCCACTGCGTGAAGCCCTTTTCTCGCTCGCTTGTATTCCCCTGTGTGAAAATATGACAATCCAATTAGTGCTCCATTTCAGACAATCCGTGGCTGTTCACTTAGTGTCAAACCTGAGAGGAACCAGAAGAGGGGGGGCAAGGATAGGGCCTTGACATTTGCGATCTAGGTGTATAGACTGGCATCAGCTGCGGCTGATGATTTAAATGCATGTAGGACACAAATCACTGTTATAGGTCCAATCAAGTCGTGTACTTGTGTGTGTGCAGTTAAGGAAAGAGTAGAGGCACAGTAGCAGCAAACGAAAAATCAATTGTTAAGGGTCAGCAATTGTAAGAATTCTGGTCCCAATCGATTGTGGGTAAAAAGACAGAAATCATTCAGCAGCAAGTGAAACGACGTTACCAAGTGGCACTGATGCAGCTTTCAATATAATGTGGTACCAAAGTGTAACAAAGCTATTTATCGGTTAGATCACCTGGGACATTGTGTAGGATCAAAGCTAAATGATCAAGACAAAGGTCAGTCCTATCACCAGACAAGGACATCCAGAATGAACCAGAACTGGCCTGAAACGGGGCCACAGGTCATTTCTATTCTGGTTCTGTCCCAGAATTGGGCCAATTCTGGTTTATTCCATTCATTCATGGCTGACATGTAGCCATGGAATGGCCTGCTTATGGCTCAGATCTGGCAAACAGGAGTGGACCTCCCAAGTGCCATCATTCCACGTGGTATATGGGCCAGATGAACCTGTCTGGTACAATTCTGCTATCTAGGACAAGTTTCACCTTGCGGCCTTCATCAGGGTCATTGTTGACCCTTCTGGATGAGCCAAGACAGTGGTTGGATGCAAGCACTGGTTTCCTGCATAAAATCACTTAATGCTTCACACCCTTACCTTCCGCCTCAATACATAAAGAGCACACAACCACTTTTATTGATGCTGAACACTGTCACTGGGTGTAAATCGAGAGGCGCAATCACCCAAGGTTACTGGTTTGTTCCCCAATAGCCACGTGTCCTCAAAAGAGATACCGTACCATCTCTCAGAACAGCACAGCGAATAAAAGCCACAGCTTCATGCATAAAATGTGGATGTAATCTCCAGAAAGTCTGTGCTTATCCACAAACACTTTGTCTCGCCATGGGCTCCAGCATAATCTGTTTAAACCGCCGTGCACACACAGAGAAACAAGTCAAATGTAGCCAGCCTATTTGACAGCTTTTGCCCCCTTCTTCAGCTACTCCCATTATTTTTTACATTCTGACAGTCATCTGTGCACAGATGCAAGCGGTGGGACGCGGTGAAGCTACTGTAATCAACAGTTTTCCAGAGAGTTCCAGCGCAATGAGACCAATCTATGAAAGCCACAGTGTCGTATTGATGTTTCTTGGCAAGTCTCCAGCCCCACTCACACTGATCTGAAAGGGACTCCGACCAAAATGTTGTGTGGGATAGAGCCAAGCCTCGAAAGCACACTCAGAATTGGACCAGCCAAGAAGGGATTTTGTCGTTTTATCGAACAATCAACAGTTCAGACTGCATTTAATCACAGGAAAAAAACAAGGATTTCTGTCAGACAGCCAATGGTTTTTCTTGTCCATAAAGATCTGGGTGAAAATTTGCATCATTCAGCGGCAAACAATACATTCTTCCAAGCCTATACCGTTCGTTTGATAAGGAGATGTCACTCACTGTACTTTAAGTTATAAGGAGTTTAGCTGATGCTCAGTGAAGTCTGAAATACACGTTGAAACAAAGCCTGCTCTCACTCGCTCTCTTATCACTCTCTGCACTAATGTTTATCCCACATTTCCTCAACCATGAACAAACCCAGTCTATCTGTCGAGGAAACATTTCACGTGTTTTATCTGAGCTGCTTGTTCCAAGAAGAATCCAATCTCAGTCCAAGCTAGCGGGACATCAGGCTCAGTACTGGCCTGACCTTACAGGAGGCAGGCGCCGGGGCAGTTCAAATCCCCTGGCACCAACCAATTATTCAAGGAGAAAACTGTTCAAATAATAAGTGTGACTGTGAAACTTCTGTGGACTTCTCTAACTTCACATCACAAGCTCAAGGATGTGTTGATTTTAGGACAGACTGCATTATCAAGAAGCTCCAGAAATCAAGAATAGGTAAAAACAAGCTTTTGATGATATGCTGAAACTCTAGAAAATAACAGTAACCAAAAAAAACAAAAAGAAATCCCCCAAAAATGCCGATACCGAAAAAAAGACACTGGAGGGCAACTGGAAGAAGCTCAGGTGAACAACACAGGTGACTCACACTGGAGAAGAAGACGGGGTGAACACGGGGGAATACTGACATAGACAGGCAGACTGCATACACACACAAGGCTGATTACACACAACACACAGGTGGATGCAGAAAAAAGGTGGGAAGTCAAACAATGGGATGAAAATGAAGAGCACAACGCGACACATGAGGGTAAAACTTCAAAATAAAACAGGAAACCGACAACACTGGCTGTTCGTGAGCAGACTTCAAAACTGGAAATCAAAGAAACAAAAGTGGACAGCTTAGTAGTTTCTTCCAAATGTGTTTATGCCCAAAATACCATTGTCCTTCATCGGCTTTCCGACTTTACTTCCTTTCCTGCTCCAGTCAAACCATGCTGACACTAATATGAACCACGCTCATGCCCACAAATACATGCGTGCACACGAGCGAGTCAGATCAATGCTAATTCCAGCTACACTCTCAGCAGGGGTCCCTCTGATGAACCTGCACTGACGGGGGGGTGAGCCCTTTATCCTCCCACTTCACACATCTCATTAATGACCTCTGTCCTTGGAAGTGGTGACCTCATGTGCAGATCAGAGATGAACATCTGACTGCGTGATAGGAGCCGTGTGTCTGGGGGTTAAAGGTCAAGACAGGCACCGGAGGAGCCGCCTGCAATGGCATGGGGGAGGCATCTTGTGATTTTAAAGCCGAAAAACCAAGGGCAACAGAGTGGCGTGGCGATCACGCTAAGCATCATTCATGTGAAAGCGCAAGTTCAAGCCCCTGCGGCCGCGAACGCCATCGCTGCCGACAGCTCAACGAGCAAGACGCCACCTCGCCCAGCAGTTTGCTGCTCCGCTGCTGAACTCAGCGTCCCTGTGGATGAAGGCAGGAGAAACATTAAAATTTTTACAGACAGGTTTTTTTTTCACAAATAGACAGCAGTTTTCAGCCGTGCTTATTTGCATTTCAGTTATTCACTTTAATGACCTGCTTTGGGTAAACACTGACAAATTAGCATAGTGTTGTGATCGAGTGCAGGAGCCTGTTTCTAATTCAGTTTGAGAACATTTCAGCTGTGATTCAATTTCCTAAATTCAAATTGGAAATTGAGTGGCTGGTGCTGTTTGAGCCAATATCACACAGCATTAAAGCTACACCTAATGCTCTAATTGGATGATTCTCGCAGAGGTTCCCGTTTCCAAAAGAAAAAATTCTTCTTTTGATGATTGCGCACATTCATCACATTAGGAAGCCTGTCCTCGACGGGGGGATCTCTAATGATGCAAACTCTCTGTGACATGATGAGAGCGAGAGCCACCATCTAAGCAGGTTATTTCGCCGACGCGTTCTGATGACTGCATCGTCGACAAATTCTGCCTGCCTGCGGTGTGACATGTCCCCCGCTGTTTTCAAATCTAATCAGTGATATTAAAAAGCCTAACCAGTGCCGAACTGGGAGTAGGCTGTGGATGAGATGACAGGTCTACCTCCCAATTTAGACTCTATTTTTTGCACCAGCTGCAACATCCCAACCGCACATACAGCCTCCAATCCCACCCGTCCTCTCCGTAGGCCATCTCCCTGCCTCTCCGCACCCCTCCACGCCCTAACCCTATCCGATAACTGCCACCGTCGCCGTTCGTCTTGCGTGACACGTCTGGCAGTAATGCGGCTATCCGTCAGCGCCAGCGTGTCACGGTGTAAATCACTGGCAACGCTCGATGAGCTCCAGACATCACACCCACCGAGCACGGGAGAGAGAAGGAGTCAGACAAACGGGTGGAGAGACTGCAAGAAGGTGGGGAAAGAAGGAGTTGAAGGTAGGGAGAGGGACACAAAGATTTTGAGATTGGCAGTAACCATGGCGATTCTGCTCCATTGTTTTCTGTCCAAAGTCTCTTCCCTTCATCCCTCCAACTGTTTTAACATCAGGACAGAGTTTGATTTTCAAGAAGAGAGACGCAGGATCCAGGAGCATCAAGGGGCACGTATCTTCCAAACTTCGCAATTACTGAGCAGAAAGTCTGGTTTGATTGCTCGCACCTGGCCCTTTTGGTTCCAACCCTTTTTCATTAGGCATGTCTAAAACCTAATTTTGAGCTCTGCCACTAATAAGTGTAACCGATAGATTGGTCACTGGCTCGGTAGTGTGCACAATAAAGAGCAAGAACCACGCTGAAGATGTTTTTTATTACCGCGAAAAAAAAGAAAGAAAGAAAAAAAAAAAACAGTAAATCTGGCCAGCATGGTGAGGCAGCTCTCAGTCTGCATGCATCAATCTCCAGGGGGAAACAGGATCAGAGAATGTTCTCCAAGCCTCAGCCGGCAGATTTAATAATCGGTTGGTTTCCTGTATGTTTTCCAAGCCTCGCAGACACAGGACAAAAACATTTGCTTACCAAACGAGGACATCGGGCAGTTGAAAGTGGTCCGTCACATTTCTGCATCCCGTCCTCGATTCCCCCGTCCATGCTTGACTGGCTTGTTTTAATGGCTTCTTAGGAAAATGGGGTTTCTTTCTTCTCCGAAAACAATGTCTCTCCTTGAAGTTGCTTCAAAAGATAACTGCGTAAATCTAATCTCTTACTACATCTGAGGAAACCCGACCCTGACATCAAATTGATCCTAAAAGAATGGGCAAACAACAACGCACGATGCGTTTGAGGAGCAGAACAATTATCTTGCGTGCATCTGAGCTACACAGTGTCTGGCCTAATTCTCCTGTCAGTTTACCTCATGTTGAGTGGATAAATGTGTGTCACTTTAAGGACAGCTCTCCAGTGAAGGCCAGCAGCTCTGGGACAACATGTACGAGTCGGATCCACAAATAGGCTGATCAATTCACTGCAGGCATGACATGTCTTCCTCATAGCTCCTGCTTGTCTCACTGTCTGTCTGCCCGTCTGTCTGTCTGTCTGTCTGTCTGTTGGCTGTAGTGCAGCGTGTCTCATGATGAATGAGCCTCCTTCCAATGGCCGGGGAGGCGCCCTTGTTCAAAGTCGCAGCCTTGAGCAAGTTATCACACTTCGGAGAGCTGCCCTCTCATCGCTCTAGGAGGACAGGGCACACCTGTGCATGTACTCGCACATATGCACACGCTTGCACGCCCATACATACTCACTGACTTACAGACACAAGTGTGCTCACACACACACTGGCATTATTACCAGGCGTTGGCTGGCCTTCAGGGCTCTTGGCAGGCAGGCATCAAACGGAGCAGCGTCCGTGTGTGTGTGTGTGTGTGTGTGTGTGTGTGTGTGTGTGTGTGTGTGGTGCTCCAACCCCCCTCAGGCACAAAACCTGTATGGATTTTCAGTGGCAACAGAGGCTGATATGGTTTGATCCCTCTTGTGCTTTTGTAAGGAAATCTGAGAATAAGGGTAAAAGGATTTACAACATGATGTACTATCTATGTACAGCAGGGTCCAAACGTCTGAGACCTCCAGAGACCACTTCCATTTTGCACTTATTTTGACAGTGATGCTATTTTGTCCCTTACAAATGATAATACCAGCGTAAAGGTCTTATTTGTAATAAAAGTTTATTTTAGAATCTCATCCCCAACTTGCCAAATATTGACACTCTGGCATTGTTGGTCCGTCAGTTTTTGACAAGTTGCGAGTGAGACTCATAACTCAACTTTCCTTACAAATAGGACATTTAACAATGTGAGTGGGTGGGTTGTCCCTGAATTTCAAAATGGCCTTCTCTTCCCGTGCCATGAAGGATCCCATGGTTGACCAATCCCATGGTTGGCCAGCAGAGCGAAGCAGCAGCTGAAGACACTTGAATGTAAGTTTTTCGACTGCTGAGTGAAGTTTGCGTTGTTCATCTCTCAAACTCTGTAACTGTGATAAAGATGCCTTTTATATTTTTCAGGGAACTGAGCCTTACCTTCTGTGCACTGCAAACTTGACTCTAGAATTTCTCCGACGCTGAGAAAGCCCCTCTTTGCTTCGAATTGCAATCTGACTCCCAAAACGTTTGTTTACTATCAGAATCCTTTCCGATTATTTCCAGGTTTGGGGTTAGAGAGTTTCAGCGTGGTCACCGATTTCTGGAACCCTCTGTATATGAAAGAAATCTACAAATGTACTTAATAAGAGGCTGGAGATAGTGGAGAAATCGATGAAGATCTCATGACTCCCTGAAACCCAACACCAGGAGTCAAATATATGGACACTCCAGGTCACAGTTAAAAGCTGATGTCTTCTTGGTATAACTAAATGTTTCACTTTGATCAGTGGATTTGATGTCAGTGTTCAGGCTCCTGTGGTGCATTACCGACACACAAGCCTCCGATCTCAGCAGAGGCGTGCTGAGAAATCCATTAAAAGCTCCTCTATGGCCGCGGACAGTAGTGATATGTTTAGTCGAAAGCCCACAAAGGACTGTAAACGTCCTTGGGAAAGAATGTAGGAGAATGAAGGAAATGCAGCAAAGAAGCCTGAAAGAAAGCTTATTTTAGACTGTAGCCGCGCAATGTGTCACACATCTACATTGGCATGGATGTTAAGTTATTGGTAGTGGTTACATAGCTTGAATAAAGAAAGGCGCAGTTCACTCTTCAGTTGATAACTACAAAGGCAGATCACCAAGGTGGTGCGCAGGAGAGCAGACAAGAAGAATTCGAGGGGAAAAATGCTTTGAATAGTTTAAGGGTTCGTCAATAGCGGGGGAGGCGTGACAGCGGTGATTAGGCAGACTCTTTTTTAAGACGAAACATCCCAATAATACCTCTGAGAAAAAAGAAGACAAGTCTGTCGGTTTGTCAGAGTAAGAGCAAACTATACCACTGCTGGCTTATTTACATCAGAGCTGAACAAGTCCCCAAATACTTGACACAAATTGCGGCAGTCTGCTTTAACAAAGATCTTACTGTCAGCGGGTGAAAATGCCTGATTTTCCAGTTTCATCCAACATGACTGACAAAAATTTGAACAAGTAACACGTGTCACATCTCAGTTAAGATACATTTCCCATGGGGGGATCGACAGGAAGAAATTAGCTGACGGCAGCTGCAAATACTTGGAGGGTGAAGCTTGAAAAAAAAAAACGGAAAATGGCTGCACAAGGTGATGAATATGTATAAAATTGTGCATAAAGAAATGTATCATTGCGAAATTAATCCATTCTATGTTTTTTTGTTATGCAAATCACACTTAATGCAATTACAGGGTATTAATGCTTGCTGCCGGAGCACTGGCGCACAATATCTTTGCTAAGTGATTCGCATTACTCATAATCCCATGACATGTCTGGAGCATGACGAGGTAACAAGCTCTGCTGCTGCTGTGATGTCATCCTGCGCGCTAAAGCTCCTCAGTTCTGCAGACCGCGATACCACCAAACTGCACTGCACCCGCTCACTGACTCACCCGAGCATTTTTATTACATCAGGAGGAAGCACCGCGGCTGAGCAGTTATGGCTAAAGTGATCATCACAGGCATATTACTGGAAAATGTCCAGTTTAGCTGTTCTTAATCCAAATTATTCATCTTAATGATTTCAAGAAACAAATTGAGCAAACAACACCACACCACAGCAAATTCATCTCTTTATGCGCATATGTTACACGTTACTGATAATTGATTGGGGAAATTGAAATTGCTTTATTGTAAACAAAAAAAGTTGTACTTTAATGAAAGAAAACTCAGAGAAATGGGATAGACAGAGATATGCTTTTGAAAAAAAAAGAGCAGATGTTTTTAATCTTCTTCTAAATGAAGTAAACAAAGGAAGGACGTGCTTGTGTTGGGACTGACTTCATGGTTTGGAAGAGCTTCCTATTACCGAATGGACCACATGTTCAGTACAGACACTGGTGTCATGTTTGCTCGCATCAAAGCAAAGACAAGCCTTGTAACTATAATTTTCAAGATTTCCATCCCGGTAGATCTGATGACACCCATTGTTACCGGTTGGAACCGCAAATGAGATTTCATACTGAGAACGCTCTTCTTGAGCAGCTACTTTGTCAGAAATATACCAAAAGACTAACTATTGCATCCGTCAACAATGTAGTTAAACATATTCTAATTGGGGGGGTCTCAATAAAGAGTGAGCTTTCATATTACTGTAGGAGAGTGAAAAGTAATCAGTTTGGCTGATTTTGGCAAAATTTCAATGAATAGGTAGGCTATATGAATCTAGCCTGGGAATGGCAGACCCCGCCACTAACAGTAAAAACTACTCCAGTCTTTAGAGAGTTTGTTACTAAATGGCTGTTGAAGAAATAAATGCAAACAAGCGGCATCAAAAATATTGTTTGATTCTATGAAAACTTTGAAGTATACCTTTTAAAGTTCAACATTATGCCTAAAATGAAATGAAACAGCAATCATATCACTTCAAAAAGTGTATACCAGCATTGTTAAATCCACTAATTAACATGTAATATCTCATTTGTTTAATTCACACACAAAGCAAAGTGTAAGAACCACAATTCCTGGTTTTATGGGGGTTTTTGTGCAATGACTTCCTGAAGCCTTGGCATCACTGTAAAGTTTTCAGGAAGCAAGTGTTGGCTCCAAAGTCCCTTTTCACCTTCGGACGGAGCCAGTCTAGCTTTGTCCCCTTTCGCGCAAGCTAAAGTAATTGTTTCTTGGCTGTAGCTGAATATTTATTGCACACATATGAAAGTGGTATCCATTTACTCATTGTATGAAATATGCATTTCCCCATCATTTTACAGTTATGTTACTATTCCTCAAAGGGTTTTTTTGCATCAAGATCTTTTGAAGGAAATAAATGGTATTAAAAATGCAATCCCTGTCGTGGGACACTTTCCCAAACCATGAAGTCACCGCGTCACAACTTCACTTGCTTTGCTTAGAAGTTGTGTTTATTTCAGTCTGAAACAAATTAAAAACATCAGCACTGTATTTATACCTACCAGTAAATCAAGGAAAAAACAAGGGACGTGTTCAACCTTTTCATTCACCTCGCGTTGACCTTTTCATTGATATTAATACGTTGAAATGCATAGAATTGTAAAGTGAGTGTTACCATTCTCTCGCCAGCTTGTGTACTTCACTGTCATCCAAAAAAAGTTGTGAGTAAATCAACCATCAGCCCTCAGCCAAAGACACCCAAGCAGTGTTGTTCTCTCTGCGCCATCAGTGTCAGCAGCCAACTTTCACAATCCAATCCAAAAAGATAGCAATGAAGTCATTCTCATTGCAAATTACTCACTGGCAGCGATTACATCACTGTGTTTCATAGCAACCTGCAGACTTACAAAAAAAAAACCTTAAGGGTATGGAGCACCAAGCTCTCTCTCTCTCTCTCTCTCTCTCTCTCTATCTCTCACTCTCTCTCTCAGACACTGAACACACACGTACACACGTGCAACTTTTCCTCTGCCAGGTGTGTAAATCTACTTAAATGCAAGACTTGTTGCCTTCCAAATGGATCTCAAGGTTACGGTTAGCAGATGTTGAAAATGAAAGAGCAATGGCAGAACAATTCAGCACAACGATAGACAGAGAATAAACCAAGGGAGGAGGTGGAAGATGATGCCTTCCCATGTGGCATTGGACTTGCTGATGGACTTTTCTTCTTTGTCAACAGTCTTATATTAATGAGCTGCAAAAAAAAAATAAAAAATGAGGCCTGCAGTGAGAGTGATCATCAGAGACTAGCCACATACAGCTCCCCTGTGCCATGTGGTGGATGCCTTCATCCAAAGCGCCTTGCTGTGCCATGATTGCATTTTTTTCCCCTTATGGAAAAAATGGAAAGATAATTGGACAGTGTTGGATAATGACACCCACTGAGCTATGTGAGGCCTGTTGCACAGTATATGTACGTTGTATGGGAACATTGATAAGATTCCAATTTGTAAGATACTGACGCTTCAGGTTGGTGGACAGCACATCCTACCAACCCAGAGCATCAGCAGTTAAAGACTTGGGAAAATCAGAGCATTGTTATTTGACGAGTCTGGAATGAGACTCAACAGTCAACTTCATTACAGATTGGACTTTTAAACCTGCATGTTTTGGACCACTTGGAGGCAACACGACACTGCAATTGAATATAAACCTATTTACAAATCTAAGAGACACATAGCAACACTAGTACTTATCTATAGTCTCAAGCCACCTGATTAAAATCAATTATTGCTCCTTTGGGTAATGTTCAACACAAGGCTCATAGCATACAGAGATTTATTGGGTTTCTGGCTGACAACAGCTGCTCGCTGAGGCCAAAAACAACACCATGAGAGCAGCCAGACTGAGCCAAAACAATAAAATTATTGGCCGGATGACCGAAACAAAGCTGAAAGACACTTAACACGCTTCAGAGAGCTGAGGGGAACTGCAGAGATGGGCAATAATACTCTGATAATAATAGTTTCTTAAAAAGCAGAAACGCCTTTCACAATAAACACCTGATCCATTGTTAATATCATAATCATGATTATTATATTGGAGTTTTAAAGTTGAAATATGTAAGAATTAGTCACCTGAGAATCCGTTCTCAAACAGGAGGCAGCGTGTAACTGCTACTAACTGCAGCTGCTGTTAGCTAGTTAGCTTAAACCGCTGTGCATCTGGTGTTTGGTGATGCGTGCTTGGAGAACAAAGAGAGTGTTGACGTTTACACCACTACCACAGGAATGTTGTACTGGAACAGGTTGTTGCTAGCTTGTTAGCATGCTAACTGAAGTAGCACTACAACACAAAACAGGTCTTTGACACACTGTCAACACTGTTATTTCTTCAAACTTTTGACACTTGTGTGTGTTTGGATTTAAGGGTTGACATGCCACAGGAGTTGGGGGATGTGCTAGATACAGATTCTCCTCCCTCCAGATTGTAACACAGACTTTCTGTTATAAAGTTGTAGTCTCCAAGACTAAGCTGAGGTAACCCAGATGACGTCACTGGGGTTATTTTCTTCTTACTACAGAATGTTCGCCCAGACCCACAGAAGACATTATACTGCCGGTTTCACAGGCTGATTGAGAAATCATCAAGACTAACAAGCAGATCTTAAAGTGCTAAACTGGAGGGGTGCAACTTTAAGAGCAAGAAAGAACATATCAACATAGCAAACTGTGTATCATATTTCCAGCTCTTGATAGTGAGTCCAGTGTCTTTAACTGTAAGCAACTTTCACCCAACTAACAAAATTGTGAGAAAGCGTAAAAGCTTTAAGAAACCTTAAAGAATGTTTTGTTGTTCCCAGGTTTCCCAATTTAAAGAAATCCAACAAACACACTGCTATAAAGCACATGTTTCCTATGTGTTTGTAATACCTTGTTGGCCAACTATTCTACCAACAGCTCTCAAACGGTCGGGGAAAATATACCCTTGATGTAGCAGGTGTTTCCAGCTCTATAAAAGAGTGAAAAGTTCAGCCATTCCACAATACACAGAACTGTGAAAACCACAGTTTGAGCCACAGCGTCACTGTGACTGACAGGTGATAATGTCATCATCGCTCACGTTTCATTGGAAAATCAGCGCACATTAGCCGCGGGAACGTTTTTATGACGTTTCCTACGGCTTTGACGCACTTCAGGGGGAGAGAGCACATATTGAACGAGTCAGTTCTTATATAGGAGGGGGGGAAACATGCAGCTAATTCTGCTCATGCGCTCTGAGGAGTATTAGCATTAAAAACAAAGCTCTTAGGACTCTGTCGGTGGAACACTACCTGTTTGGCTCTGCAATGACACCTCAAGAGAGGAGTGGACTTGGACGTGAAAGTTGAGAGGAAAGCTGCCACTTTGGACCACAGTGATCCCTGGGCCTTCGGTTGGACCGGCTGTTCAGAGGAGGTGGCTGCTGTCCACGTTTTCCAGCGTAGAAAAAAAAACAAAAAAACCAGAGTGAGATGAGGGAACGGAAACAGGACAAATTGCCTTCATCCCTCCGCCCCTTGATGCCAACGATGCCCTACACACATCCAAATAACAGGGCCGCAGCATAAATAGTGTTCAGAGATGGCAGAGGAGTGCTTTGCGGCCATCATTACAACATCCTGTCACATATGGTGCTCAGCCGAACATGCCAGCACACACTGTGGCTGGGCAAATATGGCTGCAGACCTGGGGTCAGGACAAATTGCCTTGTTGGGCGTCTTTGCCAGATGAGGGCCGCGGCTAATCAGCAAAACTGAACAATGGCGTGGGCGGGTGGGGTCGAAAAATAGCAGCTCTGCTACGCTCAACATAGCTGAGGTGAGAAAAAAGTGAAGCTATGCTGAAGGGCAGCAAATCATATGCTCTTCATTCAGGTGGTCGGTGGTTGAGCAGTTTTTAGAAGGCAAAGGGAAACAGTTCAGTTTCCTCTCAGTTCCTCAAGTGTTTTGCCATCATCCATGATGAAACTGACAGAAGCCTTGGGTTTTGTGATTCTATTATTGACTGGGACAGACACTTGAGATCCCTTTTGAAAAATACTAATTTCCATCTGATTAGGACGGTAAAGTATGAACCAATGAGGCATCAAGATTAAAGAAAGGGCCCCTTGAGTGGAAAATCACTTCAAATTCCCCCCTGAATTGAGCAATCGGGATATCATGAAGGGTACAGACACCATCTTACAATTGAAAGGTCACAGATCTAATAGCTGCAACAGCCTGTACCCATGAACAACCTTACTAATTAACTGAGCCCCCCACCCGCTCACTCGCTCTGCAGATAAGAGGCGCGTTAAATGCCATTAATGAAAAATTAAAATGAACATGAAAGGTGGACAAGAAGGCCACGGCTAACCTGAGTGACAGCCTGACTTCTCATGCATTATGCATCAAAGACGTGCCAATACGCCTTTGTTCTTCCACTGTGTTCGATAAGAGGTTAAAGAAAAAGCGCTGTCCCTGACAAGACCTGCGGGGTCAGTGATCAAAATCTTTAAGTGTTTAGGCGCAGCAGGCCGACCTGCGAGGTGCACCTGCCGAACAATCCCTCCACCTTTTTTCCAAACAACCTGAGCACCTGGGTGCCTGTCCCAATCAATATTAATGAATACAGTATCCAGCTTTGTTGAAGGCTGAATGCAAGGAAGAGAGAGAGAAAAAGCGAGAGTGCAGAGGGAAAGGGGGTACAAAATCGAGAAGAGCAATGAATTAAAAAAGTGGACTTACTGTACACCACAGAACCACGTGATGGTGATTCATGAAGAGGAGGAATGTCAAGGCAAATGTTAGGTCAGCTATTCTACACCTCAGGCCAAGCAAGGCTGGGTAAACTGCATAAACACTGCAATTACATGGTTACTGCAAATGCAGCTTTCCAGGACAATTAGCAACCCTCCGTATCAAAATGAGGGGGTTTCCTAAAGGATGATCCTCATACGGTATGTTCTTACTTCTGGAACACAAACAAGTACTTTCCAAAGATGATACCACTCATTACTGTATACCCCCAGGCTGTAGTAAAGAGTACGTACTGGTTTCTGAGGCTATTCCATCTTTGTTGGCATCTAGAAAGGAAATTAACTTAAATATAAGCCTGTTGACAGATGCCGACTGATCTAGTGGGTTCTAAACCCGTAGATATCTGCAATCTAAGACTCCTGCATCACTTCAACAATGCCCTAAAGGAAATAAATGGTATTTAATCTGTCCTGCCAAAAGGACTGAAAAATTACATTAAAAAGCCCACTCAGAGAGCAATGTGTCTTTCCATAAAAAATACCCAGGTAACTCAGGATAGTCCAGAGTCCTCACTGTGGACAGTTTTCATTGGGACCATTTCTGGAGCATATTTCCAATAAAAACTGTAACTGAAACCTTGGATGAATTCAGTGCTGTGGTTTCTTCAAATGTAATTATTTTTAGTGCTGTTGCATCACAAATTACATGTAACTGTAACTTCACCGCCTTCCTCTGTCTTACTTCCAGTCAATTTCGGAGGTCCGAACATCTTTGTTGATGTTTCAAGCATTTCAGGTGCACAACGCCAAAAGTTAATAAAAACGTGGCCAATCATAATCGGGTACACACAACTGAGGCCCCACAGTAGTGCAGCCTCCTTGTATACACCTATGGAATACAGGAAGGAAAATGACATGTGAGGCAACCAACGCCATTACACATTTCATTTCTGTCTACAAATGCATCCAAACCCCTCCCAATTGGCCAGTAATTGTCGTGTGTCATCAGAAAACAGCTTCTTCATGAGGTTAAGGTGGATGGATGTGCCCAAAGTTAACAAAAAGGAATTCTTACTCATGATGAGTAGAAAGATATTTCAGTTCTGAATCTGGAACTTCCAGTTCCAGCTGAGCTTGTATATAATATCGGGGGAAAATAAGTGCGTATTAACTGCATGTGTGGGAGAGAGAAAATATTACAGGATGTACAGTACATGTAAGTATTGACTATTCAGAAAGCACAGTTTTTTGGGTGAAAGGTTGGGGATTCATCCCTTCCGACCAATGACAGCGGGCTTTGATAAATGTGCTCATTCATATGTTTTTCAGTCTTAAAACACGAGTTTGAAATTGCTTATGATACTGGCATTAGGGGAAAGTAACATTACAGCCCTATTTGTGTCCAACTTCTTTTGAATGTGCAGTCGTAGTGTGGTCAACTAAACCCAGCAGAGTTCTGAACTACTGAAGGTTCAAGGTTGATTCAATCGCCACTCCACGACACATGGTTGTACGACAAAATGTAAGTTGCAGTCCCTTAATGCTGCACAAGATAAACTAGTTTTAAGGATGGAGTATTAAGGGTGAGTTCAGCAGTCTCACAGCCTGGAAAGAAGCTGCTCTGTAGTCTGGTGGTATGGCAGCAGGGTGAACAGACTGTGGCTGGGATGGGTGTTGACTTTAAGAAGATTTCTTAATAAAAAATAAAATATGATCCTACATTGTGTCACTGCTGTTGCATCTTCCTACTGGTTCATCCTTGCGTGTGTTATAGCAAGGGAAAAAATGTGCCTGGCATCAAGATTGCTCTGTGTGGTGACAGACTTCAGCAATGGAAAGCGTCTCACTCAACCACCCAGGCCTCAACAGCATGAAGAAAAAAAAAGAAAAAAAAGACAGAACTAAAAGGCAAGTGAGTGATTCCCAAAAACCGCTGAACACAGAACCACAGAGCCCTGCGGAGCCGAAAGGAGCTAAATGACATCAGCAACAAGAGCTTTCCATGTTACATTTACATTTTTATGTTTACACGGACTGCATGACTCGCAGCACGAGACGCTTCAGTTGTCGACTGATTGTCCGTCACATTCCTCTCAGCTGTGTGCGAAAAATAAAAAATCTCATCACTGAAACATCTAATATTCGGCTCCAGCCACCGTGTCTAACCAGTTCTTGCCATGGAAATGGATTGATCTGTGCATTCAATAACTTCAACCAGCCGTGCGAGTGTGGTGGGTCATGTACCGAACAAAAAACTGGAGAGGAGGAGTGAGAAACAGACTGAGAGAGCGGAGAGCGGGGGTCAGTAGTTTATAATAATTTAGTTTGGGCTAGGGTTTTTGATACATATACAGTAAAAACACACAATTCAAAGCTCAAGTTAAAACAGAAAAGTTTGCGGTATAATCCGTGTCACAGCTAGAGCAGAACGTCTATTAGAACTTAGGTACTTACTGTACTTTTAGTTGTTATTGAAATTATATTCACAGACAGTGGATCCAACAGAAACCATAGTTCATATTAATTTCAAATAGTTCAGGAAAAGGTTGACATTTAAGGAACTGCACTCCTTCACTGTCTTGCTGTGAGTTTTCTGATACTGATGCCATTCTCATACTTATATGTTGAATATTAGCGAATGTAGTCACGTAGGTGCACACCTCAACAAAATACATAACAAATGCAGAAATGTTAACATATATCATCTTTCATTTGTGAGCTTTAGAGGTGCTGGGACTTTGGAAAGAGCCAGGTTGGCAGTTTCCCCCTCCTGCATCCAGTCTTTATGATAAGCTTAGCTCCCTGTCCTGGCTGAGGCTTCAAATTGAATCGACAGATACGAGATAAGAGTTAATCTTGTGATCCATCCTTTGCCAATTAAGCATATTCCGAAAATGCTATTGCTATTTTCTAGTCATTATTCCCTCAGTTTTTTCGACCAACGGCCCAAAGCCAAAATTCACTATAGAGCATAATGACGCTGGGAAACAGCCACATCTTCAAACTCGACAAGCTGTATCCACAGCATATTTACACGTTTTTGTGTGATCAACCCACTAATTACAATTTCTGTCTCACCAATACTACACAACACAGTCACTGAGTCAATCTAGATTCATAGAGGCCCTTACATCACCAGTCTGACATTGAGGATGCTGACACCCTGATACACCTTGAAGTTGTTGAGCAAGTCTTGGGCTCATTTCCATCCTGTCAGCGGGGGATGACTGTATCTAAGAAGCAAATATCAACCTGATATTTTCAACCGGGTCACTGAATAAAGTATGTCAAACCAGGTCAGTGTCCTGACAAATAGGACTTAGGTAAAGGGAGGATATGGGAAGAGAAAAAGTAGGGAGTGAGAAAGCATTTTATCACCCTCAGAGGTCTGTTCCATTGTTTATTAACTCCCCGACCAAAGACACACATCAGCAGGCCAGACTTTTAAGTGCTGGCATGTGCCCACTTGGCAGCTGCTTCCTCGACATCGCCCTCCGTCTCTCTGCTGCCTTCAGTTAATGTGCGGTCGTATATGGTGGTTTACAGGCAACTCATGGCGTGTTAAGAAACCAAACAGCTCATAATTGCTTCATTATCTATTGTTAGAGGCAATTATGATAAAGACATCAATCAAAAGACTCTGAAAAGGAAGCAGAGCAAAGTAAAGTTCCTAATGTAGGTGAGATGCTGCCATTATAAGTACATAGCTAAAGTTAGGCACTCACTTCTGAGGCAAGTTTATGCTAAAGAGTTTCAAAAATGGCTTTTACATAACAATCTCTCTGTTGGCTATATTGGAGGTTCCCGACTCTTGGGCAACAAAACTCGAAGACGGTGTACATTTACTTTCATTTATGTCTAAGCTTTCAACTGAATTCAGCTGGTGAAATTTCTCTGGTTCTGGTTCTGTCTGCTTGGTTAGCTGCATATAGCTGCTACATTTTTGCTGCTCTATGCTAGCATTAAGCATTATTTGCTTTGCTTAATTAAGTTAACCAGCTGTAAAACACACAAAAAAATCCCCAAAATGTGTCCCATCTTGCATACAACATGACCTTTCTTCAGATTTGTAACACGGAAAAATGAAATGTTGGGTAAAACATCTGTGGTTCACCTTGTTTTGAGATGTGGGTCTTGGTTCTTGCAAAGTTCCTCTGCGGTTCCAACTAGCACTGATCTGAATGTTTTGAAACGTAGAAGCTTTGGCCGTTGCCAAATCACAGCATCCAAATCAGCATTCCAGTGCATCGTTTTTTTGTCTTTATTTAGCATAGTTTTATTTTTGAAGAGGAAGAAGACGTCAGCCACACCAAAAAAGACTCAAAAGACTGATAGATACCAATAATGAGGCTTCTCTATGGTGTTTAATTAGTTCCGAAACCCGTGCACATGAGAGCAAAGTGTATTAAGTACGCAAAGAACAGTATCAACAAAATAATAAACATGAGCTACCTATGGCAGTGCGACAGTTTAACACTCGTTGACTTGTCAAGTTGACTTTTGAGACCTTGGAGGCAGGGGTGGAGCGAACAATGGTCGATGTCATCCCTCCTGTCATCAAGTCTGAGGAAAGAATGCCCCAAGAATGGTGTTCAGGACACCAAACCAACCACTGTATCATAAGATATTACTACACTGGGAGTCATAATAGAGGATCGATTGATCACTACAATTGGTCTAATTCCGAGCTGATTAGTTATTCTTTCCTATATTAATGGGTGATTGGGTAAAAAAAAACTTGTTGCCATGTTCTTTATGTTTTTCAAGTGCTTCTGGAGACTACTATCCTTGAAAACCAATGTAAGTCTACAGCATATCTTTTATACCAGGAATCAAATGATGCACATGAATTGCGTCTCATTCTGACTTTAACTTCTTAAGCAGATCAATGACTGACCACCAGTCTTACAAGGCCATGACAGGAAAGGCAAGGCAATTCCAACACAATAACCTCAAGCCACATCAGGCAGCCAGTGAGTGCAAAATCCTGCCTGTATCCAAAGTGACTGCATACACATCCTGTCAATCCGGTCGCTAACAAAGCAGGGGAGCCTAATTGCGCTGAGCATCTTCTGACGAGCACAGTGTCTGGGACAATTATTGATGCGGAATTAGTAATTGGATGAGATGGTTTGCTGTGTGATGTGTGTGCAAATACGTGTGTGTGTGTGTGTATCAGTCAGAGATTAAAGGGTTCGCAGTGTCATTTAGACCCAGAGGACATTAGCAGCAACACCAGTGAAATGAGAGGGGAAATGATAAACAAACTAGAGTTCATTGTGTATGCATGAGTGTGTGCCCTTGGTACCATTTTCACTTACTTTTGAGCAAATACAGCCATATTACCCAAGTGGACAGTCACATACAGCTTTTGATGGACACAATATAGATTGTTCCCAACAAAACATCTCTCTGGGAATAAAGTCATTGTGATGATTTTTCCATAGGATTTCCCCACAGACATCACTTCAGGAGGATTAACCTTTCAATGAAAAGCTGCTGAGTGGGTACTGTTGACCTCAGTTCTTGGGTCAGTTATTCTGAATTCGGTGTTTTCAGTGGCACTGTATGGGCTCATGTTGCTGTAGATGGAACTGCACATTGCTTCAGCGACTGGCAGAGAATTTGTAAGAGAGGACGAAACACTTAAAGCATTTTTAATAGAAAGGTCTGACCCCAGTGGAACAGTGGTGAAGCCAGCCCACAGTTGAGATTCACAACATTTTCAACTAGAGTTTTGACATGGACGAGGAGGATATGTCAATGCACACGATTACCAAGGAATACGATGTTAGACGTTAAAATCACATTTATTCAAGTGCTCTGGTGGGACGAGCTGACAGCATCATGCCACAGCCCTTTGTATCGAGCCGTAGAAGAAACTGGCGTGAAACCATGTGCTTGGTCGGAATTTCATACAGAATTTGTGACAGATCTTGGGTTGTGTATCATCGTCTTCTTTTGTAACTCTTCGACTTCGTATCAATCCTCCAACACACATTTCCCAACATCACTATGATACAGTGTGACTTCAAACAATCGTGACACTTCATAAAAAAGCAACCTCTGCTGCTCCTGTTCCTTGTCCCTGAAGCTTAGTAAACATAATTTTATATTTCATAAAAATGTAAAGTGTTGGACAAACAAAACTTATCTGACCTTTGACACCTATAATGTGTGTCTGGCAATGAATAATTAGAGTTGGAATGATGAATCAGTTAGAGAAGTTGTCAACGATTAAATTAAACCATTTTGAGGAATGATTGATTGGTTTAAGTAATTTTTTTTTTTAAAAGTCTAAATTATTTTATTCCAGCTTCTTAAATGTAAATTTTTTCTGATTTATTTCCACCTCTATGAAAGTAAAGTGAATATCTCTGGATTGCGGACTAAACCAGACATTTGAGGATGTCATCTTGGGCTTTTGGAAACACTGATCGACATGTTTCATGTTTTCTGACATTTCAAGGATCCAAGTAACAAATTGATAAATAAATAAAAAGATTGATAGATTAATAAACAATAAAGACAATTGTTGGTTGCAGCCCTATGTATAAATCAGCGGCTTCATTGAGTGTCTCTCTAAAATTAAGGCCATATTTCAATCAATTCTTATCCCATGGGTGACAGTCTACATTTCAATCTACCTCCATTTACTCTGCACTGAAAAAAGTATCCTTCTTCACTACCATGGTAGAATACTCAATATAACAGAGTGTGTGTGTGTGTGTGTGTGTGTGTGTGTGTGTGTGTGTGTGTGTGTGTGTGTGTGTGTGTGTGTGTGTGTGGCAGTGAAACTACATGCACCAGGATTGGTAATTTTCCATGTAGCCTCAAGCCAATAAATCCTTAACACAGATCGAGAGGTTTGCATCCTCTGGCACAGGCGCCGAAGCTCGTGCTTTGAAATGTACATTGAAACATTAACACGTGGCGTTGCTAACCGATATGAACTCGCATAACCCCCCGAAAAACCTCATGATTCATGTGAGCCACGTTCGGTTTACCCGCCGCCAACCCATGAGCGCTAACCCACCACTGCTTTGATGGTACGATTAATGCCATGCTGATTGTTGTACGAGGAGAAGGAGCGGTTGCCTTCCCTTTGTGTCAGCAACATTCTCTGGCCGAGGCTATGGCCAAATCTTCCAAGACACGCATGCATGCACACATACGCCACTGCTGGTTATGCAAGAGTCTCACACACACACACTCACACACAGCTAGTTGCTTTAACAGAAGTGACTCCAAACACTCATGTCATATAAAAACTTGCACGTACAAACAATAACGAACACAATCCCTAAGCCCGGAGCTCCGAGGACTCCTCAGGGGCGTGGGGAGGATTTAATACTTTCATAACGACATGTTGCATTGTGCGGCAGACAAATGCATTGAGAGCAGATTAGTGCTCCTTGAAGTCTTCAGGCCTTGCTTACCTACTCATACAGAGGCAGATATGCAGCAAAAGGAGTCAGCTAGGTTAATGAAATGTTCGTATGTGCCTTTGAACGCCACCAACAACCAAGTTAAAGATCTTAATGGAGATGTAATTCTAATTGGCACTGAAGCTCCCGGCTGACATGTGATAAGAGCCTGTGATGTGGAATAGTTGCGCCGAGAGAGACAGAGAGAACAGCACAGTGCTTCATGTCGGAGACGGCAGGGCTTCCAGAAACAAAAGTAACTCTGTAAAATGTAAATTACCCCCTTAATTCCCTAGAAAAGGTATATAGATGTATGTGTGTGCTAGAGAGTCGGCAGATAGTGACAAACCCTTCGGGACTGGCAGCGACGTGCCGAATTCCGCTGCTAGTGCGTGTTTCTTAAAAAAAAAAGAAAAAAAAAAAGATGGGAGCTGTAGTCACGAGGGAGGGTTTGGGTTGTTTTGTATGGGGATGTAGAGGGGGATCCCGTAAGTATGACTTCTCCTTCATCCCTTTTCTCCGCAGATCATTCCTTTAATTGAGGTGGAGGCTTTTCATGCGAATGCTGCAGGCTTCTGGCAGAAGTCGATCTCCATCTCCCTGCAGTTAGCATGTAATGTGCCTGCTTCAGCACTTGCCTTTCCGCTACAAGATCATTAAACCGCCATGCCATTCATCATTTCTGATTTGCTCCGAAGTGGGGGAAAAAAAAGCCTCTGCGATGCACACACAAGTCTCCTTTCTCTGTGTTTAATACACACCCATTTCAATGTCAAACTCCGCTTAAAATGCGTCAGGAGATGAATGAGCCTGATGTAAATAAGAACCAGGAGTGGATATTTCTCCTTAGCCTGCCACATTCAGGCTGATTGCTTATCAATCTTGCAGCAAATGGCGTAAAAATGCAGATTCATGTCATTTGTGTGGTGCACAGCGGCGGTGTTTCATATTAACACATTAGCATGAGTCAGGACTGGGAAAGGTCTATTTGGCCCACTGATACACTTACAGCACACGAGAGCAAGTAGGTGCTGGCATCGCTGGCAGTCTGTTCACTCTGCCTCTGCCTGGCAAGAGATACAGAAGTATCTGCTGTCAAACCACCAGACCACAGAGCAGCTTCTTTCCTCAGGCTATGAGACTCAACCATAAAAAAAGTTAATTTTTGTGACTTGATTAGTATCTAGAAATGAGTCTGTATAGCATTTGTTTTTGTGTGTTTGCAGTTTAGGGAACAACTATGCTGTGTTGCATAATGGCAGTTTAATTGGTCTTGAATCAGAGTGAAGGCCCTGTCGTCAACCCCGCCAATCAAAGGGAATGTGGCGGGCCTGTAGTCAGCACTCCTTAGCAGCACTAATGTATTACATTAGTTTCCATCAGGGCCCAGCCAGTTTGGATCAAAACCACAGTTTGCAAGAGAATGATGGAAGCATTTAGAGCATGTAATTGACACAATGACACTTTAGACCTAAATCTGAAAGCTACTGCTGAGGCTGCCTGCCACAGAGGACCAAACTCAAACTACTTTTTTCTTGTTTTAGCTGAACGAGTGCAGTGCCTGTTCAAAACTGGTAATGTGAGGGGTTCACAGATAAGCCCCCTGAGCTGCACACAGGCTCATCGCGGCTGCCCCGATAATATCAAATATGTTTGAAATTTATGATTGTAAACTTAGATCATTGCAATAGTACAACAAGGACAAATGAGAGGGGCATCTCAGAGCAGCTGACGGTACTGCAAAGCAACGGTAAACATTCTAGCCCTGTCTAAGTGCTGTATCGTAGATAACAGTTTCTTGAAGATGTTTCAACTCTCGTCCAAGAGGCTTCTTCGGTTCTAACTGTAGGGGAGTCTCAGGCTTGTAAACTGTGTGTGGGAATGTCCTTACAGAGCTGTTCAGGACACGTGTTAGCTCTAGGTTTCAGAGTTAGCTGTCAAACCATTCACACCTGGGCTCACCTAGCCCTAGCAATCCACATGAAGGCCAGTTGGATCAAGGACCCACAAGTGACCGACTCTGAAACTCAGAGCTCACAGGTGTCCCTAACAACTCTGTAAGGACAGTCCCACACAGGGCTTAAAAGCCTGAAACTCACCTCCACTGAAGAAGCCTCTTGGATGAGAGCTGAAACATCTTCAAGAAACTGAAACAAGTCCAGTTGCCGTCAATACAAAACTTAGAATTCCGATGACCTGGATGACTGAGAGCATTCATCAACATTCTAGCTCTTGTTGTTGCACCATGCTAATCTCCATTTTGTTTACATCTAACAATATGGTGGACAAAATGATCTAACTAATATTGTCAATTTAAATCCATAGATGCCTGAGAAAATGGAGAACTGGCCACTATCTCTCCCCTCAACTACAGTTGAAGACCATGTTTGCACTCAACAGCTCCATATTCAGCACACTGACAGAGTGTGTGGGATTGTGTGAATATGAAGTGGGATGTTGCTGGCAAAGAAAAACACACACTCTGTTGCCCTTATCTGGACCAGCAAAAGTTAATAGACACACTGGCTGATGGAGATTATGGCAGGGAAAGGAAGATGGTGTCAGGTGTCAAGAAGGCAATGGTGGGATCACGGGCTGTTGAAGAAGCTGTAAGATAGGTTAGCATCCACAAACAAGCATTTTGGATCGCTCTGCATTAATCTCCGCCTGAAGCCTTTCATATGAGAAATCTATTGCAGTCTTGGAAAAGTTACGATTGGGGTCAAAGCCAGGTCACTTTCTAAGGAAATTCAGTCCTTTCAAAATATCCTTTTCGCTGTTATCTCGCTATGTAGCAGCCCAGCTCCAGAACATGTCTAACTACTCAAACCTACTCCCAATAGGCCAGTTTTGCTTTTCATTTCCTCCCTTTGTCTGTTTTCCCGCCCTTTTTGCTCCTCACCTGTGTTCTGTTTGGATTAAGGTTTGCGGCTATGCTGTTAGCATCATGGTCTAAATTTTCAAGCATGCAGACAAGTGATTTTCTTTCATGTTTGTATTTTTCCAAAGCTCATTGTGGTCAGTTTATAGCAGTTGTCCCACCAAAGACAGACTGGTTATGCTGTTTCAGAAACAAACGTCTTATTTCACTTAAATCCCTCCACATCTTTTGTGTTTTTTGCATCAAAAAGACACTGTTCACAGTTTTTAGTAAATTAGGTCCTCTTGCATCAAGTACCTTTCATTGAGTAACAGCCACAGCAGCAATCCCTCCAACAAATTTAGTGAAAATTGTGTCATTGCGTGATTGTAATTTTAATTTAAACATGAAGACATCGAAACACAAGAGACTGTCAAAACCAGAAAAATCAAAGTGCTTGAAAAATATAATTTCACTTTTTCCCTTACCTACCCCCTTCCATTGTGACCTCACCTCAGGGAGGATCAGGTGAGAGTCCTAATTTCATTTTCCACACCACCCGTACAATCTCTCATTGTCCTGGAGAATTTATCCACAGCTCCCGGCTGCTCAGGGACGCAGTGTGCTATCTGTCATGACAAGTTCATTCAGCATCCTCTAAGAGCAGCTTCACAGGCCATCAGTGTCATGAAGCTCTCTGCCCTGAACACTCACTGGTGACAAATAATCCCCCTCCCACCCTCTCTTTGCGCCTCTCATTATTCCCTATTCTCTCTGTCTGGAGACACGAGCAGGCCTTACGCCTCTCCAGGAAACAGAACAAACGGCCGTTTGTTTCCTGCTCTTCATGTCTTCGCCTTGCTTACACATAGCTTTTGTCTTCTATTCTCCTTTTTGTAGAAGCCTTTTTATTCTGACTCTTTGACGGTGTCGGAAAAGCTTTGCAGTCAACTCTTTGAGCATCCACAAGTAGTGTGCTAACAGAGCCGACTTTTATGGGTCAGCCCGGATTCACTGGGCCGAAGACAACGCTGCATGATGTAGCAGAGGAGTGTTCAGCTATGGATTAGTCAGTTTTGAGTTAAACTAATTATTAATCCATGAGAGCATCGGATGGCGTCCCTCCAGGTACTACTTAGGGTCCGATTAATCAAACGAGAAAATGACAATGGCGCTAATCGATGCTGATAGGAGAGCATGTCGCTGCTCTCCATCAAAGCCGTTAAAGCCTCGTCTGCGGAGGTACGTCCTAATTTAATCTGACACTTTAAATGAAATATCTTCAGCCATTATTGATCTCAGTGAAACACTACCCTCATGATCCAACATAGACATGACCCGAGGGCAGGAAAAGAAGTAAAATGAAAGCGGTGACATGAAAGAAAAAAGAAGGAGCGGAAATGAGGAGAGACTTGAGGAGATTGGAGAGGGGAACGAAAGTTGTTAACGTCTAACATGACCATGTGGCGAGGAACGTACAGAGAGAAAAAAAGACCGGTACAGGTACAAGAACAGAGAAGGGGACAGATTTAATGAGGAAGGGTAAAGCGACAGGACTAGAGATTGAATGGAAGTACAATCAAAGCAGTCTGGAAGACTAGAAGGGGCAGACGATGAGAGAGACAGTGATAATAGAGAGCTAAATGGAGGGACCGAAGCTGGAGATGGGGGTCGAGTCCCTCAGGGATCAATGCCGCCCCTGTCGGATTCGTGCACCACAGCCGACTGCTCGCAATCAACCTCAATGAACTGTTCAAGCCCCAAAACATACCTGCTCCACATCTCACCACCTCAAAGCCTGAGCGAAGCACCAAACTGCTCATCGTTATCTCATTTCAAATGAGCTACTCGTAGTGAAGGCACAAATACGCACCATCGAATTCGTGAAAGGTGTGTTTCTGCAATACCACCAGTCCAATGTCCAGGCTTCTATGCTTCGCTCGGGTACCTTACCAACACACATTTACCACAAAAGCTTTTATCATTTTACAGAAAAGTCCTGAAATGTTGAAAGCTCCCTAATCCAAAACAGCAAACAAGATCTGTGCATAAATAAAATAGTCTCAACACACAACTTGCAGTCCTCTCAAATACAGACACATTTCTGTTGACACCAAAGAAAGTCTAGCAGTACAAATACCCCGTCGCGGTGCTTTGATAGAAATAAATGAAAGTAAATTAGTACTAATTATTACAAATAGAGAACAGAAAACAAAAAGAAAATCACAGATTAAAAGCCAAACGCCAGAGAAATAGAGAGGCTGTTCTTAGTCAACTCAAAGTCAATTCATCAAGCAGTGCCACTGGAGTTCGAAGCCAACACCACATCCAGACACGGTTGAGATGAAGTCAAGACAGAAACCAGAGCAAATAAAACGATATACACAACCATCAAAGCCAATAGAAAGAGTTCTTTCCAAGTGTGAAAAAAATGGACCGGCCAGATCAGGAAAATAAAATGAATTAAAAGTTACTTAGCTGAGAAAAGTCTGGATTGGAATTCAAACTGCTCAAATGTGGTAAAAAAAAAAAAACGTAATGCTTTGTTCTTGTCCATCAACCCATCGCATGCCCCGTCGCCCATCACACTGAGCTGAATGGACAATCAAACAGACAAAAGCGAAGGATATTGTCTGCTCGTCACATCGGTCAGACAAACTGGCACTGAAATTTTTACCAACGTCAATTCAACAGCATAGTTCAGAATTAGGCCAAGTAGCTTTCATTCAAATATATTTTGGACAAACGACTTGTTAGCTTTAACCAGCTGTCTCTGCAGAATGAAGCTCTCGCTTAAGTTCCGACATCAGACTCCACTGCCGCATGCTTTGGCCCTCTGGTTCATTACTCACACCATCCTGTCACTCACTCCTCTCACACATCCTCATTTTCTGCTTCATTATGTGGGGCTGCCAATTGATATCAGCTGTCACATCAGCCGGTCACATCTATTCAGTAGCAGTGACACACCTTCACTGTGAGACTATTATCTTGCTGCTGTCTTTGTTAATACGATTATGTCTCTGCCTTCGGTTCACTCACGCTGCGGTTTTGCGCGCCCCTCGAACACCCCACCACCGCCCAGTCTGTGCAGATTCATCAGATTCATCAGCTTCATCAGCTTTCCAGTCTCAGAAGAGTCATTTTCCGCCATCACCACTACCACTGTCTGGACTCCACGGGGGAATTTTCCTGGCTGCTGCTCAGAGCAGAACCCCCTTGATCGCAAAAAATCTCCCTGAGGAGTGGAAGTGCCAAAGACTTTCTGACAAGACTCAGATATCGCAACATCTGCTGTAAAGAATAAAAATGTCTTTCACTTTCTTGTCTCTTGTCTCTCCTGACTTAAATGGGTTTACAGTGTCTGAAGGGTTTTGAAGGCGTGAGCAGAAATACCTGCATTTGAAGATTTGACGGAAAAAACAATGACTGAGGATAGTGGGATGAACAGGTGGAGAAAAAGAAAATGCATCTTAAATGAATGTAGACTGAAAACGTCATCTGAAACTGGCTAAGACCAAATTCGCACACAACTGGACCCCAAATACCACAGTCCTGCTGAAAGCTGCTCTCAACCTGACTTGGCAACTGCCGGTTCTACCTGCTGGTCTTCAGAGCAGCATTCACCAGTGCTAATGACTTCTCATGGGCTAATCAAAGCGCTTACTTAAGCAGCTTCATTCAACCCTACCAGGCTATATCTACCCCCGACACGACTGCAGAGCCCTGGCACGCCATCACGCCTGCCTACTGGGCTGATAGTGAGCAAGGCTTAGACAAATCTCTATGGTAAGGTTATTAGTATTCCCCCGGGGATGAAATCCTGAGCCCTCTCAATTCTGCCGCTTCTGGTTGAATGAATGAGGGGGTTAACGCTATCAGTGGGCCCGCAGCCAGCTCCGGCCCCACACTGGTCCTGCGGGATGGGACGCCAGATGCCGCAGCATCTCACTTGTTACACAATCAAGGAAATAATTGATGCGCCCGACTTGGGCGTGTAATTCAATTAGGGCAATAAAGAAGTAATTATTCTCTGGAACAAATACAAAGACTCGAGCATGATCTTACAAGCTGTGAAATCAACAGATGCTTGAGAAACCGTCAACGGGCAAATTTAGGACATTTTGGATCCAATCTTTCCAAAAAAGGGTGAGGGTTAGGGTTCAGGAAAATCACCATAATTCCCCAAGATTTCTCTGTTCATTTAAAGTTCCCTCATGGTTTGCATGACTTTTGGGTTTGCTGTCATATTCATATGAAATCCATTTCAGAATTTTACTGCATGATTACTATGGATTTTTGGGTTTCATGACATTTAGCTTCATGGGTTTCTTATCAGACGACTCTTTTACAGCCCCATACAGACAAAAATCGATGCTGCGAGCCAGTGAATGTATTCAGCCATCTATTATTAAAAACCTTCCAGGCATTCGAGAGAGCGGGGCTGGTGAGTGATACTAAATAGATCAGGATGAGCCCTAATCCACATCTGCGCCTCATAACAACAGACCTCAGACGACGGTTTCCCCCAAGGTAATAATTCGCGAATGGTAAAACCTATAGCAGCCGGGAGGACGCTGTAAAGGAAGCCGAGGGCGCTGTGATGGATAGATGCGACCGTGCTGTCAGGAGGTCTGCAGCCTCACATAAACTTTGTCATTATAAAAGAGAGGCAGGGACGGAAAACAGGCTGATACTTAGGCAGTAGCCCCCTTTGACTCACTTTGTGGCACCAGCTTTACTTTTCATCGGGACCAAAAGTTCAGCTCTTTTATTAAATATGCAACTAGTTCCAACAGAGGTGAGCATCTCAGTGAGCAGCTGTCCCATTGATATGGATGGTATAAGATTCCTGACATTTGCCTCATGAGTCCCAGTTAGTCTGCCTTTTTTTTTTTTTTTCCTTTTCCTCTGCCCATCACTCACTGATGCACATGCATCCAGGCTTGCATTCATCAATAATCAGCGCATCCACTGTTGATTCTGACAGCACCTGGCAGAAGTGCTTTTTTGTATATTTACACCCAACAAGCAGCCACACTCCTTGAGAGCAGGTGCAGTCTGTCTGGAACAAACCATAGTGTGCATTATCTTTTGTTAAAACAAACCAACAACCCACAAGCCCCTCTGGGCGCTTCATAAACCAGCAGCTGAACACCAAAGTGGCAAGATCGCACGTTTTTCTCCTCCCAGTTTGATGCTAAATTGTCTTACCTGGTGTGTAGCAGATGAAGAGGGGAGGCTCTCTCTCTCTCTCTCTCTCTTTCTCTACCGCAGCTCTTAATTCACACCATCAGACCAAGGCGGCTTTATGAGGGGGAGCGCAGCGTCGGGGAAAAAAGCAGTTTAAGGTCTCCTATGTGATGTTCCTGGAGAGCGGGGAGGACGGCCGTCAGTCCG
>CAEMYA010000112.1:2415478-2453368 GCA_903131615.1 Diplodus sargus
ATGTCTGGTGTCTTCTGCCGTAACCTGCAGCTTCTGAATCAATTGCTCCGTAGGTTTTTTTTTATTATTATAATTTTTTTAATAGGAAGACGCTCTTCCATTTTATCAAACAAATACTCCGAAAACCACAAAACAATGCTGTGGATACACACCACGATATTAAATCTTGGACATGGCTAGAATGACCTGCAAGGCGTTACCTTTTATTTATTTTTCACCTCTTAGTTTCACAACACCATCATTTATGAACACAAATTACACAGGTTTGTTTTCAAAAAATAAATGTACATTTCCTGTAACCCTGTCAAAGTAATTTGCTTACTGTATTTTAAAGTGTTGTCCTCCCTCCTCTGTTGTAAAAGAATAAATGGCTTCTTGCAATATACATTTTTCTTGTTTTCAAAATAAGTACAGTAGCCCGGGAGAGAGATGAATAGTTACACCACAGCTTTTACATTAAGAAAGAAATCATTCATTCATTGTGTACTGTTAACGGGATAATCTAAAGAAAAGACAGAATGTTAAAGAGGAGACAGTTGGAAAAAAACACTTGTAGAGATCCTTGTTCCTGAAATACAAATAATCTTCCATGACAAACAGAGATTGGTGGACACTGAGGACAGTGAGCATGCATTCCACATTAGTGTGTGCACTTCATGAGCAAACCAGAGGTGGTCACAACCCAAAGGTTGCCCAGGTCATAGGCAACATGGCGGACTGGCATGCTCATTGAGATTGCTCTCCAAGATGTGCCAGAACGGTAACGACTGCTGATGCCCACTCTGTTGAGACAGAAGCCAGTGAAATATATCAAACCATCATTCTAATCATCATTCTATCTGCAGACACATTGTGCAAGATAGCTTTTTGTCTTTTACAGAAAATTCTGTTTATGTTCCAATTTTTACATATGTTCAGTGCTTATATGAATTAATATATGTATCAATTAAATGCAGTAACTGGAAGCTACGGCTAACGTTTTGCCTCATATCACAGATGGAACTAGTAAAGTTGGATGGATCATAGAGTGATGATGCATTGTAGAACTGCACTGAGATAGACATTGTTCATGGTATTAAAGTTTACTATTTGGGGTTGTAAATGTGTACTGTTGTTAATGTTCTTGCAGTTGGTATCATACATACTAGAATGTGGATGCTTCCGATTGTAACCTCTATTAATTATTCAGATGTTACTGCCTTACCTCTGGAAGAGCTGCCCTGATCTATTCACCATGAAGACACTTCCATCTGTCCCCACTTCAACCATCACCGCAGACCCAGAAATCTGTGACCAGCGACTGTTGCCACAGGTGGTTGGTGACAAGATCTGTCAAAGAATAAAAGCATACGTGATTAGGAGATCAAGATGAATGGGTTATTTTACCATTAAGAGTTAAGCGATAAAAGATAGATAGATAGATAGATAGATAGATAGATAGATAGATAGATAGATAGATAGATAGATAGATCTATCAAACCTGTGTGAAGTAGATCCGATGGCTTGTGTCGGTTCCCCAGCATCCGTACTTTCCGCAGCTGATGTACTTCATAACCCTCGACAAGTTGCTCCAGCTCAGGGAGCCAGATCCCTTGTAGCTTGAAGTGTAGTCACTTCTCAGACAGTAGGCACTGGAGGAGCTGGTAACTCCCACAACCTGACCATTACCTCCAGCATCCACCTGCCGCATAGACAAACCTGAAGACCAGTACACAGAAGTACAACTCATTTAATCAGCACGCAGTAACTCAATCTGTCACTCTCTATGTAGTAGGTTATGGCAATAATAGTAATAATACTAATAGTTACCACTGGAAACAACAAAGTTGCCAGCTATGTATTTGTAGACTCTGTTCCCGCTGGTACTGGTTGCCCAAAGCCCTGCAGGTCCAATTGAGGCGTGATTGAATCTAATTGTGCTCATTCTATACCAGGACGATCCAATCAGGAAGTACACATAGCCATATGAGTTTGTTGCGATCACTTTCCCCTGGCCAGCATCAATCTGCCGAGCACTGGACAGCCGTGGACCCTCATTGCAGCGCCAGGCTGTTGTGAGGACAAAAATCATTCTTGATATCCATTTTTAGGAAGATCATCTGTGTCAATTTTAACCATAAATCCCTTCAACAATTAATTTGTCATTTTAAAAAAAATTTAATCTAATGACCTACCATGACTGACGGCCAGGTAAGACAGCACCAGCAGAAAGGCTGTGACAGCTCTCATGTCACCTCTGTGTTTGTGTGTCTGCGGTCAGCGGTGACTCTCTGGATGTAGCTCTGTAGCTGTGTGGAGCTGCTGCTGTAAATGGTTTGGTACTGGTTTGTCTTGCTATTATTGTCCTTGACTGCTGGTGTATAATCCCTCTAAACTAGTTGTGCAGGCTGTTAGGGGAAGAAAGAAATCTATTTTAATGTTATTCATTTACTGTAACCCTTCATTTAAAAATGCATGTGGTTTGACTGCTTTTTTGCAGGTAGAGCCTGCCATTTTAAACTTGCCAGCAGCAGAGTTGCAAACATTGCCTTGCCTAAACTGAGTCATTGCAGCTCGGTATATATGGAAAGGCAGCCCTCCTTGCAGACACTGCATGTCCACTCTGGGAACAGTAAAGCTGGCAATCCCCTCACCACTGTGAGGAACATGGCCATTGATATCAGTTATAATAATAGTTCAAACATTTAGAGATATCAATACTGATATCTTGTAATCTCTACAAAACCACACCGTCAAAACGTCAAATTGTGGTTTTACGAGGAGGTTGTGCCAGATGTCTTGGCCTGGAGCACCCACTTCATCAGCCTTTACCTCATTGTAAGGCTGCCAGACAACCAGCAATATGATGTAATTTTTTTTAACTAATGATAGCTTCAGGGTCATTTTGATGGTACAGTGACTTGTAATAGGGTGAATGGTGTCTTTGTCTCAGCCACTCCGACACCCATCTCTTGTTTCTGCACTAACGTCAGTGAGATGGTAGGATCACAGCAATATGAACATGTTTTTCATTTTTATGATGTTTTGTTTGTAGTTCCCACCAACATTATGTAGATCAGGGTTTTGTATTAACGACAGTGGGGGCGTCAAATTGCACAAAATGCCAATTTCTACATAATGTTCCTTTAAACATCAATATGCACTGAGTCATAGAGGGATGGGCAGCTGGATATTGTTTCCTTTCAACAGAGCCATATTATACTCCGTTCCCATCCTTCAGGCTAAGTTCCAGCTAAATATTTAGCATCAGCAAGAGATCAATTTACGATATTTTTTTCAAGAAGCAATACTATTTTTTTAAAAACAGTCACTGCAGAAATACAAAATAGTCCAGATGATCTTCCATTTTTTATAAAAGCATGACACTTGGTACACACTTTGGGGCCCTGAACATTATATATTTATATTAATATATGTTCCGCTATTTTCAAGTGAGCGCCTCAAAAACCTTCAATAATCCCTCTGAGAAATATGAACCTGTTGCTTCAGGAAAAAGAAAGCATACAGAGAAGAAACTATTTCTTTTTCTCTTTCAGTGTTTCAGAATTCACAGATTAAGGATTGAATTGCTTTGAAGGTTGATTAATTTTTTAGAAGATACTTTGTCCTTTTATTTTGTGTTTTCAAACAAATACTACAGAGCCAGGTTTCCCTCAAAGAGGTACGCGGAACAATTATGTTTCATTGGTAAGTTATGTAAACTGGTTTAGGATATTTAACAATGAATGAAAGAACCAGCTGGACCTTATAGGCATTGAAGCAATTGACTGAGGTGATACTGAAACCAGAGTCATATGTGTAAAGTGATTTAAATAATAGACCTTGTTTAAAAAGTTTATATCTTATTCAAAGACTTCCTTTTTCTTCTCCCTTGTAGATATGACGGCAGGTTCTTTTTATAAAGTTTCCTGTTGCGTTGCCTGTTCGGGCACAATTGCAGTTTACAATAATAGTTGTGCAGATGTATAGGTCTAGTGTGTGAGATAAAACAACAAAGTAATTATAATATTGATATAGTATTAATTATCATTTCTTAATTTGTGTATAATCACACAACTAAAAGATGGCCTGGGAAACAAAAACACCGCTGAACCACAGGCTTGTTCAGTGAACATGGTTCTACTATCAAAACTATGATGTAAAAAAGCATGACCTGCATGTCTTTACTTTTATTTACTTTCCGCCCCTCAGGTTGACAACAGCATAAACATTTTGCATGAAGAATGACAAAACTCAGATGAAATTGCTTCTATTATCATTTATTAACACAGAAGAAAGTATGCAAACTGTGAAAAAAAGTGGTGATACGTGTCTGAGATCCTTAAGTATCCATTTTCTAAGAGGTTTCTCTTTACTCTATTAGGTTACACTTACACATTTGTTGCTGTCATTTCTTATTCAAATTTCAGAGTTTTCTCTTTCAAACATGATAATACATTTACCCTGTCACCTTGTAAAACTAATTTGCTTAATGTAATTTAAAGTATTTTCTTCCCTGTACTTACTCTGTTGCAAACGAATAAATGTTTTTTTCTTGGAGTCTTAATTTTCCCTGTTGTCAGAATAAGTAGTAGCCTGATAAAAGGGAGAATGGTGAATTGTTACACCACAGCTTTTACATTAAGAAAGAAATCATTCATTCAATGTGTACTGTTAACTGGATACTCTAAAGAAAAGACAGAATTTTAAAGAGGGGACAGTCAAAAAAAGAGATCCTTGTCCCTGAAAAACAAATCATCTTCCATGACAAACACAGATTGGTGGACACTGAGGACAGTGAGCATGCATTCCACATTAGTGTGTGCATTTCATGAGCAAACCAGAGGTAGTCACAACCCAAAGGTTGCCCAGGTCATAGGCAACATGGCGGACTGGCATGCACATAGAGATTGTTCTCCAAGATGTACCAGAACGGTTACGACTGCTGATGCCCACTCTGTTGAGACAGAAGCCAGTGAAATATATCAAACCATCATTCTAATCATCATTCTATCTGCAGACATTTTGTGCAAGATGGCTTTTTTTCTTTTACAGAAAATTCTGTTTATGTTCAATTTTTTACATACGTTCAGTTCTTATATTGAATATATGTATAGACTATAGACTTTATAGGACTTTTTTATCATCCCACATCAGGGAAATTCACTTGTTACAGTAGCAGTTAGACAGACATACACTCAGTACAAGACTTGAGAAATACTAAAAAAGACTAAATAGGAGAGAAAGATACACTATAGAAAGACTATATGCTATGTGCATTATATACAGGAGGCAATGTGCATTAATATACAGTAGGTAAGTGTGCATTGTATACAGAGCTAAATGTGTGTAGTATACATTTAAATAAACTGTAAAAGTGTTGCCTTGCTGACGGCTGGATGCATAAATAAATAAATAAATAAATACAGTGTTTGAAATAAACAGACTCAGTGAAGAATATGAATATGTCAGAAAAAATACAAATAAATACAAAATTAAAAAATAATTTTAAAATGTATCAATTAAATGCAGTTACTGGTTTGCCGCATTACACAGGTGGAATTATGAAAGTTGGCTGGATCATAGAGTGATGATGCATTTTAGAAGTGCACTGACTGAATGAGTGTAGGTCAAATTTCCAAACCTTTGAAAGGCACCACTGAGCACATGCATGCAAGATAACATGCTCTTAAAGACATTGTTCAGGGTATTTAAGTTAAGTATTTGGGGTTGTAAATGTGTACTGTCGTTATTGTTCTTGTATTACGTATTATACATACTAGAATGTGGATGCTTCCCTGTATTAATTATTTAAATGTTACTGCATTACCTCTGGAAGAGCTGCCCTGATCTATTCACCATGAAGACACTTCCATCTGTCCCCACTTCAACCATTGCCCCAGACCCAGAAATTCGTGACCATCGACTGTTGCCACAGGTGGTTGGTGACAAGGTCTGTCAAAGAATAAAAGCATACATGATTAGGAGATCAAGATGAATTAGTGAATGTGCTTATTAAATATTTCTTGATAGCAACACCTTTGAAAGTTAAAAGATACAACATGTCTCTGGTGCTGCAGTTTCAAACCTGTGTGAAGTAGATCCGATGGCTTGTGTCGGTTCCCCAGCATCCATTCTTCCCACAGCTGATGTACTTCAAAACCCTCGACAAGTTGCTCCAGCTCAGGGTGCCAGATCTCTTGTAGCTTGAAGCGTAGTCACTTCTCAGACAGTAGGCACGGGAGGAGCTGGTAACTCCCACAACCTGACCATTACCTCCAGCATCCACCTGCCGCATAGACAAACCTGAAGACAAGTACAAAGAAGTACGGCTCATTTAATCAGCATGCAGAAACTCAATCTGTCACTCTCTATGTAGTAGGTTATAATAATAATAATAATAATAATAATAAAAATAGTTACCACTGGACACAACGAAGTTGCCAGCTATGTATTTGTAGACCCTGTTCCCACTGGTACTCGTTGCCCAAAGCCCTGCAGGTCCAATTGAGGCGTGTTTGAATCTAATTGTGCTCATTCTGTACCAGGACGATCCAATCAGGAAGTACACATAGCCATATGAGTTTATTGCGATCACTTTCCCCTGGCCAGCATCAATCTGCCGAGCACTGGACAGCCGTGGACCCTCATTGCAGCGCCAGGCTGTTGAGAAGACAAAAATCAATATTGACATCCATTTTTAGGAAGACTGTCTATATCAATTCTAACCATAAATCCATTCAACAATTAATTTGTCATTCAACCTACCATGAGTGACGGCCAGGTAGGACAGCACCAACAGAAAAGCTGCAACAGCTCTCATGTCGTCTCTGTGTTTGTGTGTCTGCAGTCAGCAGTGAATCTCTGGATGTAGCTCTGTAGCTGTGTGGAGCTGCTGCTGTAAACCCCACCTGGTGTGTCTTGCTTTTATAGTCCTTGACCTGATGTTAATCCTCCTAAACTGGTTCTGCAGGCTGTTAGGGGAAGGAAGAAATCTATTTGATGTTATTAATTTACTGTAACCCTTCACATAAAAAATGCATCTGGTTTGGCAGCTTTTGTCAGGTAGAGCCTCCCATTTTAAACTCGACAAAGGGCGATAAAGCCTGAGATGGAATGCAAAGACGAGATGAGAGGAAGTTTATTGCGTGTTGGTGAGAACATTTACTTGTAAAGCCGTCACACATGAAAATTTGTCAGGGAAGTTAGACTGTCAACCCAAGCCAACTGAAATCATCGCAATATTTAGATTTTAGCAGAACTAATAACACAACTTGTTATAAGTTATAATTGTCTTTTTTAAATGAATACAGTTACAAACCCCAATTCCAATGAAGTTGGGAGTTTGTGTAAAACGTAAATAAAAAAAGAATACAATGATTTGCAAATCGTTTTCAACTTAAATTCAATTGAATACACTACAAAGACAAGATATTTAATGTTCAAAATGATAAACTTTGTTGTTTTTGTGCAGATATTCTCTCATTTTGAATAGCTGGGACAGGGCAACAAAAGACTGGGAAAGTTCAGTAATATTTAAAAAACACCTGTTTGGAGCATTCCACAGGTTAACAAGTTAATTGGAAACAGGTGAGTGCCATGATTGGGTATAAAAGGAGCATCCCCAAAAGGTTCAGTTATTCACGAGCAAGGTTGGGTGAGGTTCACCACTTTGTGAACAACTGCATGAGCAAATAGTCTTACAGTTTAACTTTTCTTAACATGCACTTGCAAGAAATTTAGGGATTTCAACATCTACAGTCTACAATATCATCAAAATATTCAGAGGATCTGGAGAAATCAAGGCTGAAAACCAACATTGACGTAAAGTAGAAAAGTGTGCTGTGGTCTGACGAGTCCACATTTCAAACTGTTTTGGGAAAACATGGACGTCCTGTCCTCTGGGCTAAAGAGGAAAAGGACCATCCAGATTGTTATCAGCACAAAGTTCAAAAGCTAGCATCTCTGATGATATGGGTGTGTGTTAGTGCTCATGGCATAGGTAAGTTACAGGTTTTGGAGCAACATATGCTCATCCAAGCAATGTCTTTTTCAGGGACGTCCCTGCTTATTTCAGCAAAACAATGCCAAGCCACATTCTGAAGCGTGGCTTGGTGGTAAAAGAGTGCGGGTACTAGACTGGCCTGCCTGCATCCCAGACCTGTCTCATAGGCCATATCAGAGTTTAGGAGACAAGACTGTTCAAGATCGCTTGCTGAGATGCGATGTTGAGGTGGGGAAGCTGAGGGTTTAGGTGGTGACTGCAAATGGAAGAACTGGTGTGGATCCGAGTCTGGTCCCAAGGACTTTAATATTGGGGCTAAGAAGTGAGAGAGAGAGTCAGAGATGCAGTTTTCAGGAATGTGAACGGTGTGGATTATGAATTGATGTTGGGGCTGATATCAAAGTCAGGCGGCAGATGAATTTCATGATCACCAATGAGTATGAGCAGCCTTTATTGTTGAAGTCAACAGCGCGAGGTTGTCTGAGTGGATGAGTATAACTTTTTTGGGCCACTTGTGCCCCCGAAGAAGTGCGGCAATGCCATATGAATATAGTATCTACCACCATAGTAGCCTCCAAAACCTACTGAGGGGGTGGCAACAGTGTACAGCTTGATGTCCTAAGGCTGGGTGATTTGATCAACGTGAGAGAAAGAAATGCCATCCCATGAAGAAAGGAAGTCACGCCAAATTCATACAACATTTTGCAGGAGTCGTCTGAGGTGGTGTAGTCATGGCTTGAAGTGGCAATGGTAGTATGAGCACTGGTGTGGTTGTTAGTGGTTGCTAGTAGAGAGGAACTGGTGGTAGCCTTAGAAGCTATGTTAACAGCAGGAAAAGAAGAAGGAAGAGAAGAAGAAAGGATGTTGGGATGGAGGGAACTGTCTGCAAGGGATGTTTGTGCAGCGACCTGGCCCTCTGTTCCACTAAGGCAGGCTACATCGCAACGTCATTTGAATGGCGTGAGCGGGTGGTGCTCGGGAGAAGTGGTGAGTGGTCGGCCAGAGTGGTGGTGTAAGTGGAGGACGTGAGGGGTTGGAAAAGCCGGGCTTTGTCTGATGTAACAGGATTTTCCTTTCCTTGTGGGCATGGTAGAGGCAGGCGACTGTCCAGTCATAGATGGATGTAGTGGGGGTAGGAGACAGATCCAGGAGTCGCAGGTTGACTGCTGTGCTGCTGCAGGTTGGGCATCGGGAAGATGTCCAGTCGGACATGTGGTGTCTCGGAGATCAACTTTCTCCCAGAGCACAGCAGAGATTACTGCGACCTCGGCCGTGTCAATGTGGAGATGATCATAGACGGAGGATATTCAGACGTGATGAATCGACCGTCAAAACAATCATCTTCTGAAGGATTGAGAATAAACCCGTAATCCATAAAGTGGGCGATGAAGCTTTTAGTTTATTTGAAAAATAATGTTGGTCTAAGTGAACAAACGTCAGGATTTAGGTCTGCACAGCTGATTGAATTGGAAAGGCACAAGCAGTTGCAAGGGAGAGTGGCATGGTCTAGTTTGTGAAATTTAGTTATAATAACTTCATTTAAAAAGATTTTGAAGCTTTAATTTTAAGTTAAAAAGTGACATAATGTTGCTTTAAGTGAAGCCATTTAGAGAAGTTTAGAGTGGAAATCACTTTGTGGAACTGTTAGTAACTTATCTGAAATATGACAAAGTTCCCCAACTAGATGATACTAGATTAAGGAGTCACAAGCCAAAAATTTAGTGGTGGTGTTTACACAGGGGATTGTGATCTGTAGTGTCCCCAGTAAATATACCATTTTCTTCAGTTGTTGCAGTCCCTCCTGGCCAGCCGGCTGCTGCTCTTCTTGGTTTATACTCCTTCTATGGAGCCACTCTTTGCATTTGGAGTGTCTCTGGGAGACAGATTGCCTAAACTGAGTCATTCCAGCTCGGTATATATGGAAAGGCAGCCCTCCTTGCAGGCACTCTGTCTGTCCACTCTGGGAACAGTAAAGCTGGCAATCCCCTCACCACTGCGAGGAACATGGCCATTGATATCAGTTATAATAATAGTTCAAACATTTAGAGATATCAATAAAATCAAATATAAGACTACAGCCAACAGCTGGTTAGTAGGCTAAGCATAACCTAGAAAACAACTAGCCTAGCTCTGCGTAAAGATGAAGATACTAAATATACCGACCAGCAACATTAAAGTTAAGTGATTATTATGTAATGACTGGTTGTTTAATCTGTACAAAACCACACTGTCAAAACATCAAATTGTGGTTTTACAAGGATGTTGTGCCATATGTCTTGGCATGGAGCACGCACCTCCTCAGTCTTTACTTCATTGTAAGGCTACGGGTAGGATCACAGCGTTACGAACATGTTTTTCATTGTTATGATGTTTTGTTTGTATTTCGCATCTACATTACGTAGATCATGGCTTTGTATTAATGTCAGTGGGGGCGTCAAATTGCACAAAATGCCAATTTCTATATAATGTTCCTTTAAACATCAATATGTGCTGAGTTATAGAGGGATGGTCAGGTGGATATTGTTTCCTCTGAACTGAGCCATTTTATACTCCGTTCCCAGCCTTCAGGCTAAGCTCGGGCTAAATATTTACAATACAGACATGAGAGAGGTATCTATCTTCTCATTTAACCCTCAGCAAGAGATCAATTAAGGATATTTTTTTTCAAGATGCAATACTATTTCTTTAAAAAAGTCACTGCATAAATGCAAATTCGTCCAGATATGTGAAAAAATCTTCCACTTTTAATAAAAGCATGAAACTTGGTACACACTTTGGGGCCCTTAACATTATATATTTATATCAATATATTTTTTGCTGTTTTTGAAGGTCCCATATTATACTGTTTTTCATCAATTTCACACAGCTGTCAGAGGTCAAACAACACTGTATTCGATATGCATTGCCCTAAACCCATCCCTGGTACTGAATTTCAGCTGTCTAAATGTCGCTCAAGTGAGCTCTACTGAGAGCAGGCTGTTTCTGTGCCTGCACCATTAAATGCTAATGAGCTCCGTCTGTCTCCTACTTGGAGAGCCTTGCCTGCTACGCGTCCCTCTCGTGAATTTTATCGGGGGAGAGCACACTGACAGTGACCAGGTGAAGGAGAGGACAGAGACAATTTATGCCGGTGCACCACACAATTTATTAAAAGATATTATCTTTTTTTCATAAGAGAGACCACGGAACATTAAAACTTTAAAAGGTTTTAAAACCAAGTTTTTAAACGCAAGCTGCATTTGTTAAAATCTCCATTCATAAAAGCAAGTCTATTTGTGCCAACCAGACCAGATACAGGGGAGGCTCGGAGGTGGTGGCGGAGCTCTGCCGTCTCTCCTCAGGTGCCACAGGTACCTCAGCTGCTTCTCCACGTCAACGTCCTGGAGGTCACCTGGAAATACAAACACACGGCCAATCGGGGGTCCACACACCTCGCGGACTACAGCTTAACCGACACAAACATACACCAGAGCGCTACCATGGCCCAAAGGGATACCTACCCGCCAGGCAGAGTGCTATGCTCTGCCGTTGCGAGTATGACGAGTAGTAACGCTCTGGGTTTTTCTCGCACGCGGCCGGTGCTTGCGCTGTCTTGCTGTCTCCAGCCTGTCGGAGCCCTCAGACCAGGTCTGGTCCCCTCATGGAGACCCACCAACTTACCTGGTCTCTTCGCGCCGCCCTGCGTTCTCTGGCATCTCTCTTGTCTTTCTCTCTTTTCTGTGTCTCTGTTCTCTTGGGCCTCGGTTGGTGGCTGTTAAAATAGGGCAAAGGTGGAACCTCCCATGTGCTGCTGATCAATAAAATGGTGCATTCACAGGCAGTACAAAAAATAAAATCCAAACACATGCACTAAAATTTCCACAATAAATAATTAAAAGAACACAAGTAAAACATGCAATATAAAACCCAATACAAAATAAAAATAAAAATCACAAGCCAGCACGTTGTTGTTAAAAATGAAACGCAACCACTGTCTCTTCTGTTGTTCTGTAGCTGGGACAGAACATAGGCACTGATGTTGATTTTTACGACCAACAACAGAGCAATTTGCATGTCTAACTCTGCGTGACGACATTGCAAAACAATGCTATCCTACTGCTGGACACACCGAACTTCACCTCAGGAATGAACGCCCCCCTCTCAGATATCTCCTATCACTGCGCAGAGGAAGCCGGCCTATGAAAATGACTCCTTTAGTTACGTACCGAAAGGAGCTGAATCTGAACAGCCTGTAGGAGCGCCGTTTTACCAGTGGGTGGACTACAGAGACCATGCAGGAATTGCTTGTTTTCCTCATTCTGGGAGTTGGCAGGCTCAGTGAGGATCAGCTCATATATGAAGAAACCAGAGAAAACATGTTTTTCATAATATGGGACCTTTAAGTGAGCGCCTCAAAAACCTTCAATAATCCCTCTGAGAAATATGAACCTGATGCTTCAGTAAAAAGAAAGTGTACAGAGGAGAAAATATTTCTTTTTCTTTTTCAGTGTTTCAGAATTCACAGATTAAGGATTGAATTGCTTTGTCGGTTGTTTGATTTTTTTAGAAAAGGCTCTGTCCTTTTATTTTCTGTTGTTTTCAAACAAATACTACAGAGCCAGGTTTCCCTCAAAGAGGTACGCAGGACAATTATGTTTCATTGGTAAGTTATGTAAGCTGGTTCAGGATATTTTACAATTAATGAAAGAACGAGTCCAGCTAACTTTAAGCATCAAAGCAATTGACTGAGGTGATACTGAAACCGGAGTCATATGTGTAAAGGCTTTGGCCATACATTCTCAGAAAGATCAATTGTAAAATGCCAGAATTAAAATGCTGATTTAAATAATAGACCTTGTTTAAAAAGTTTATATCTTATTCAAAGACTTGTTGCCTGTTCGGGCACACTTGCAGTTTACAATGATAGTTGTGCAGATGTATAGGTCCAGTGTGTGAGATTTAACAACAAAGTAATTATAATATTGATATAGTATTAATTATAATTTCTTAATTTGTGTATAATCACACAGATAAAGGATAGCCTGGGAAACGGTTTTCAGGACCCATACAGTATATTACAGTAAACTATGAACATGTGTAGAATGACATGCATGTCTTTACTTTTTCTTTATTTTTCACTCCTCAGGTTGACACAGCATTAACATTTTGAATGAAGAATGACAAAACTCAGATGAAATTGCTTCCATTATTATTTATTAACACAGAAGAAAGTATGCCAACTGTGAAAAAAAGTGGTGATACATGTCTGAGATCTTTAAGTATCCAGTTTCTCAGAGGTTTCTCTTTACTCTATTAGGTTACACTCATTTCTTCCAAAGTTTTGTTTTCTAAAAATGATAATAAATTTACTCTGTCACCTTGTTAGTGTAATTTGCTTAATGTAATTTAAAGTATTTGTTGTCAGAATAAGTAGTAGCCTGATAAAAGGAAGAGAGATGAATAGTTACACCACAGCTTTTACATAAAGAAAGAAATCATTCATTCATTCATTGTGTACTGTTAACTGGATAATCTAAACAAAGTACAGAGTGTTAAAGAGGAGACAGTTAAAAAAAAGAGATCCTTGTCCCTGAAAAACAAATAATCTTCCATGACAAACAGAGATTGGTGGACACTGAGGACAGTGAGCATGCATTCCACATTAGTGTGTGCACTTCATGAGCAAACCAGAGGTGGTCACAACCCAAAGGTTGCCCAGGTCATAGGCAACATGGCGGACTGGCATGCACATTGAGATTACTCTCCAAGATGTACCAGAACGGTTACGACTGCTGATGCCCACTCTGTTGAGACAGAAGCCAGTGAAATATATCAAACCATCATTCTTATCATCAGTCTATCTGCAGACACATTGTGCAAGATAGCTTTTTGTCTTTTACAGAAAATTCTGTTTATGTTCCAATTTTTACATATGTTCAGTTCTTATATTAATGAATATATGTATCAATTAAATGCAGTAACTGGAAGCCAAACTTAACATTTCGCCTCATATCACAGGTGGAATTAGTAAAGTTGGATGGATCATAGAGTGATGATGCATAGAACTGCACTGCAACTTTTGAAAGGCACCACTGAGCACATACATGCAAGATAACATGCCCTTATAGACATTGTTCATGGTATTAAAGTTCAGTATTTGGGGTTTGTAAATGTGTACTGTTGTTATTGTTCCTGCAGTAGGTATCATACATACTAGAATGTGGATGCTTCAGATTGTACCCTGTATTAATTATTCAAATGTTGCTGCCTTACCTCTGGAAGAGCTGCCCTGATCTATTCACCACGAAGACACTTCCGTCGGTCCCCACTTCAACCATCGCCGCAGACCCAGAAATTTGTGACCAGCGACTGTTGCCACAGGTGGTTGGTGACAAGGTCTGTCATAAAAATTAGGAATAGGAGATCATGATGAATGAGATATCATATATTTCTTAATAACCTCACCTTCAAGAGTTAAAAGATACAGCATGTCACTGGTGCTGCAGTTTTAAACCTGTGTGAAGTAGATCCGATTGCTTGTGTCGATTCCCCAGCATCCGTACTTTCCGCAGCTGATGTACTTCATAACCCTCGACAAGTTGCTCCAGCTAACGGAGCCAGATCCCTTGTAGCTCGAAGCGTAGTCACTTCTCAGACACCAGGCACTGGAGGAGCTGGTAACTCCCACAACCTGACCATTACCTCCAGCATCCAACTGCCGCAACAGACCTGAAAACAAATACACAGAAGTACAGGTCATTTAATCAGCATGCCGTAACTCAATCTGTCACTCTCTATGTAGTAGGTTATAATAATAATAATAATAATAATAATAATAATAATAATAATAATGATAATAGTTACCACCAGAAGCAACAAAGTTGCCAGCTATGTATTTGTAGACCTTGTCCCCGCTGGTACCCGTTGCCCAAAGCCCTGCAGGTCCAATTGAGGCGTGTTTGAATCTAATTGTGCTCATTCTGTACCAGGACGATCCAATCAGGAAGTATACATGGCCATATGAGTTTATTGCGATCACTTTCCCCTGGCCAGCATCAATCTGCCGAGCACTGGACAGCCGTGGACCCTCATTGCAGCGCCAGGCTGTTGAGAAGACAAAAATCATTATTGATATCAATTTTTAAGAAAATGATCTATTTAAATTTTAACCATAAATTCGTTCAACAATTTTTTTACACTTTTAAAAGAACTTGATGTAGTGACCTACCATGACTGACGGCCAGGTAACACAGCACCAGCAGAAAGGCTGCGACAGCTCTCATGTTGTCTCTGTGTTTGTGTGTCTGTGGTCAGCAGTGAATCTCTGGATTATTTTATACTCTACACCCTTGAAGCATGCATCGTATCCTCCACAACTGGTCCCGCAGGTTGTAAGAGGAAGGAGGAAATATTTTATACTCATTTTTTTGTTGTAACCCTTCATTAACGTAACGTCTGAGATGGAATGGAAAGACGAGATGAGAGGAAGTTTATTTGTGTGCTGGTGAGAACATTTACTTGCAAATCCGTCACACAGGAAAACTTGTCAGAGAAGTTAGACTGTCAACCCAAGCCCACTGATATCATTGCAATGTTTGGATTTTCTCATAAGTAACAACATAACTTGTTATTAGTTATAATTGTCTTTTTTAAATGTATACAACTGGCATTGCCGGAAGAAGCATTAAAATCATTTACAAGAGTGAAAGCTGCACTACTGTTAAGTAAAAAAACGCTTTTACATAAATATCTGGCATATCAAATCCCATAAAATAAATGGAGCAAATGCACATAATCAAAAGGTTTTGTTGGCCAGTTTAAGCTACTTTATATTCCCTAAGATAGTTTAGTGCACTTGTTCCCAACCTAGTGGTACGCCCCACTCCAAAGGGTCAGAAGACAAAGCCGAGGTGTAGATGAACGAAGACGCGCAGCCCACCCAGGTTTATGAGAAACTGGAAGGAATTAGCAGGGAATGTGAAAGATGCACCGTGACTCAGGCACCATCATTAGTAATTCCTTGGTTTGAATGAGGATGTGGATGAAGGAAAAGGTTGTCAAGGGCAGCAGATGAAGGAGAGGTGTCCTTTCAACAGTTTCATAGACGCAGAAAATGCTTTTTGGGCTCTAGGGGCATTTTTTGCAGCAACTGCACAAGTGGCCACTGAGCAAAATTACATTTTAGGACATTTAGCAAATGCTTTTTTTGAAAGACACTTACAGTAATTTATTTATACATTCATACACTGACGGTATTGGCTGCAATGCAAGGTCCCTACCAGCACATCAGGAGCAGTTTTGGGGTTCAGTATCCTGCCCAAGGACACTTTAATATACAGACCAGGGGAATCAAACCACCGACCTTCCAATAACAAGACGCTGACTCTACCCCTGAGCCACAGCCTCCCCTAAAGTAGAAGCCAGGCTGAATGACTAGCCATATCCAGGTCCATAATACATTCATACATCTTGTCATTAAGTTAATTCTCACTCCCTTGTGTCCTTCTTCCTCCCATGACCTGGACATGGTTCCTCCTTGGAGGAGGGAGGAACCACAGGTCCTCTGTGAAAGCAATTTTTTACTTGATGGCAACACCCTTTGGTGGACCAATGTCCTTACTGATTGGTCTACTGATCTGACAGGAGAGTGTCTTTATCCGAAATTGTTAGAATAGGCTACACTTTTTCAGATTACAGTAAGGAAGGCCGTAGCCAAGCAACCGAAGAGCACTTATGGGCTCCATGCGGGACAAGCAAGTATCTGAGTAGACATCATCTAAATGCACTGCACAACCTCCCAAATTGCCAACCACCTTGCTCATTACATTTTGCAAATGTTGCAGGTGGATTACACGATGGATGGACAATGCAATTTCTTATGCCATTTCAGACAAACGGATGTTGCAATAACCTCTCAAGCAATTGAAAAATACTTAAGAATTTGCCAACCTGGTCAATGTAGCCATCCACCCGAGATAGGACGTATGAGTCAGGTTTAGTTGAAGGTTCAGCAATCCAATTTTTAATATGTTATCAATCTCAGGCTCAGTGTAATTTCTTTTGCACCTCCATCATCGAGGTCTACAAACTCAAGCATCTGCATGCACCAATTCAACAAACCCATTACACAAGTCCTGGAGGAGAGAATGGGACCTACACAATCAATAATCAGGTGTTCAAATGACTGGTTATTTATCTGAATGGGATGCGTGTCTGATTCTTCTTACCCGTCAAATGTAAGGTGTGGCATGTTTCTATGAAACCTGTGATTCTTTTCTCAACTTCGGCCAAAGGGAGGCCTCAGGGCGCACTCAAACTTGGCCCAGTTGTTCTGTACCTCCCGAAGCATGCCCCTCCTCCCCAGGCACCAGCTGCCCTGCTCACATTGCATCAATCACACTCATGGTGTCAATCATGAAGCATACCTTGAACACTTCAGGGCATGACCTGGGAAAACTACTGGTTAAACTGGCTGATCAGCCCAGAGACCTTCCATGTCACATGATTTACAAGAATCAGCATAACACCGTCAGCAGGCAAAGCACTGAGCACTGCACACCTCCACTTTACCTTCAACTTCAGACAACACTGAAATCACCACAAGTTTGTTTGCTGGCACGTGAAAAATAGACACACCTTTGCCCAACACAGGTATAAAGGATCCTATGTGTCTGAGTTTTCTCAGAGAAAGGCAGAGATGCCAGGATCTTCCAGGATCTGTGCAATTCCCAGTCTTACCTCAGTACTTGTGGGGCTTTTGCGGGAGTTACTAGCCCGCGAACTGCCACTGATGACGAAGGCTTCCCCACAGCACAGCCGTTTAACACTTCAGCAACATCGTACTCATACTTGACTGCTTTTTTCAACATTGTACTCATACTCCGCCTGAATAAACCATGTCGTACATTTCATTATTGGTGTTGTCATTGCTCGTGAACCCTTTTTATTGCAGAAATGACAAACCATGTCCTGTCCATACCATGGAAGTGCTCTCAAGACAACTGCTCAAACCACATTCACCCCATACAGCATTCATAAGCACACAAATATTAAAGACACTTAAAAAAGGTTTTAACTTACCTTCCATTAGTCTGTGACTAGTTTTCAGGAAGGATCATATTGCAGTGAAAATGACTAGATTATGCCACATCACCCCACAAACAAGGAAATCCAAGATTTTCCTCTGGGGCCGTCACTATAACCAGACATAAAAAACAAAGCAACGGCAGATCTCTGAAGCTTTCATCTGAAAAAGAAATGACGGCCATATAAGTGTTTCTGTGTTGGTCTGTAAAGGACTGACAAATATAGAGAGTGACATCTACTCTGATGAACCCCTACATTTACAGTTGATTATCCAAAAGACAATATGCCATGAAAACGTCAGAAAGTATGATCTTACACAGTACAGCTGCTCAGCAACAGACAGTGCTGATTATTAATCTCAAGACCTTTATTATTTGCACAGAAATATCTTAATCCAACCGTCCAAGATAGCCATTTTGGCAGTCATTTGGACCTTCCAACATGACAAAGTGGTGGTAATGTGCTTTAGAGTAGAGTAGGGCTGGGCTATAGTCATGAAAATTGGTCATAGTACTTTCATAACACTTTCTGAAAAAATACGTTTCATAATAGAAAAAACATACATAACTATGAAAATGAACATTAATAACAAACAGCATGGCAGAAATGAGCAACTGTAGCATTCTGCCAAATCCAAAGAAGAAGAGGTGTGGGTGATTTCTTACTTCTGTGAGCTAGTCTACGTCCAAAACATGTCAGCTCGTGGTGTACACCCATGTATGCTGCTAAAAAAATGCCTCAGCTCCAGGTTATCTACCCAAACAATATTAATGAGACAATGTGGTGAATGGGCACAGCAGACACAGATTAGCTGTACTAGCTAACAAGCAGCACACAGTTCACCCACTACTCACTGTGTATGCTGGCCATGAACAATCCATCAAAGTTTGGTACCAAGCCCAACGTAAGGGTGATCCTTTGCATATTACGTGTTAAACTAGTAATTTCATGTCATCACAACAAGTTCAGTAATTACAAGTTTTTGTAATCCTGACATAGAATGAAATGCTAAAATAACAAACAGTGTACTTGAAAATGGTCAACAGTGAGTTTGGTGTACAAAAAGCACAATAGAATATATATACAGTGCAAATAAAATCCAATATATCTTAGAGGGAACTGTCTGTATATTATGTGAAATACTTTACTTGATAAGCTTTTCGGGAATCACTATCTTGCCGAAAGACACTTCACACTGATCAGACAAACACACGTGTTGAGCAATAGGCAGTGGTATAACCCGTCTCTGCAGGTTACGTAAGGCTAAGAATAGATAAGATCCTTGGTGACGCGTGGCTGAACTGCTATGCTGTGTTTTACAGGAATCTTGAACTTGCAGCTATGATTTAAAGAAAATGCTTGCTCAGCAGGTTTCTGACTGGCACACTGCTATATTTTCTAAGCTGCACTGGTGTCTATTTGTGTATTCATTTATGTTTGTTTTTTGTTCTAGGATGGATTACATATAATGTGTACAACTTTTAAAATGAGTGTTTTATTTTATGGCCTACAACATTTTTTTTTTGCATAGCACACAGTTCCCATAAACTGCCTGATTTCCGTATGTCATTGTTGATTCACACCTGAGTGAACTGTGTTGCTTTAAAGAGGATTAGGTGTCAAACTACAGCATTCACAGTATAATTTGACCCTCTCATCTACCAATTGACAATCCAAATGAGAGGGAATTAATACCTGAAACGTGCACCCAATAGAAATTGAAGCCAACAAGGAAGGACTAATACAAGTTACCGAAACGACAACAAGAGGTCTCATGCTAAATGATTCAAACTGGCTGGTCCAGTTGAAACACTTGAAAGCTGTCTACACCACAAACATCTTGGTGAACCAGTGCTTCCCAGCAAGGAAACAGAGCTTCCAGAAAAATGTGTTTGTTTGTGTTGCTCCTTAGAACTCTGTTTTGGGCTCTTCAGTGACAATAAAACACTGCAGGTATTCCTTAGCAGGGTCCAAGTTACAATCTGAGTTTTACTAAAATAACTAACCCTAGCCCTAGCCAATGTTGAACAAAATAATAGTCGATTCACCCCTGGCACTAAATGCATGCGTCCTGAGGAACCTGTCACTTTCTAGCTCTATATGCAAATATCCATCTACAGTAAATGTCAGGGATAAACTGATAGAATGTTTTTTACACAAAGAATTCAATATTTTCATCTATAACATTTGCTGAATCAACATTTCATTTAAAATTTACAAGAAGGATCCAGTGATTATGTACTGTAGCTGTTTCACAAAGTTTTTTGCAATAACTTTAAATGATGTGATTTGTAAGGTAGTCTGCAATATTGCCTTTACTAGTGACGTCACGTCATCATGTGTCCACCACTTACCGACACACATAGCAGCCCACTTCTTGCAACAAATGTAAGAAGTAGATCACAAAAACACTTCATTAATTTCAAAATGAAAATGTATGACAGCTAGCACACACACCCCAGAGGGAGACACTTTCATTTTTACAGTCATTCACGAGAGAATATGGTGCGGAATTTGTATCGAAAACATATTTTTTTGAAGGTATTTATATCATTAATGTAACAAAAAAACAACAATTAAAAAAAAACTTAATACAATGAACATTTTTATATTCATGGTTAAAATAATGTTTTTGGTAATGTATTTCATCCATTTTATTTTCCAGCAACCATACATTAGTCAGGAGTAGCCTGGGTAACCTTAGGTCCAAGCTGGGTCAGTGTTCTCCTGGCTGACGCACCACTTGCCGTAACGTTTGGTCCGACTCCTTTGACCAGGTGGTGGAAAGATGTTGTAGGCAGTGTTTCAAGGTCTGCTGTGCTTATTCCAATTCTGGACCTTCTTTTTGTATGTTGATGAGTGTTTTTATGCCATAGGTTATAAGTATTTCATTGATGAAGGAGGTGTGTCATGGCAGAAGTGAAACGAAACAAAAGGTACAGGTGAGGGATCCCTCTCACAGGACAGACATTCGATAGATGTGTGTACAGAACAGAAAAACAAAAAAACACAGTGTGTATAAATGATGCTAAAAAAAAATACAGACAAAGGTAGATTGTAAAAAGTGAAGAGCTTGGATCCAGGAGGTCGTTGACCAACTAAAGGTATCGCAAGATGGGTAGGGAGGGAGGGTGTGAGGGAGGGAGGGAGAGAGACGATAGCATGCAAACTACAGAGAGAGTGAGAGGAGAGGAGGTGGGAGGGCAGCCAAGAGAGAGAGAGCGGGTGATTCCCAAACTACCGATGATCCAGTCAACAGGAACAGGAGTGAAAAGAGAGCTGCATTATGGGAAATTTACAGGGGGATCCTGTTTTGGGGTTTTTATCCAAACAGTTTTAAAGTCTTGATATTTCAGCTTCTGCCACTTCCCCGTTGACCATCAGTTTTTAATCTCACCCAAGTAAATACACAATATCCGGTATATCTTCAGTACAAGTGCACAGTGAAAACGGACTGACTGTCATTACCTGGACAGGAGTCCTATTTTCATATTGAACATGTTTAAGAACAAACAACAATATGAAATGGCGGCCTTATCGGTCATAGCTGAGCTGTTGCACCATCTGCCAGCCACAGAGCATCACAGAAATGTGCTGAAGGTCAGGGTAATGGACTGAGACAGATCCATGATGCACAAAAAAAAGAAAGGGAACAGGGAATGCGAAACAATCAGGCACAGCACAGCTAGAGTCTGTAACAACTATACAAGCAGGAAGGAAATAAGACAAATGCAGATATTTGCTAACCTGAAGAGTCAGATGGTTTGTTAGACAGAATCGCCTGGAAGGGAACCATTCAAAACTGTTTGGAAAAAGGCAGAAACATGAAATACATATAAGACGATTGGATGACCATCTGTCCAAGTAGAAAAGTCCTGGCAGTAGAAAAGAGGGACCAGCAGCAGGGCCAGTTGGTAAATCAAACCCTTACGGACGTCATTCTTAAGAAGACTAACGTCTTTTCCGTCAAGAAAAGCCTTTACTACTGTTTTTTGTTCCACTTTCAATGATGGCATGCTCTCCAGTTCCAAGTAAACCTCTCGATTCGCTGCCATTGTGTTTTTAAAACGAAGTCGCTTCTCTCACTGGTTGTCACATCACACCACACCCTTAGCTGCCACAAGTTCCTCAAAGGACGCTGGATGGTTCAACGCCTGGCAAGATGGATTCGCACGATTACATGATCGTGTTATCTCCCGATTCCAGCTGCCTTGCAAGGTAAGGTATTTTCTAACGAGTAGTTGGTATTAGCAGCGGAGTTTCAAATATTACTGTACTTTCTCTTCCATTGCTCTCTTCCCACTTGTTTTTAATGGGAGAACAGTAACTGACATTGGAATGCCAATCGGTATGTTTTGCACAACGGTGCATAGGAGCTTGGCAGGGATGTGCGAGCTGATCTCTGTTGGCTGTTTAATCATGTGGCCTTCCCGAGCCTCAGCACACAGTGAGTAGTCCTTCACCTTCTCGTCCTCCTCCTCCTCTTCCTCCCACACCGGCCTCCCACGTTGGCACTTCGTCAGCATGCAGCATCGAGGCGGCTTGTGTGTAAGACTGACACATGCACACCACACCACACCGTCTTGGGAAAACTGGAGCACTTCTTTGAGTCAGCGAGGTTCGATAGTGGAGTGGTGCTCTCCTAAGAATCAACTGTGTCGCAAAGGTGAGGGTATTTTATTACTCCACAGTTCTTCTATTCTTCAAGGTTCTACAAAGAAAATCCTTTCACTTTCTTTCTACTGTCCCGGCCTGCCCTATAATTTATCTCCCAAGCACGCCCTCCCCTCCCCGTCCTTTGTCTCTATAACTGAGCGCTCTGTTTTCATCCTGTCCGTCTACCACGACCCTAAATAGCGTGAGGCAGAGTTACACCCTGTTTATTGGTAAACAGCCTCACTTTTTACAGACTGCTGAGCAGGTATGAGGCATCAGGTGTAAACTCATAAATCCTCCAGGATGCTGTCCTGCATTTTAATGAAGGTATTAGAAATTCCACTGTAGGTCGAATGCCTTGTCTCTGTCTTCTTTCTTGCTTTCTCTGTCTCGGTCTGATCTTCTCTCTCCTTTGCAATTCCGTGGAGTCACGATGACCTTGTTGTTTTGATTAAAAAAGAGCATAATGCACTCTATCATAAGCCACTGTCCGACCATCAAAAGCATACCTGGTATTTGGATTTCCAGGAAAGCTTTCCAAGAATCACAGTAATTTCTGACAAAAATCAGAAATCTTTGACAGCCTGCTCCAAGCCTGATGGTTGATGGTTGCAGACACGTCCAGCGTTTCATAGCCCCGGAGGATGCCACTTTCCTAGGGGACACACGCTGATGAAGGTTTGTACATGACTCGAGGCTCCACAAAGCCTTGGGAGTCCCCGAGGCCCAGAGAGCCCTCAGACTGATGACTCTATCCACTTTTATAATGTTTGAGGTCACTTGCAGAGGTATAACTGTGCCATGTGCCCACAGTCAGTGTTTGATCACCACACTGTCTTATGACAGTTAAGGGGGTTTAAGACATGGTGTGGAACAATTTAGTTTAAAGTTTTGGCATTTCGCTTGCCTCAGCAGGGACCCAATTTGGTTAGGTGTAGGGAAATATTGTGGTTTGGTTCCAAATAACTACCGTACTCATGTAACTTAAGTAAATGCATACATTACATTATGTACATGATGTGAGTGAAGTATTTTGCAAAGTTAAACTCACTAGCAGAATCCTATATACCCTCTATGTCCGGTCTCTTTAGCCGTAAGCTACTATAATTTTGGAAACTCTGAACATTTCAGTGCAGGAGAAAACAGAAATAATCACTGGTAAGCTCCCGAATCTACTTTCCGTGATAGTCCATATTATCTTTTAATAGACTCTTTCCAAAACGCTTCTTCAGGGCGACAGGGTTATCTCCTGCGTGACTGCTGCAGGGTTATTTGACCCAGGTGTGAGTCCCAGTAATTTGCATTGCACCCAAAAGTCAGATGACGACGGGTGTTAAGTGTGTCTCCTAGACTAAGGGGTATTAGACGGTTTGTTAGCAAACATCGGACTCATATTTTATGAACACTGCAAAAATGTACAGCAATGCAATAAGTTCGGGTTGTGTAGCCTTAAACACATTGTTCTTACCTTGATTGTTTGCGCACACCAAGTTTACGACTTTGGATCTTCTACCTTCAGTGAGGTATGTGAGGCCTTTCTGCATTTAAGCACTGCTACAGTGAGCTACAGTCAGCTGCTGCATTTACAGGATGAACCACTCTCAAGACGTGCGACTATAATCTGTATCGATCACACTCGTGTTCCGAAACGGTTCACGCACCTGCACAACAAAACAATGGCAAGTCTGGCGTAAGGTTCCCACGGCTCATTGTGCAGGTTTGACTGGTCTGCCAGTAAAGCCATTTGTTTTGCCAACTTACCAGGGAGGTGCTTGAAATGTAATGCAGCCAGTCTTCTCAGGTATTTAAGGAATGGTTTGTTGTTTTCTCTTCTCCTGAACCGACATTAAATGAAACCTTTGGCCTCTGCCCAACCTCAGACATTCAGAGTGTCATTTCATCGCGACCTCTCATCCTTTCTTCCTCGTGTTGGTGCTCAGCTTCACGATCAATCCGGGCAAAAGGAGCCGTGATAAGAAGATGTTATAATTTGTCCCCTCTCTACACACAAACTTAACAACCTTCAAGCCTTTCCTGCTCCTTTCCCCACCTCAGGTTGCATGCGAACACCATGTGTGACACTAATCAAAAGATATCAGGCTAGGAGCAAACGTCTCTTCATGGTACCATCATGATTGATTAGAGTCAGCTACTTTTTAATGATGAATATGCAACATATGCAGCTGCTTTACTCTGATTAAAAAGAAGACTTGCTGTGCTTTGGCCATGTTTCTTCATATTTGACCTGACAGATCTTATCGATGCCACATACTCGATGACACCGATAAGAATACTGGTATGACAACAGTTATAAGATTTAAAGTCGGATGGTACGCACCAGGTCAAACCTTGATTTAAAACAGCAAAATCAGTTTGTGAGGCAAAATGAATTAATGCAAATGTTGTGTAGAGTTCAAATTTGGTGAACATGGACAGGCAATTTCACACCATTGACTTACAGTCTGACCGATAGAGAGCCGGAGAACAGGGTACAGCATATCATAGCTTATTAGTTGTGTGCTACCGTTAACTTTTATAATGACCTCTGTCGAGTGTAAACTGTTTGCAGACATTTTCCTTTCATGTTGCAAATGTGGAGAATCTTCTGAATGTCACGTACGCTGTCATATAATAGGGAAGCATGCAGTGTCACTAAACAAGCCGGCTGGACGACAGTGTCGGGTTAACATGCAGACAACGGAAACTTTTTGGCAAAGCATAAAGCGAACTCGTAAAAGATGTGTGTTTTTCTTTTGCTGTCAAGCGACACATCAGAAATGTCAAGAGTACTACCACAAATTATGTTTTTTACCGTGTTTTCCTATGCAAGCTAAACCGATGGATTGAGGATGACTGATGTGCGTTTGCAAGCCTGTATGTTTATTGTCTCTCTTGGAGCCAAACCCTAATGTTGCAATGCTTATATTTAGCAGATATTATGTTTACAATGTAGTTAGTGAAGCATGTTTTGTAAATGCATATACTTCATTCACTAATGTACTATATAACAGAATCGATGGCGTCTTTTTGCAACTTTTGTTGCGAGAGACCGTCACTACCTGATGCAAAGTGGCTGCCCGATCTGAAGAGCGCATGCCTGAGAATTCCGCTAGGTATGAAAACACTGTTATGACAAACTGCATGCAGAAATGCAGTAAAGCAAGGATCCTTTTATAGTCGCTTTGAAAACGTGCGGTATTACTGAAGTTGTGTCTGTTTGTCTAAGTTGCGTCACCATACCTTACTGTCCAAGACGGCACGTGCAGCCACATTATTACAAACTGGGCTTGCAGGCCGACAAGGTCTAAGATGCAATTTATTCATGGGGATGATTTGCACTATGGGAAATGTAGGATCAAATGTTTTCAGATCTTGCCCCGTATTATAGACTAAAAGTGAATAAGTTGGCTTCTGCTGCCTATGTTATGACAATTCTGTTTTTACCTTGTCTCTGACAAGTCTATAAACTGGACATAAGGAATACACTAAAGTTGGTGGACTACTCCTTTAAATGCCCAGATAAATATAAGTTTAAGCAATAATCTATCCTACATCAGTAAATTCAATGGACTCTATGATGACTCATTTAGCTTTGTCAGAGCTGTTTTTTTTAATTGAATTAGAAGAATGTATACAGGTGGTCACATGATTTGCACTGTGCACATTTGCCTACCACTTGATGTTTCTGCTAAATGTTGGGGTCCACTGCGCTTTTGGCTGTAAAGGTCAAACCCTTGCGTTTCATGGAGCTCATCTGAAAGGATCGTTTCATGCCTCACAGGCTGCTGATGTTCCCGTCGCCATGCAGCAGAAACGATCGTTTGGCTGAAGCTCCAACATATATTGAAAGTTCATTTTATTTATAGGGCACTTCATTTTTAAATCAAACCGCTGACTGCTAAGGGAGCAGCTTCTAATCTGTTTAATCAGCCAGAGAGAGTCTTTTGATGGTTCAGGGAGAAGTTCTGTCTCTGCAGCTGCACCAGCGTCGGCTGCGGTTAAACGTCTGCTTCGATTTACATCAGCAACGCACGGGAGCTAGGATTAAAGTTGGCCGCGTTGAATGAAATAAGATCTTACATGTGATACCTGCATCACTGATGTGGAGTCAGCACTGAGTCAGCTGGTGACTGTCCCATTAGGCCATGCCATCATGGAAGAGAGTCAGCCACTCAACCTGTTTGCACAAAATATATCATGATTCAGCCCTTAACAGAGGCTGTGGAGGAAGTAAATATCTATATGAAATAATACCAATTTAAACAATTGAACAATTTAAATGAAAGGCAGCAGGAGAGGTTGTTTCTGTGATCCTGGAAATAGTGCAGATAGAGTGCTGGGTAAAGTATGGGGTGAATATGTAGAATGGTTAAAAAGAGAGAGGATTTTTACTTCTCCAGAGTCATTATTTGCTGTGAGTAATATGGCTGAAGTAACAGTGAGCTGATATTTGACTTCAGTGGTTTAAAAGTTGTCTAATACAGCAGCAGAAGGCAAAAACCTCAAACCCTAATCAGTTCTAACCCCTCATTGAGTTACTTCCCTCGTTGTGTCCAGATTCAACCTAGAAGGATTATGGCTGTACTAAGACGTGGGGACTGTATTTGACTGTATCTGTATTTAGATTCCACCTTCTGCCAGTTGATGGTGCAAATTGACACATTAACTGTTCTAGCAACTGTGTAGCTATAGTTGGGCTAGGTTGGTTGCTACCAGTCTTGCCATTAAGGACAATTTGTAAGATATGGCCAGAAGCTTAATTAAAAACATCAAGATATTTGGCCGGACAATTATCAACACAATGTGAGGAAACAACAATGTTGATGTTACCTCAAAGACATACAGTATGAACGGTATTGCAGAGATGTCTACTGAAGTTAGCATGCTAACCAGTTATCCTTGGCTAACACGTCCTGGCTCATAATGACCAACCCCCCGCAGGAAAGTGTAAAAGTTTCACTACTTAGTCTAAAAAACTCAGAAGGTCTTCAATTTACTAAGATGTGAAAATATATCTGCTACATGCCCTTATTATCCTGCAGCTGATGTCTGACCCTGTCTCATCTGCAGCTTCATGCCTCTCTTGTCCCTGATTATTCCCTAGTCCTGGTCAGAGCCGTAAATCACCTCTGTAGCCTATCCCCTTTCTTCAAAATGGCATCTGTCAGTCTAAGAGGCTGTTTTCAGTCCCAGTCTGGTGTCCAGCTATGTTCACTGGGCGGCTGGGCCAGCTGACTTAGCTCTGTTGCCCAAGTTGACTCACCACCTCATCCGAGGTTGTGGTGCCAGCAAACTCATGTCAGCTAATAGGACCACTTGTTGCTTGTTGCTACAGCCAAAGATAGCTGCAGCAAGGAGGAGCAAGTCCAGTATAATGAGAGGGAGTAAGCTGCTATGCTGCCCCCTATAGTTTTGGAGCCAAATTAGTGTTTAAATGAGCATAGCATTCTGACAAGACTAATATGTTGTTGTGTAGTAGGTATAATGTTTACCACAATTAACATTTTACTATAGGGTGTTAGCATAGCATTTGAAATTGCCTGTCCAAGTTCACCAATCAGCACCCAAGCCAAGTACAGCTAAAGCTGACCTAAATGTTGTTTGTTTTCAAGGTATTTGTTCATTCAAATTGGACACAGTGGAATTTTGACCCGATGGTGGAACTTCAGGAGAGGATTGGGACCATCAAAATCAATAGAATTCAGCCTCTGGGTATCATTATGCGTGAAACCAATTTCATTCAGTATTTAAGGAGAAATGGTTAAGGGGGTATTTGACGGACCGGCCGATTGACATTGCCATCCCTAGAGCCATGCTGCTACCTCGAGCTAACTTGACAAGGTTCAAAATGTTCTCTCACTCCATGACTGTTTCCACACATAAATAGGTCATATAGGATCATATGTAATATAAAACCCTCCAAGCAAAACCAGATTTCACTGCAGCCGCTGTTGGTATCTGCTTTTCAGAGTGGAGCTCCTGTTGAATGGATGTGTTGAGAAATAGGACGCTGGGCTGATGATCCAGCTCAGTGCGGCGTTCAGTGCCACTCTCTCCATTACCCATACATCACACGTGTGAACCCTAACAAGCAGCTGGCCGGCCCACTCGACGCCAAATTGCACCAAATTGTTTTCCTCTTGTTTTGTTGGCGGAATCAAATCACATCACGCTTCAGAGGAGAATCTGAGGCATTATCATTTTCATTCAGACCGAGGGGGGCATGTGATAGAGGACACCTCTCAGATATAAACAGGTTTATTTTCCATCCATACTGTTTATCTGTGATGATTCACATTGCGTTATGTATCATCTCTCGACTATTCCAGCCTCTGGCCTCCTCGAGTTTTCATCCTCGCATAGAAAAATTGATTCCACAATGCAGTCTGTGATTCTACGTGTCACTGGTCCCTGGCGCCCTCTCTCAGTAGGTAAATGCAAGTGTTCATTGTGAACCTTTGCATTGTCATGACAGACAATTCAGAAGCAGGATGCTGAGCTCACCACGTGGACAAAAACAACGTATGTGACATCAGTAAATCCTCTGTATGAGCAATGCAGCACCAAGTCAAAGCAAGGAGCATGGCCGTAGCAGAGTTTGAAAGTCATTTTTCAACCATCTACGATTAAAAGTGTTCCACACATTTTATGAGATTCTGCTGCAAGTGGCACTAAACAGGTCAGGGTGAGCTCTAACCCACGTCTGTCTCATAAAGACATGTGCCAGACAGCGTTTTCCTCAAGGTCAAGTTTTGATGTAAACAGTAAAACCTAGGCACATCCTGGGTCTATAGGCATCATTAGGATTCAAAAACAGAATAAACTGGAGACTATAAAAGGAACAGAGGGCAGTTAAATGGCTTGAACTGATATGCCTAGTGGTCCAGGAGTGATGATTACTGCAGGTAACATGTCATCGTGTCATGATCAGTGGGTGTAGAGATGTCAAAACCCATCGGAAGACAAAATCTTCTTGATGAAACTTCAGTTCCGACCCAACTGATGGAAATATAAATGAAACCTGCATCTTAGTGAAGCTGAGAGCAGACCAAAGAATCGACTGGCCGCTGGTTCAGGTAACATCGCAACCCCCAAATCCCACTTTCGCTGGATGTCCTTCTACCAAGCCGCCATTTTCTCTGCTTGTGAATTTCACACTTAGCGTGACAAGTCGGCAAAGAAACTGAGAAAAAGATGCTACATTTAGTTGGTTGGTGGAAAGAGAGGAGTGGACCAAGGTAAGTGAACTTGAGCTAACCCTCAGCTGAGCTCTAGCTAAAACTAATGACAGCAAACACCTCATGTAAATGGATATAAAAATGGCTAAACCTGTTATCTAGCAAGCAGTTTTATTCAGAGCAGCAGACGGCTCCCTGAAGGCTTCCGGGTAAGGATAAGCGTCTGGTGAAGATGTTTATTTTTTTTCTCGGTAATCCTAGAGAGAGGAGTGTGCAGCGGGATGGCTGTCAGCTCGAGTACCTGCATGGAATAAAGCTCTGTTCAGGCTAAGAGGAAGAGGCAGCAGCCTGTTGGACCCAGAGCAGGATCCAGAGCAGGATCCAGAGCTGCAGCTACACGGCTAAACACAAGGTGGCGGCGTTTCTGCCTGAATACAGTGTCCTCTGTTTTTGGTTCCCCTACATACTCCGCATCATCTCCTCCTTCTCTGCACCTGTCATCAGTCTATCATCTGCCTGACCGCTGGAATCACTCCTAAAGTCTGATCTGATACTTGACCTATGATTGTTTTTCAGGTTGTCCTGTGGTTTATGAGTGGTTACCTGTCAGTCTGTCGGCCCACCTGCTCCTCAGCCTGTTTTGTTGTTTTATTTTATCTCTCTGATTCTGTACTTTTGGCTGGCTTCCTGATAACTTGCTTGACTACTATTGCATTTGGACTTTTTGTTTTGTTTAACCGTGCCTCTGCCTCGCATGTGTTTTGCTCTTGTGTCTTTATCGTAAATGCAACACGTATAAAGGTTGTTTTTTTTACGGTATTTTTTTCATTATCTTTATTATGAATTGTCACCAAATATACATTGATTTGGAAAATAATGACGATTTTACTACAAAAAAATGTAACTTGAAGATGACACTTTCTCTGCCTCTTTTCAAGACCACAGCTCAAAATAAATGATAACACAGCAACATAATAGAACCAAGCAGTTAATCAGCATAAACTTTTAAACTCACATCACCAAGGAGGGTCACTGATAACACTCTCAAGGCCCTGCTCCAATCTACAGCCTCTATGCAGTCAAACTGAATTAACGGCTATTGATTGGATGAAAACTACAACATTCAGTCTTTGGCATCATATCAAGCACTTACTAGAAAACACTCAGTAGAGTACTGGATATGTCGGCTCCACATTAAGGTCAATGACACCCACTGCCCGCATGGTGCACCCATGTTTGAAGAAACATTGTGAAAGTGCCCTCTCGGATGCTCCTGCGGTAGATAAAGCACAATAAAGTGTCCTCTACGGTGCTCTTCCAGTGCCCTTTTAGTGCTCTGGTGTCATTTCTTCGCCCCTGCCCCTCAAACAGAGTCCGCCACTGTGCCTGGGGCCAGTTCAGTGTGAAAAGCGAGTCTATTTTTTTCGCTTGCCCTTTGAACAACCTGTTCATTCAATGTTCACAGGTCCTCTCTTCTGCAGTGGAGTCCAAAGCTTTGTGTTTGACAGGCACGCGATTGGGGTGGTACCGAGAACTGCAGTCGCTGCACTGCATCGTCACCTCTCATTTGTGTGAGGTCCTGCAGATACAGTGGATTTCCCCTTGAACTGTGGGCCTGTGTGGTTTCGCCAGAGGCCAGTGCAAAAAGTCTGCACCTGCTGGTTGACTGCTTTCTAATAAGGAATCAGGAAAGTGTTTAGTTTTCTCTTCTCCGTGTTCCTCATAATTGTCCTACTATTGTTAAGAAGTCTGAATTCACATGAAACACAGACAACACATGGTGGAAATTAGTAAAAACTGAAGGAGCACAGGTAAATAATGGAGAGATGTGGTCCATGTAATACTGAAAAGATAATCAGTATCATAGTAGAACACATAACAGAGAATTTAATATGTCCTTGTGTATTTATTCATTTATTGATTGTTTGAGATATCTCATTATAGGAAAGTGATGAAATCAGCATTAAACACTGTATGTGAAGTACCTGGGAACACTGTTCTACAACACAACAGGTCGATACTACTGACAAAAACTTGGTGTAAAAATGTCACACCTGATGAAACACCATTTGTTGCGACGTTGCGCTGTCAATGATTACGCAAAGTGGAGCAGTAAAACAAAGCATTTATAAGTCAGGACAGTGTTTCCATGTCACATCCACTGTTGCACTGAGCTCTGACCGTCTCTCTCCATGGTGCTGAAGCCTCCCCGCTGGAGAGATCCCATAGAATTTAGCTTGTTCACTTGCTGGTGAAAACTTTTCAGTTTAGTTCAGCCTCTTGCCCATTTTGCAATGCTTTATTATTATTATTACTACTGTTATTATTATTATCATTATTATTATTCAATATTTTCTCTGTGCTTTTATGCAACCAAGTTTGCATCTGATGAAGAGACAAAACACAGATCTGCTCTGCATCCTTTTATTCTGACCCAGGGTCCACAGCACTGTGGCTGTAACAAGAGAGACATTATTTACTATAATTATCATTTTCAAGTATTTTTACTGTAACATTTTTTGAAATAATTTGATGTTGAAGTTAAACTCTGAGTTATAGATACAGCGGTTCGAGAAACACACATCATGCTCCCGAGCTAATAACTGCAAAATAATTTACAAGTAAGGTATGTCTTTAAAAGAAAATCGAATTATGAAATTAGTGTCATGGATAGAGAATGTTGGTGGTGTATGAAGTGGCTGCAGTCCTGTGTCAGTCCCCTTTTTACACTGGGATTTTGGCACAAGTTGACCCGTTGACCTGTCACAAAAACCCAACCTGTGGAAGGATTACTCTCTCTCGAGAACTAAAGCGATTGAAAGACATCTGGAGAGCTGCTGAATCACTGGACTTACTGTTTTTGACCTGCTGGGAGGCGGCTTTGTGCTGGGCTACAACCATGCAGGTAAGACAACTTTTTATATTAATTTTGTATCCTTTTATGTAATGATTCATATATTTTAAATGATTTGAAGCGTTATCCGTACCAAAATCAGTCTGACTTTATTCATTTAAAGGTGGATAATTCACAGATTCGGTGAACGGAGGCTTTCACTCGACGGTTTCTTGTGTAAAATGATTATTTGTTTGAAAGAATGTCTTACATTCAGGTGTGTATTGTGCGAACAATCAGTGTAGTGACTTGAAAACACTGTTATTTTGACTTAAGGCCACCAAATGCCAAAAAATGGCGACAGGGCTAAATGTCATAAAATGCTGCATAAAAAAAAAGTGTTTAATTAGCTGAACTGTGATCTCTGAATGACGTCAGGGCGCACAGGTGTGAGCGTTCGTCTGCGTGCGGCCCTGAGTTAGTTTGGTTTGATTGTTGAAGCTTTACTTATTGTATCCGGAAACGTTCAGTCATTTTAGTTTCACAGTTTGTCACATTAAATTAACTTCTTTAACTCATCATTTGTTCATTTAGATATGCAGCTCGCAGACTGGGAGAAGAACGAGTTGTTAACTATTAGTTGGTTGTTGTGGTTATTTTGGAGAAGCTCTGTTGTTGGTTGGTTGTATGACTTTTGTTCCACTCCCTCCTGCGTTGACTAATTTCCGCTGTTATTCATCTTTCTCGTTGCTTGAAATTCCGTCAAGTGGAAAGGGCCGTGCGCAAATACGCACGTATTGTTGCTTATTTGAACCCAAATATTTAAAGTGATGAGAGATGTTTAAATATTTGCTTGAACTTTTTCCTCCTCAGCTGGTTTGTACTACATCCAGGGACGTCCTGAAGTCGGCTTCCCTGACATCTACTGGCAGTTGGAGGAATATCTGCCTCCGGGGGTCGGTGAGGATGAGGTAGGTATGTAAGATGAAGGTGAGGGCTTCCCTCCTCGGCGAGGCATTCTACTGATGGCGGCCGGCGAGGAGGAGGAGGAGGATGATGAAGAGTTTGACTACGACTGGGAGAGCGAAGCTCCTAGATATGGGTTGGTTTCTGAGGATGAAGAGGAGGATGAAGAGGACATCAGGCCTCGTTCCTCTCTCGCCCAGCAGCTCTCTCTGGGACATTTTTAGCACGGATGGAGAGAAAGCACTTTCTTATGGGTCACTCTTTCAGTCATTCACACACCAACACGCCCACACGGTGGTTGTGCTTTGATTTAAAAAAAGAAAAACTTGCAATGACAACTTTTTTTCCTATAAGGGTCCAACTTGTAAGTTGATTTGTGAATCTTGTTCCCAGTTTTTCAAATAGTGGCACTTTGGGATGGCGGCCGATCTGACCTACCATACTGAAGCGTCAGTATTTGACGATTTGGGAATGATACACAAAAATCTACCTTCTCACACATTGGGCCTTTAACTCATCTTCCTTAGAGAAAATGCTGATTGCACAGCATAATGACTGTTGAAAAAAATGTGTGCAGATTGATTTCTTATACATCTCTCTATTACTTTGCTATTCTGTCAGCCCCTGGGCTGGATTTTTGACCGGAAAAATTAAGGTTGTATGATTTCCCCCGGTCACTATCCCAACTGGAATAACTGTGGAAACCCAAAAGAAAAAAGAAAACCACAGATGGAGAAAGAGCGAACAGGCATTTACGCGATGGAAGCCTGTGTTTTCCCTCAAAACCAGCATTTTTTTCCCTCCAATATCAAAAAGTAACAAAACCTCCCAACTTAATAATCCGACCAGGTGTTTTACTCTGCCTTTTCACAGCACTGAGATCAATGTTTTGTAGGTGGATTCTTACGGTTGTCTTTTTGCTTTGGACAGTAGCCATGCTGCCCAACGAACAGTGGTACCACAGGGGAGAGGGAGACAGCTACAAAGTTGTTCATTTCTGCTTTTACTGAACTGGAGATCAGTGTTTTTCAGACTTGTTCCTGGGGCAGCCGTGCCCTCCACCACACATGATCCAAACAGTCAGCTCGTCACCAAGCTCTGACAACCAGCCTTTCATTTGAACCAGCTGTTATGGAGCAGGGGACGGTCTTAAGCCTGCGGGGCGGGGCTGCCCCAGGTACAGGGCTGAAAACCACTGCTGTAGATGTTTGTGACGGAGATGAGTTAACAAGAGCAGCATTAATGAAAGTGTTACATTTCACTCATTTAAAGTTCAGAGGTCACACATCTAACTCTGTTTTACTGTTGAGTATCTTTCTTTAGAAGGCGTAGAAGGTTCTAACAGACAAAGGTGAGTAAAAAAACTTACTGTCAGGCCTTCGTGTCACTTATTACCGGTAATTCAACCATTGATTATGTCACTCATTCTGTTGAACTTGGCGACACGGGACATCCAGGATATCCATGCCGACAGATGGGTGACCAGGACCAGCCAGTGGCGGTCAGCTCCTCGCACACGGACACACAGGAAGTTTGTCGACGCCTCTTTGCAACCAAGACAGTAAAGAAAGAGACGGGACTGTTACAGGCTGAACAAGAGAAAATGACATAATTTCTTATTTTTCATGTATAAATCACAAATCTGACAATGTGTGACATCTTACATCAAATAAATATTGTTAAAATGATGATTTCAATTTGTTCTGACATTCCTTTAACTCGAAGATTTAACTGTTATTTATGTCATTTTGAACTGTGGGACTTTTTAATCATTCATTGGATTTACAATGTACACATTTTCAAATGGTTTATTGACTTTTAATATGCACAACTTATATATGTTTCTGCCTACACATTCATTGTTTGACTGGTTTGGTGTTTTAGGTTTTATTTTCATCGTCTCTTGTGGAAAAACACAAAGAACATTTTACATTTTATATATTTTTTTAATCAATAATGACCCAAAAAGCGAATATGTCTGCAATCAGCATAAGTGTAATTAAAGTATCTTGGCTATAATAGGATGTAATCACAGTAATTCATCCATAATGAGCAATTTTTTAATAATGAAGCTTCTCTCTTGCGCTATACAACACATCAAACAAAGGTTGTGTGACATACAAAGCATGACAGCTGCTCTTAACCATGACAAGGTGCGCAGGACCCTGTGGTGGTTGATGTGGTGCAGCCCTGAAAGGTCTTCTGTGGAGGCCTGCGATTGGCTGTTCAGCGCTTGAGGAAGAGCGCTGTGGGCAGACATGATTGAGTCCTTATCCTTAAACGCTGCAGTCAGTACTTCAGAATCACACTATATTAGACTGCTGACTGAGGATCTGTACCACAGTTTATGCAAATTATATTTCAGGCAAATTCATATAATGCAGCATTTATACACATACAGTACACAGCAGCATAAACATTTAGCATGAAGGGTGACAAATGAAAATGATGATGCAATTGCTTCTTCATGTTATTTATTAACAGCAGAAAGCATGCCAGTGGTGATGCATGCCTGAGATCCTTAAAATGTATCCATCACCTTTAAAGTAGCCTTAAATGTATTAGGTTACTCTTACATTCTTATTTCCTATTGCCATTTATTATTACCATTTCACCTTCCAATACATTTTTTGCATTTAATAAAAGTATTCAGTACACTCTTGCAGCCTTGATTTTAATGTTATCAAACTGAAAAGTTTGAAAGTTGAATGAGTAGTTACACCACAGCTTGTACGATAAAAATAGAATGAAAAATAGAATGAAAAATAAAATGGCGATCGCGCATTACTGTGTGCACTTCAAGAGCAAACCAATGTTGGTCACGACCCACATAGTGCCCAGGTCATGGGACACGTGGCGGACTTTCATGCACACTGAGACGTGATTCCAGCCTGTTCCTTGAGGGGTTCTAGCGGTGATGCCCGTTCTGTTGAGAGAGAAGCCAGTAAAATATATTCAATCCTCATTCTAACAATGCCCCCCACCCGTTTCGATGTCCTCCAAGCTGAAGGAATGGAGGTCAAAATGTTTAACTTCTGAAAGCCACCGCTGTCATTTAAACTTTTCATTTAGTGCACATGCATGCAAGATATAATGCCCTTAAATGGTAACTCCACCAATGTTACACATTTAAAAGATAAATATTTCTAAGTTCATATAGAAAATATAAAAATCTTGCATTGAAGTTTCCTTGGGGGGGGGGTTCTCCTCACTTTGTTGCATATCAGGAAGCCTCCTTTATCACCCTGGCCTAGGGACTGGCCCTGTTTACATTACAACAGGTTTCCAAAATTTGCAAAGGTTGTCCATGGCATTTTAAGAAGTTCGACGTTCACACCACAGCATTGTGAAATATTGATTGATATCCCTGTGATATACTTGCCAGGCCGGTAGGTGGCGGTGTAACTTGCAATAAAAGACAACAGAGTGCACAAACAATCTATACTTTTCTGGAGGAGCCTAAATGAATTCAGTAGTCTGCAACCACCATTGTTCTTGCTGTCCTAATATGAGAGTATATGATGATGGTAAGGATGGTGTTTTTAAAAGATTACACTCTAAAGAAATCGTTCTCTGAAATTACCTTTCCCAGAGCATCCCTCCTCGATTCACCACAAAGACTTTCCCGTCAGTCCCAACTTCAACCATTACTGCAGCCCCCTCAATCTGGGTCCATTCTCTGGTGTCACAGGAGGTTGGAGTCATACTCTGTGATAATGAAGCATACATGATTGGAGTTTGCGATGAATGAGTGAATGGGGTTATCATATATTACTCAGAGCTAAAAGATATGCCACTGGCTGCGTTGTCGAACCTGCGTGAAGAAGATTGCATCAGTTTTGTCCACTCCCCAGCATCCGTACGGTCCGCAGCTGATGTACGTCATAGCCTTGGACAGGCTGGTCCAGGTCAGGGAGCCAGACCCACTGAAGGCTGAGGCGGAGGTACTGCTCAGGCAGTAGTTGTTGTCGTAGTAAACTCCAACAACCTGACCATTACCTCCAGCATCCACCTGCTGCATAGCCTGACCTGAAGACAAATGCACAGAAGTATGGGTCATTCAATCAGCACGCAGTAACTGAATCTGTCACTCTAGTAAGTTATTATCATCTCTCTATAAAACAAGGAATACCTGTCTGTGTGTGTGTGTGTGTGTGTGTGTGTGTGTGTGTGTGTGTGTGTGTGTGTGTGTGTGTGTGTGTGTGTGT
>CAEMYA010000112.1:2454317-2491112 GCA_903131615.1 Diplodus sargus
AGAATATTTTGGAGTCATGGTTGATGAAGTTTGGCAAATATCAGAATTTTATCTCAAAAACTGAATTTTTGAGAACATTTTGAATTCTGCTCTCATGGGAACAACTGGAGTCAATGTAAGAGTGGGATTTTTAAACATCAAATTTTCTTTTATGAAGCAAAACACTTAGAGTTAAAAACAAATCACCAACATTTCCATGCTGTAAAGATACAATTTATGTATTATCAGATTTTTGTTCAGGTAACAGAATTTCTGACATTTTGACCATTTTTGAAATCTGCCTTGGCAACAGCTGCTTGGACAGTGACTCCCTGAGTCGACAACTGAAGCTACACAGCAAGTCTCACTTCCAGCCAATTAGCTCAGTGAGTTAGGAGCTGGTTATTGGTGTCAGGAGTTGTGGGTTCGAGACCTAGCATCATGATAATGACGATGACATATCAAACTGTCAGATGTCTTCAACATGAAACACAAAACAATTATCCTGATGGTGGCATCACAGCAAGCCTCTAAATCAGTGTTTTTCAACCTGCTCCTTGGGGAACACTGCCCTGCATGTTTAATATGTTTCCTGCTCCAACACACCTGATTCAAATGAATGCCCCCTCGTCAGGCTTCTTCAGAGCTTGATGATTGGCCGATAATTTCAATCAGGTGTGTTGGAGCAGGACACATCTAAAACATGCAGGACAGTGTTCCCCGAGGAACAGGGTTGAAAAACACTGCTCTAAATTAAATAAAAACAAATAGCTTGGACTGGACCGTGGGTGAAAGCTAACCAAATTCTGCATAAAGGTCCAGTCTCATGCCAGATTCCCTCAGCTGTAAACCCAAGCCAATAGTCCTGATGGTGGCGCTACAGCAAGCATCTAAAGTTCAAAACATTGAAAATTCATAAGAAATCAACCTGCTAGAACTTCACACTTTCATCAAACTGTAGCCCCAATACTAAAGAAACTTTTGTACATTTAAACCTATTCAAAATTATGAAGGCCATCACAAACTGTAAAACTTATAAAAACCTATAAAATCTCCTCCCACAATTTTTCCTACAGTGCATGAACATGTTTGACTGTGATCACTACTGTAACCTGCAAATTGATAAATAAATCTTCAATGTTCATGAAAAAACTAAACATTTTTTAGAGTCATGGTAGATGATGTTTGACAAATATCAGAATTTTACCAAAAAAACTGAGTTTTTGAGAACATTTTGAATTCTGCTCTCATGTCAATAATTGCAGTCAATGCAAGCAGCATTTTTAAACATCAGTTATTCACTTATGGAGCAAATCAATCATTTTTAAAAACAAATTGCCAACATCTCCATGCTGCAATATGTGTATTTTCAGATTTTTGTCTTGATAACTGAATTTTTTACAATGGTTTCAAATCTGCCTGCACAACAGTGAATGGCTTACTCAGTTTGTGAAGCCACTGTTGTACTGCCACTTGCCAATTAGCTCAGAGCAATAGATGACATCTTTGGTTCCAGAAGTTGTGAGTTTAAGCCTCAACTGGTCCAAAATGAACATTGTTGTCAACTGTTTTGTCTTCCTATTCTCCTGTTTGTTGCTCAGAATTGCCTAAATTTGCCAAAAATAGCCCGGACCCGACCCATCGCTGCGCAGCAGCTATAATGTTATTTTGTGATTTAAGGGTGTCCAGAGTGTGAATATAATATGTCAAAATGAAAACATAAATGAACAGTCAAACATGTGAGGTTGTGCTGAAAGTAATGACACCAAACAAGGCAAGATAAATAGTTTTCAAGGTGAAATTATTATAGTATAATCAAAAGTAGTCAAAAACAGCCAATTATACCCATGATGTTCCACCTTCAAACACAACCTTATTTGGCCGTCCATGAAAAAGCTACTTAACCTCCCACTTTTCTATAGGAAGAGGCTACAAGCTTCCTATGGGCAATGCACTAGTACTAATAATGAAAATAACAACAACAACAACAACAATAATAATAATAATAATAATAATAATAATAATGACAATGATAGTTACCACTTGTTACGATTCGAAAGTTGCCAGCTATGTATTTGTAGACCTTATCCCGGCTGTTACCCGTTGCCCAAAGCCCTGCAGGTCCGATTGAGGCATGTTTGAATTCAATTGAGCTCATTCTGTGCCAGGACGATCCAATCAGGAAGTACACATATCCAGATGTGTCTCTTACGATCACCATCCCCTGGCCAGCATCAACCTGCGTAGCATTGTACATCCCTGTGCCCTCATCGCAATTCCAGGCTGCTGAGAAGACAAAATCGTGATTGCTGTGAGTGTAAAATAAATCTTAAGGAAAACTTTAACTTTAAATGTGAAAATCTTACAGTGACCTACCATGAGTGATGGCCAGGTAACACAGCACCAGCAGAAAGGCTGTGACAGCTCCCATGTCGTCTCTGTGCTTGTGTGTCGGCAGTCAGCAGTGAATCTCTGGATGTAGCTCTGTAGCTGTGTGGAGATGCTGCCCTACATCCCATCTTGTCTTGCTTTTATACTCTACACCCCAGATGGGCTTGAAGTATGTTGCAAAAACTCTAGCACTTGTTCTGCAATGTGTCCCAAAACCATTAATTCAAAATGTGGAAGGAAATGTTTTTGTGTAAAGGTTATTGTGAAATCGCACATGGCAATTTGCCAGGGTAGTCAGATTTCCCTAGAAGAAGCTTTAATGTCCATTACTAGAGTGGAATCAGCATTACAGCAAAGTAAAAAAAAAAAAAAAAAGGTTCTAGGAGCTACTTTGTATTCAGTGCACTGGTTTCCAACCTAGTGGTATGGCCCCTTCAAAAGAGTCAGAAGATAAATGGGCGTTGCAAGATAATGTAAATGGGAGCTGGGAGAATTCAAACAAAACATTTGGGAATGGATTGGTTTAATCTCAAACAATACTATCAACTATTTAAAGGTTCAGTGTGTAGAAACCATATATGCAGAAGTATATGGTAATTTTTTACATTAGGGTATAATCAACCGAGACAAAGAATTGTGTTTTTACTTACCTTAGAATAAGTGTGCCCACTAACTGATTTGAGCAGCCCATGCACAAGTGCCATATTGGACAGCTACTGTAAGTGTGGCAACACGACTAAGACAAACCACGTACAGAGTTACAGTCAAATTTTGTCAGCTACTTCATGATTACATTTAACAATGATTATTTTGGACGGAGTGCATGTGGACGGAGTGCATGTTAGCCTCGTTAGCATTGTAGCATAGCATATTTTTCGATGTTCATATTGCTGATAATGCATACTGTCCAAACATGAAATTGTTCTCATAGTTTCCATGTCAATAGAGCCCCTTTGAATTTAAATATTCCATGCTGTATGCTATGCTATGTCAAGCAACCAGCCACTTATATCTATGGACTGGGTGGATCCTCTTCTGTGGAGTACACCATGTTGCCATACCATGTTTCTACAGTAGCCCAGAGTTGACAAACCAAACACTGGCCCTTGAGTGGTCCTCACATGTTTTAACCAACACTGTGCAATAGCATTAGATGAGGGGTGTTTAGTTGGTTGCAATCTGCAATATAGTCTGGCTCTGAAGCCAACACAAATTAGTGAAGTACATGTAAGTGATAAACTAAAAGAAATGAATTGTATTGAATCTAGGTTAACTTGGGTAAACAAGTGTAACGAACGTGTTTCTAGCTAATTAAACTGGCAGGGAAACATTCTGCCGGGTTAGCTAATAGGCTGGCCACACTAGCTGCACGAGCAGCCTCTGGGGCGAAACGTCTTGCTTTCCATTTCGGCGTCCATATTAACAGGTTAGAGCAGCCAGACTGCCGGCGTTACTCAATCTTCTGCGTGGTTATCAGCAAAAATTAGACCTGACAACGACCTGTTCACAGTCATATCGAGACGTTATACCAGCGTTTCACAGCAGTTTTAGTGTCTGTATCTGTAGGATATGTGACAGACAAGAAGAGAATGCAAACAACAGGTGAAGGGCATTTGTATTCCAGTGCACTCTTTTTCTTTCTCTCCCTCCCTCTCTGCCTCTCTTTCTCCTTCCGGCTTTCACACTCTTCAGCGGAGTAAAGGAAAATCACGTCATCATCTTTATTGATAATTTTTTAAAAGCAAACTCTATGTAAACTGATAGGGGAGGCAGGAGACGCGCTGCAGGACATGGGAGCTCAGCAACGCACCCGCCAAGCATCCTTTTTTTTAAGTCAGGGCCAAATGAGTGCCTCAGAATACGATTGTATCTTTGAATAAGACCAAATCACAAAATTTGGAGGGCACAACAATCTATTCAACAAGATCTGCAAAAAATGTGGTCTTGTTTTAAATGTGGTATACTTGTGCATTATTTTTCACCTCATCTTCCAAACTGGAGCTATGCAAGACAGGCAAGGGAGTGCTAAAAATGAACAAAACAAAAAATTCTGCTGTACCGTCAGGAGCAACAGTTGTGACGAAATTGAAAAATTATGACATTGCATAACTTTTCAATTTCGTCAGAACTATTGCTCCACAGCACTGCTGGGAAAACTGCCAAAAACTGGCTGATCATCGTCCCCCCCCCCGACACACCCATTATTATCACCTGATTTCCTGATTTTAAATGAGATCACGAGATGTCAGAAAGTGTTCTTAAGAGCTTCACTGCAAAAGCTGAAACATAACCTGAACCTTTTCTCTGCTCGTTACGTGAAGCTAGCAGTTAAATCCAGACTCTTTGACAGGCTGATGGTCAAGGTCGCAGGCACCTCCAGCACCGACAGGTCCCAGAGGAGGCTGTTGGAGGTGGTTACGTGACTTGAGGCTCCGCAAAGCCTCTGGGAACCAGCACAGACCTTTATAAATGCACCAGAGGCTGTCCATCCGTGTGCCAGGAGACTGATGACTGCAGCCGCCCTGGGATGTCAGAGGCCATCTATCACGGCAACAGAGGTCTTGCTGTGTTAAGCGCGTAACTGTCCCACACACAAGGCTCTGTTCACTGCACTGTGTCGTCTTAATAGGTAATTCCACAAATTTGACATATCAAAGTGTGTTTACAGGTCTTCGGAGTCTACGGAAAATGTGGGAAAAGTACTATAGAGTTTTTGTGACTCCAGAGGAAGCCGCATGTAATCTAATAAATTGCCCTCAGTGACGTTGCATTGTGGGTAATGCAGGTCCCAGGTTTTATAAAGGAATAAGAATGCATGGAACACAAATGGTGATACCTCTGATTCTGCTGTATGGATTTTAAACATTTCTTTGTGGTCCATGACGAGTCCGACAGTGTCACAGGATGGCAGGACGAAGGGAAAACAAACTGACAAAGAGTGAGTGAAATGAACGAATGAAACACAGGTGTGCACGAGAAAGAAATGCAGGAAGAAGACAAAGACAGGAAGTGTAGGAAAAATAACCAAAGACCTTGATCATGACACTGGCTCACTCTTTTCTGCGGTTTTCCAAGGGCACTAACTGTAACTGCTGTACCTGACAGCTACAGTCTCCAGTACATTATATATTTATAAGGCCCTCTTTACAGCCTCCAACCATTTCTACGCTATAAAAAACAAAGCATCCGCCTTCTGCATGTACTGTAATGTACAAAGGAACGTCAAGTTTCCTCAGAGCATTTAAATGCAGGAGACAAAGTGGAATAAACACTGTCAGGCTCCCAAATCTACTTTCCTCCGATAGTACCTATTATCATTTAATAGACTTTTACCGAACTGCCTCCCCATGCCTGTCGCTTATCTCCTCCGCTCTCTGAGAGATCAATCACAGAGTCACTCTGAGTTCTGATTCCGAGCGCTTGCAGGATATGAGGAGAACAAGCTGAGTGGAACCAGTGGGTAAAAATGAGCCACCCCTTGCAAGAAAAAAGATTATTATCATGCCAAGTAAATTCATTATGTATAATTGTGAGTCTGAGCCTCTCTGTCAAACACTTTTGTCAAAATAAAGGTTGACTCATCTTACAATATTGTTGAAAGTATAAGCCACATACAAAGATGTTAGCGTTAGAGGGCTCAACTCACCCCAAACCCATGCTCATTTCACCCCCATATGCAACTTGTGCCACAGGACTACTTTTTTATTGGACATTTTTCCGAAACCATTGCAATCAGAGAACTTCCCATGGGTTCACATCCACTTGAGCTATTTATAGTAACTATTATTTGAATCAAATACACTTAAATTTTGCTGTAAAATAATCCAAAGTAAAAAGTGTTACTTCGCTCTGCCCTACTTATGGTTCACCTGGAAACACAGTCAGATTCACAGTGCTGCAAAAGGAGTCTTTCGAATGTTAGGACATTGACTAAAAAGGAGGAAGTTTGTAACTAAAAACTGGCGAGAATGCCTTTCAAATCATTTTGCGCCACAGATCTGTGACAAATGAAAGCAACTTTTGAACAGAAGAGGGAGAAGAATATCACAAAAAATTCTGAAAAATTCTCATAGTTCTGCTCCGCTTATTTGAGGGAACGGTCGCTGTAAATCAGAGCGAAGTTGTCCTGAGCGATCACGATTATCCTCTGATGAAATGAGCAGAAATACCCCCCCCCCCTTCTGAAGAGTTTATGGTATCTTGATGAGTAAGAAGCTGCCGACGCTTTCCCGGTGAAATAACTGCTGGAACACTTTTGACTTTCCACTGGAAATGTCCTGATTTTGACTGCATAAACAAACAGTGTGTGCGATTGCACTCAAATGTCATACGGTACGTGGGACTGAAGGGGCACTTTGCATCTCCCTCCTCTTTGCCCTCTCCTCAAATGTCTGTTTTCATTCTCAAGTTCTAACTCCTTATCTTCCACCTGTAATACCATCTCCCCCACCAACACACTCACACACCCCCATCACAGAGTATACCCCTTCTCCATTGAAATGCGTAGTGTCATCCCAGCCTCTCATCCTGCCCGCGTTCCTCGTGTCTGTGCTCGATTTTGCAATCAATACAGCCAGAGGAGGTGCGATAAGCTCCAGAACCTACTCCTCCTGACACCTTCACTCCTCCCTCCCAATCTACACGCATACACCACAAACACGCACTGTAACTCTCTCCTGCCCTCCACCTAGTGTTCCCATCAGAGGGGCCCTCCAGTGGTGCTTCAAGGAGGGTGCTGTTTCACATACAACATTCATAGGCAGTAGTTCACATCAAATGAGTGACAATAGTCAGTGTACATGCATGCTGTGCTGTTCATGTGCACTTCTGTCCTACATTTTATCAAAGAGACAGAGGAGCTGCTCACATACATTCAAATGCATTCATTGTGGCCAGGAGACACAGACCGAGGGATCATGGGAAATAAAAGAAGGAGCTCTGTAACTGGCAGTGGGTGCATTACACCTCTGAGTGGGAGGCTCAATCTTTTGCACCTCACAGGCTGCTGATGCGTTGCTGCCGAGCGGTGTCAGAAGCTGCGTGTGACTCAGCGTCCAACGAACATCGCAAAGTTCATCTTATTTGCGGGGCACTTCATGCTTAAACCAAACCTCTGACTTCTAAGGGAGCAGCTTCTGATCTGTTTAATCAGCCGGAGAGACAGTCTTTTGATGGTTCAGGGAGACGCTCCGACTCTGCAGCTGCTCCAGCGTCGGCTGTGGTTAAACGTCTGCCTCGATTTACATCAGTAATGCGCGGGGAGCTAGGATTAAAGCTCGGCCGCGTTGAATGAAATCAGATCTTACGTGTTGATACCTGCATCGCTGATGTGGAGTCAGCGCTGTCCCGTAAAGCCATGCCAACGTGATAGAGAGACGGCCAACCACAACGGTTATTAATACCTATTTTCATTATTCAGTTCAGCTGAAGATCTTTCGTTGTGGCTGCAGTGCTCGCACATGTCTCTCAACTGTAACTATGTGTGAATGGATGAATATGTGCTGGGGGCACCGCTTAGCTCAGTGGGTAGAGTGGGCGTCACATGTACAGAGGCTTTGTCCTCGCTGCAGGGGCCCTGGGGTCGAGTCCCGGCCTGGGGCCTTTTGTTGCGTGTCACTCCCCCTCTCTCTCAACCTGTTTCCTGTCATGTCTTCAGCTGTTCTGTCAATAAAAGGCCAAAAGAAAATAATAATATGTGATCTGTGGTTGAAGATCTCACCTATTTGCACCTCATCAGCCTTGAGCCTTGAACAAGCTGCTTTGAGAAAGTCTAAAAACTACTTTTCATATTTGCATTCCAAAATAATGGACGTCCAGGCTCATTTAAATGGAGGGCAACAGTAGGCTGAGCTGGACAATAACACTCATTATTTAAATTACGTTTTCAGTTTGAGAAGAGGCCACGGGTCATGATGGCTCGGCAAGAGCTGCAAGAAGTAATTCCTGTCAGTTGGGTGAAGGAATAAGATAAGTGTCTAAGAGGAGAGGAAAAAGAGATGTTTTTGATTCCTCCAGTGCAGGAAGAGATGATTTGATTGAGTGATCTTTTTTTTTTTTTGGTTTGATTCGGCACTCGGGTCCGTTCAGCCATTATCTGCTGTCAGCGCTGGCACGGTGGCACGGTGAAGAAAAGGAAGCGAGGAGGGAGAAGAGAAATCCATCTCGAGTATCCTCTCAGATCAAAACTACGCTGGAGAAACACCTTAAGACAACTTTAAAAACTGCCAGCCTCACTCCTAATTTCTCAGCAGTGTCAACAGCTGACAGTTGCAAACGAAAGGTGCTGATGGAAAGAAAAAAAGGGTTTTTGTTAAAACATTTATTGGTCCAGAGCAATTGTTTCACAAATTGGGCCTTTTCAGAAGTCGTCCCAAGTGTAAATGACGCTTGTGCAAATTAATAGGAAACATATCTAATATAAATCCAGCCAAGGGGATAACACTGCGGCTGTTTGCTATTCAGTGTGGAGCTCCTGTTGAGTGAATGTGTTGAGGCTGATGATCCAGCTCAGTGCGGCATTCAGTGCCACTCTCTCCATTACCCATACATCACACGTGTGAGCCCTAACAAGCAGCTGGCCGGCCCGACTCGACGCCAAATTGCACCAAATTGTTTTCCTCTTGTTTCGGCGGTGGAATCAAATCACATCACGCTTCGCAGTCTGAGGCATTATCATTTTCATACAGGCCGAGGGGGGGCATGTGATAGAGGACACCTCTCAGATATAAACAGGTTTATTTTCCATCCATACAGTTTATCTGCGATGAGTCATATTGTGTTATGTATCATCTCTCCCTTATTCCAGCCTCTGGCTTCCCGGCGTTTTCATCCCCACATAGAAAAACTGATTTTTTTTCTTGTGTTAACTGTAACATCCGTGGCCTCTACTGTGCATGTTTATGTCAATTTCATTCTCCTGAATATTAATACAAACAGGATATTTTAAAGCCACCACAGGCTGTAGAGAATGCGCAAAAATAAAGTCTGCACAGTTAGGCACGTCTCTAAAAATAAAGCTGTAGTTACCTTTAATTAATTCACGATTATCACTTCCAGTGCAGCCAGTGGATTATTTACTTGGGTAACTGTTTGCTGGCTGCACCGTAAGTACGCAGCGTCAGCAGTATAGTGAAATCTCCACAGTGCCCATGTGATGAAATGTGCAGCAGCCTTTGTTTTTCATTACAAAATCTTGACCGAAAGCAGGCGAAAAGACCCTGGTTGGGAAATAACATCCCCGTTTCATCATCACTCACGGCCGCAGAGGACAGATTTGGTGGTTGTGCTGCCTCATGTCTTTGTTTCTCCACATCTACAGCATTTCTTTCCCCATCTCATTCTCCCGTCTGCAGACACCGTTATGTATTGACACTGCAGGGCAAATCATCTCAGCTCCCCTCAAATCAATACCAGTCTTTCTGTTTGTTTTTTAAAATTCCAATAACAAGAATTTATCGATGGATTTCCATTTTTCGGTCCAGGTGAGTGATTGAATGTCAATTGTCATTTCTCAGCTGTCACTAGAGGGGTTTTGCAGGTGATGTGAGGGACTGTGTGGTAAATGTTAGTGCGGTGAGAAATGCCAAGCAACAGTAAACATTCGAGCTCCTGAGGCTAACGTCAGCTAGCATATTACTGTTGACAGGAAGTCTCGCCTCCAGTGCTCGCCGAACAATGAAAAACCTGTGCTGACCTCGTCTCCCCCCCAACACATCCAGACTCATTTAACCTTCTGCTTTTGTTTTTCCTCACTGCAACATGTTACAGCAAGTTGTTGCACCGTGCCATTCTCAATTTTGTTTACGTCTGCTTCCCCATGAGATAATGAGAAAGAGATCAAATGTGAGCCCAACTTTAGTCAGCAGGGCCGTGAAACCACAACTGGAGCTTTTGTAACCCCTTACACTGCCGCTAAATGCTGCTATTAGCTCAGTTAGCCGTGCATCTAGCATGGGAGCTTTATGGGATTATAGATTATGTTTCCTGAGAGTTTAACATTTTCACTATTCCCCGCCCCTTATTATATCGTTCATCATAACAGAAGTAGAATTACAGTAAATGGAAATGTTTTATATGACCTATAATCCATTATTATTTACAGCGAGGAACTTATTTGTGGGATTTATGAGCGCTATCCGACAATGGAAGCACCATTTTTTTTTTAATCAAGAAGTGGGTCCAAAGAGTTGAATAACGCTGGAGAGGTCTTTGCTTTAAAAAAAAAATAAAAAAAACTTTCACAGTGTTGGGGGGAACAGGATAAGTGGCATGTTACTGTAATAGTGTACTTTAAGCAGTAAGGGAGTTAATTGTATGTTTAAATATAGGATTTGGGTCATTTTATTACAGTTACTGTGTGCGGTGATGCATTGCCACCCTGAAATGAAGTGTTAATTGATGCTTTTTAAAATAATTTATCCCAACAAAGTCATGCGTCACCAGAAAAAATATCCCAGAGGAAGAATCTTGTTGGTTAAATGGCCAGATGGCTGTGGAGTTTTTTTCGAAATGGGTACACTCCCATCACTATGACTTTGTCAGCAATAACAAAAAGAAAAGAAAAAAAAACAGAATATGAGTGCAATCTATTGGGAACCTGAGTGAACTCTCTGAAGTGAGAGACCGTTCATGCATCCAACCATGTGTCCAAGGTTTTTAATCGATGTAATATCGATGTAGGATATTTAATTGTGGGGAGAGGTGGACAGCAAGAAGGACAAGGGTCAGCACAATGTCAGCTGGGATCGGCTCCGCCCCCCTGTGACCCTGAAAAGGATACGCGGTTTCAGATAGTAATAATGGATATTGTTGCATTTCATCATTGAAATACTGTTGTATAAGCAGGTGATTTAATACCCAGTGTAAACCGCTGTGTCATGGTTCTGTGTCTTGCGTTTTGATTTTGATATTATGCCCTTGTGTTTCCTCTTTCAGTTCCTCCTGTGTGTTCCTCCCTCTCTGTTTATTCCCTTCGTTACCTCATCTGTCCTTTTCCCTCCTCACTCACCTCACCTGTTCCTGATCTCCTTGTTAGTGTGTCTGTGTCTTCAGTCTTTGTTCTCCGTGCACCGTCAGCCTCTGTTTGTCTCTTTGTGATGTTCTGTAGTGTTTACTCCAGTCTCTCCTCCTGCGTCTCCCCTATTAGTACCTTTTGGATTTTGCTTTTCTCTTGTGATTGGAACTTTGCCGTTTTCGTTGCACTGTTAAGTCTTTAGTTGCTACTTTGTTTTTTTGTCCTCTAAACTCAGTTTTTTTTCTAGTCTCCTGGTTTTTGTACTTTTCAGCTTGTTAAAATAAAGCTTGCTTTTGTTTTTTGCCTCCCTATCCTGCCTCCCGTGTCTGTCTGCGTTTGGGTCCACATCTAGTTTCATACATTATTGTAACACACTGCATGAAAAGGCATCCATGCGTGAGCCCTCGTCAAGGCTATACAGTATCGCCCACCACTGGATTTATAATGAACTGCAGCAAACCTGAGCCTCTGTGCTTAGATTACCACTATGAAACAATATTACCCTCTTTAATTTTACAACACATTTCAGCTAACTTATTACTTTCAAACGATGAAGCAGTGATATGTTTTTGTTCAAAGGATACGAAAAGATGTGACGTTGAAAGAATCTAGTTCAAGTTGAATTCACAAGTTGTCGACACGTGGCAGGTCCAAGCTTGACTGAAAACTTACCTTGGGTTGCAAATTCCTTTTATAGAGATAGAAATTCTACCGGTTTCTTTATACACAGTGGGAGTCCCTGTAAATGTCACGAGTTCTTCCTCCATCAAAGCTTCAGTAAAATGTACGTAGACGTCTCATTGATTAACACTCTGGAGATCTGGTGACCGAATGAGTCGCACGAGAAGGGAAGAAAAGTGGACGGGGAGGTAGACGCGAAACAACACTTCAAGGTGATATTCAGCAGACGTCCGTCACCATGTAATCGAAATAGGAAGACATCAAAACACCATCAGACGTCTAAGTGCTATTGATCTTCTGTCTGCATTATGAGGAAATGCTTCGGAGAGGAGGAAACAGCGAGAGGACGGAAGGGGGCAGGAGAGTCGACCTGTTGAGTGTGCTATTAATAAGACTTGGGAGCCGAGGGGAGAACAGCTTTCAACAGACTCGCTCCCGTCCCCAACCTCCTGGTGTTGGATGCATACATCTTTGTGTTTTCAGGGGAAATGTATCATAAGGACAAGGAAAAAAGCAAAAATTAATGATCTCTGACCTTGAGAAAGCAAATGCAGTTAATGCTGTGCACCTCTGTATGGCAGTGTTGTGCGTTTTTGTTGTCGTGTAAAGTCCATGCCCTGTTACCCCAACAGATACAATCAAGTCAGCGATAACGCAGGACCTCGAAGCACAATTTGTTTATAATAACTCTGAGGAAATGAAGCTGATTTTCGCACTCCTTCTAAGTGGAAACTTGATGCAGTGTAAGCAAGAGATGAATATGCTTAAGGAGCTTTTTCTACAGGGTCGGCAAAGGTGCAAACACTGGAAAAATCCTCTGAGATTTCATGCTCTTGACAAAATGTTTTCGGCTAAATTGTGGCTGAGCCCAAAGTACAGCCACATAAAACCCAATTTTAAGGGCTGTTCATCCTCCTAACTGCACATTTTAGTCTTGCTGTCAGCATCTTTTTTTGATTTGAATCACTGTAGTAGCATCAGAAGAACAAACAGACAAAAGACCCAGTACAAATTTCCCACGATAATAAAGTGTTTGTTTTTTTGTTGTGGTGCTTCTAGAAATGACCCAAATCTTAATCTTCTATCAAAAGTGCAAGCAATTTACCTTTTACCTCAAGTCAAGGAATGGCTCATTCAACACCAACCCACCTACACTGCACTTAAGCAGCTGTTACTAAAGATCAACAAACTTGGTCGGACCCGATGACGGATTGGTATCTTAGGACTCACAATGCCCCTCAGTGGCCAATCAGAGTTGAGAATTGAACAAAAGCCGAGCTGTGACTTTATTCAAACAGTAGAGAGAGGTGAGCGTGGGAGGAGGGGAGAGTCACTTCTGGCTGTTGGGACCCAAACAGCTTCAGCTGACTCCCTGACAACTCGACAAGGGCAAGTCCTGACGCGTCCGCCTGAGAGCACAGCACAGGGCACACGACAGCTGAATGGGTGCATCAATTGGTCGGTGGACAAAAATAATCTCCGACTGTTTTGCTGATCAACTGAACGCTTGTGCGATCTTTTTCACTGAGCGCTGCGCTGACATTTCGCCTATTTCAGTTTTAGCTGATTTCATTTCGACACTGAGGGTTAGAGAGCACCTAAGAGTCCTTTTAATTGCATTTTAAAGATTGTACAAGAATATCTGGTTAAACTTGAAGTTACGGAGCTCCCTTCAGAGAGCTGTAGACATCTAATAAGGTCTAAAATGTCTCACTGTTGCAAGCCGTGTAAAAGTCAGAGTCAACCTATAACATATTGTACGATAATGTGACTTCTGAAAGCCCAGACACAACCAAAAATCCAGCGAAATGAGCCATTTCTAAGAGAATATCCGACAAGATGCACTAGAGAAAGGCCACTTATGGGAAAAAAACTAACGAAGGACTGGGTCTGAAGCCTTCGCGAAATGTCAGCCGTGAGACATTTCATATGTTGTAAAATGTCTGCACTGAGATCACCGTGAATCGCAGCAATATTCCAGGAGAGCGGTTTGAGAAAAGGTCACCGTGCGTTGCCGCGCATTGAAAAGTAGACAGGAAAAACTACAGCATCCGTGCGGAAGTCCAATAAAAGTTTAGAGGGGAGTGGAAAGGGTGGGAGGAGAGAGAGTGAGGCAGCAGAGGCAGAGGAAGCTTTGAGCATTAAAGGAATCATCTCCCCTTTATTGAACCGATACACAGCGTGCTATATCAGTCTGATGATCAATGCAATACATACGCAAGTTACAAGTTAATTTGTCTTCCGTGGGCTGTTTAAGTCTACGCCTCTTAACATTTCCCAGAATGCCTTGCATCGACAACCACAGAAAACATGCCTGAACTTGTCCCCTCCAGTTCACCATCAAGCAAGGACAACTAAGAGTCAGGTATAAATCCAACTGTATTTTGTTTATTCACTTTGAATAGATTTGAACAACTTTACTTTTTATTTTCTGTCACATCGCTGCTCAGCAAATGCTTGCAGATTCACGTTTCATGCAAAGAGCCTGCAGAGAACTTTACCTTTTTTTTTTTTCTTCTTTTTTTTCTAAAGTGCAACACTGTTTGAGATGTAAAAAAAACAGAACAGCGTTGAGAGGGATCATCCGTGCCAAATCCATTACTGCGGACAACAAACAAATCTGTTAACACTTGATTCAGTGAAGAGTTCTCTTGATTTCAGCTGTTAAACCGCTTGATGTGGTGAGTTCAGGGGGCTGCGGTTAAAACAAGGAATGTCATACGAGTGGGTAATGGAGAGTTTAATGACATCACGAGCTGCGTGTGCTCAAATGCGAGAAAAAAAAAATCAAACACAAAAGGACAACATGAGATGAAACGACAAGGGTTTAACGGAAAAAAGATAAACGTGCTGCAGCATCTCTCTTCCCTTTCTGCCTCCACCATGGTAATACTCACACGGCTATCAACACAGCGCTAATCAGTGTTTCACAAGTGCTGACAGCTGCCACCTACAATCAGACATCTCACATTCATGTCACAGTTTGATTTGATTAGATGTCCAAATAATTAGATCAACAAGTATACAACAAACACTGCAAACAGAGAATATACACTGAATAACAACGGAGAAAATGATGAACAGTGGAAGGATCAAATATAAACCGTCTCACAGCTCCAGATCTGGAAGGTTTTAGGGTGCTTACCTGGGCTGATTTGGGCTGATTTGGGCTTCGGAGTATTCACAGCACCGTGGGCCAGTGTGGACACCTAAGTGCCTTTTTTTGGAGTCTGGCATAAGTCTAGGAACCCAGTGTGTCAAATTTAGCTTCTGCTGGGGTGGGAGATTTCTTTGTCACAACTTGGACATCTGATAACTAAAGTTTAAAAAAACAAAAGAACAACCCAGAGCTGTGACGAACAGTTATTTTCATTTTATCGATTAGCTTGCCCTGTCGTTTTTTCGATTCATCGCTTACTCCACCGAATTCTCACAAAACATTGTGAAAATGCGCACCACAAACTCCCAGAACCCACACCGGCATCTTCCAATACCTTCTTTTGTCCAACCAACAGTCAAAATCTAATTAACTGACTGATGGTTGGTGCTCTAACAGCAACCCCCGCACAACCGCCCCCTATGTCAAAGATGCACCCACTTGTTTGACAAACAGAATCACTAACTGAGAAACAATTGCCACATGGAAAATAGTTTCAAAGGTGCAAAGAATAGGGGAAAAAAACAAACTGTTTTGCTATCCCATTTTAAATCACCTTGTGACCCCTCACATTTTGCCTGGGCAAATCATTGGCCTTGCAGCCCCCAGGTTGGAAACCATATAGCCATCTACTGTATGCTTCATATTCATACTAAGTAACACTTTGTATATGTTTAATCTATAGTTAATTAAACTTGAGTTAATAGTTATTTAACTGTTAACAAACAATGGCATTCTAAATTAACCATTAATGGAGCCTTTGGTAATTGTAAAGTTGCAACTGATGATTATATTACGTTTTAAATGTGTTATAAATACGGTTTAGTTCATCTATAAACATCTGAAACCTTATAAAGTCACGTGTGTTTAATTAACTTTAAATGCACTGTTTATTTGTGACAGTGTGGCCATTATAAAGTGTGACAAAGAATGTTTCCATTGAATATTCCAACACACTAACATTATGTGAAACTATGGAATCCTACATAAAATGTATCCTGTATTCAAAAACGTTTCCCTCCGTCTTCCCCAGCCCAGATTTGAATACCGTTTGGCGGCAGATCTTGTGTATTGAGGGCTATTATGTAATCATTTGGGGGTTTGTCCTCTGACACCGTTTTTGCATGCAGGGCGGGACACTGTCCGCTGAGGACCGATCCGTCCCCCCCACCGCATCCTTTTCGCGCTGTGGCCCAGGTAGTGTTAGCGCCACTCGTGTAGTCTGTGTGCCCCCCTCCGGCCCCCCGGCTCCCTCCCATCTGTCTGTTCCAGCCGCAGAGCTAATTACAGCCGGAGACAAAAGCCTGCGTGATTAGGTTCAAGGTATTAATAGCGTGTTTCTATGTGCGGGGCTTTACTCGCGGACGCTGGTGTCACGGTGGGAGAGGAAGCCAGGGCTCTCAGCTGAAAGTCAAAGATCGCTAATAACGACGACGTCTCACTCATTGGTGGGGGGAAACCCTCAGATATCACGGATAGCATGGCCCTTGAGGACATATCAGTCGTTATACTACTCGTATGTAAGTGACCACGATTAGCAGTCATTGGTGGGTGATTACAATGACCGAAACAAAGTTTCAATTAACTACATATAAAATACTACCAATCGGTCACGTACCGCCTTGCTTTGACTTCTTTGTTAACTACTCGGTCAAATCCTGTAGAGCACTGGACACTGACTCTAACAACGATTTGCTGGACAGGGGTTGGGTATTGTAGTCTTTTTTTATCATTAAAAATCTGTATCTGTAAAAATCAAGCTCCATTTCTGCCTGACATTCTTTTACAGTGCAAGCAAACAATATGCGAACTGTTCTCTCTCGCGTAAATTATGGCTTTCAGGTGAATAATTCATAGCCGTGCATGTGTCAGTCATTCAAAATAAACTATTTAAAGCTGCCTTCCATAGGACCCAAGTTTCCCCGCCGACCTTGTTGTTCTGTACTCGGAAAATCGCTGCAGAGTGAGAACTCTTGTTTCTATACGTAACTCCCCTCAGGCTTGGGCAGAGCGCGCCGGTTGCCCCGCCAACACAACTGTGGAGGCGTGGCCGTCATCCCCGCCCATTGGTGGAAGCTGAGGCGCGTACCCGACTACACTAACGCTGATTGGCTGGAGTAGAATGACGCATTAATCGCCAGGGCGCTGATTGGCTGGAGTGAGCCAGATGCTAGAGAGCGCCAGAAAACAAGCTTGAGCGGGTGATGCTGGAGTCACCACGGGACAGTGCAGAGTTTCCGCTAGTTGGACAGGAGTCTTCAGAGGACTGGAGGTGCAGGCTAAGGAGGGCTACCCGCTTCTTTTAAAGAGGGAAATTAGCTGCTATGTTGGTTTGAAGAAACTACACGCTGACAAGTGTTTTAAACCCGACACTGAGCCACATTGGAGTATTTCATTCATTCAGTAAGCGGAGAAAGGTGAGGAATTCTGTTTTCCCTCCAGTGGTTTGCTACTTGCTGCTAAACTAAGTTATGGAATGCTTATCAGCTGAGCTAGTGATGTTAGCCAAGTAGCTAATTAAAGCTTAATTAGCCTTTATCACTGTAAATAAGTCACAGAATAGCAGGTAGGACCCTTGGTAGGCTCTGCCACACATACATGTATGGACTTATTTGGGTGAATTGGCCCTTTAGTGAGTAAATAACGTTACGTTAACGCTACGTCTCGTGTTTCAACTTCGAATTAACGCAATTAGTTAATAACACGTACTAACACATTCAGCTTAACCCGCTGCATCAGCTGCACTTCAGCTGGTTAAGTTTCGTTAGCAGTAGGCCAAACTATTAAGTAGGCAGCTTGCTAGTTTGGTCACAGCCGCTAGCTAGCTACGAGCTAATTAGCTGATGTTCTTTCCGCCAAATTCAGCTGACCACTCGTCTGGGTTCTCCCTCTGCTGCCCGAATCGTCCTCAACTCCACCAGTCACCCCGCTGAGATCATAGTCATTAATCTGCACACATCCTTACTTTTATCTAACAGCACTTTTCCCAGATGGAAGTTGAATGCCTCGCACTGAAAGACCTCACGAGTCCAAGGAAAAGTTTCAAGGTGGAGCCGGAGGAGGAGGATGGGGGCCAAAGTGAACAAAAGGTAAGGTGCCCCGCTGCTTGATCGTAGGTGTGGTGTGACTAGTGTGGCAGGTTTCATATGGTAATAGTGAAGGAGAGCTGCAGAATCGGGCTAATCAGGGAGAGATGTACAGAGCAATGTGGTGGCATGTTAAGAGTGACATGGTTGCAAGATATGGGCATGCTTAGGGTGGTTTTGGGCTATAAACACTAACATTACCAGAAGAAAGATTGGTATAGTAGTTTATTGGTTGAAGAAAATAGCCGTGATGTGTTTAAAAATCAGTGTATTAGCTTGAACGTACCTGATTCTTAAACTAAATATTGGCCCAAATTCACAAACATGCCTCAGGTCTCCCCCAGGGAATACGTTTGACTTTGTAAATTAAATTGTGGGATGGAGATTTCAGTTTAAACAGCAGCAGATTTAAAATAAAAGATATCAACAGCATTACAGGTCGTAAATTGTTTCATAATGTCTTCTTTTGCCCCATCATTGTCATTTTTGAGTCCTTGATATTCCCCCAGTCTTGCCAAATCTTACCGACAGCCGTGTAACCACAAATCCCTTTGTCGCCGTCACAGGAAAACATCTGCACAGAGTGGAGAAGATCCACGCCCCTGAAATCCACCGAGCCCGTTCCCGTTTTGCTCATAAGTAGGCTAGGTGCCACCCCTGACCTGGACCACATCACCCCCATCAAACGCTCAGCCCTGGTCGAGCCCTGGACGCCCACGGCCAATCTGAAGATGCTGATCAGCGCCGCCAGCCCGGACATCCGTGACAGAGAGATGAAAAAAGTACTGTTCAGACCCATAGAGAATGAGAAGGACAAGCCTGCAAGTCCAGATGCTGTGGTGGAGGATACGGAGGTGGAGGACTCTTGTCAGGTATGTGAAATTGGACATTTTACACTGTATACTATATAATCTAAAAAGCACATGGCTTCAAAAGGTCTCTGACACACTTAATAAGACATTAAACAGTGCTCAGCTCGGTTTTAAATCCAGTGGGCAAACAGTTCTTGTTTATTAGTTTACTTAAAGAACTGGTCTCACGAGGGAGCCAGAATTCCCACAATCTTAAAAGTCCGGGGAGTAAACACTTTGCCTCCTCACTTCACTCACAGCAGCAGCTGAAATCTCAAGATACTGAGTTTTCAGATACCCAAACGCAGCCACTCAATTATGCATAATAAATTAAGTCATGTTGTATATAAAATGGCAGCTGGAGCCTAAATTCCCCTGGGTTTTTGTGATAAAATTGTTTGTTAAATTCAAAGTGTGGGGGTTTTGCCAGCCTTACTGGATATCATCGTTTCAGGGAGCACATGATTGAATTCTTTTCTAAAATATGTGCCCTGGAAGAGGTTTCACTTAAGAGTAATTTAAGGCTCAGGACTGAGATTTGTGATAATGTGTATGCTAAAATATTCCAAGATCATGTATCTATTCATGCCTTTATTTGTCGGTCCAGTTCGAAGCCACGGAGGAAGAGGACGATGCCGACAAAAAGCCGAGCAGGAAGCAGAAGAGTCTGGGTCTGCTGTGCCAGAAGTTCCTGGCCCTCTACCCTGATTACCCACCGCCACACAGCCCCATCTGGATCTCACTGGATGAAGTGGCGACCAATCTTGGTAAGCACCAGCGACTGGGAGTGAGGCGATAATGAAAGCTGCTAATGTCTGTTTCATGAGCATTAATCACATTTTATGTTATTGGTTCATACAGTGTGCCACTCGTACTGAGTTGCGCTTAATGTCCTTTAAACACAAACACTGAACATTTTGGTCAGTTTTTATTCAAATGCATGTTTTTCTCACTAATTGAGGGCTTACTTCTCTATTCTCACACTCAAATTGTCAGGAGTGGAGCGGCGGCGCATCTACGACATCGTCAACGTGCTGGAGTCGCTCATGATTGTCGGTCGGATAGCCAAGAACAGCTACACCTGGTACGGTCGTCAGCGGCTGGAGGCCACGCTGGAGGACCTGCAGCGAAGGGGCCGGCAGCAAGGCTACCACCTCCAGATGGAGGTGGCCTCTGAGAGCAGGGAGGCCGGGCCGGGCCGAGAGGAAGACGGAGCGGAAGGAGATGCTGGCAATGGTAATGAACTCATCAGTGTTATTTGTACAGCACATTTGATAGAAACACACAGCACAAAGCGCTCCCTTAGAATAGACAACAATAAATAAGCGATTGGAAAAAAAACACACTATTTTCTTCTGCCAGCACCGTTGCATGTCTTTACCACTGGCTGCAGATTATTGTCGCACTTATAGAATAAGATCAGTTTAATGCTGCAGGTGCAAACATTTCAGTGTAGGTTCCATCTCAGGAGCAGCTGCCACCAAATGAACACAACAGCCAAATGATCAATCCTTTCACTGTCAAACACACGCGGGTGAATACGGGCCCGGTTTCCATAGTGATCCTGCCTCTTCATACATGCACGCAGCTTTTTCGCTAAGAGGGTTTATGTGTGATAATAACATCACTCATGACAAAGATGTAGTTTACAAAGGTGACATGCTTTCAGACGATGTCCATTAAGTAGTTGATGTCTGCTGGTTGAATGTGATGACCTCAGGAAATATTTACATAATAGCCGACATCATGTCAGCAAACACAGGCAGCTGAAATGGTGTCATTAAGGCATCAGCTGCACATTCCAGCCTTCATATTTTCATGGTTTATAATCCCATTATTTCAGCCATGGTAAACAAGTTGGAAACAATGAAGTCCACAAGAGGTGAACACAAAGATGATGTCATATTATGAAGGGTTGGAGGGTTGATACTGATACTGCAAATGTGGTATTAGAGGACTTTAGCTTGCAGATTTGAGACTTGTTTTCTGAATTTAAACAGTTTATTTTTCTCAGTTGTGGTGTTGGGCTCCATTTTACATACAGGGTTACAATTAAAATTCTAAATTGAAGATCAAGACAGACCAATCTGACACTGGCAAAGTAAATTAAATATAATCATAGAGCTGGAGAATGTAGGCACAGCTATCTCCTTCATGGTAGATTTATTTGACTGCATCACTCATATATTTGCGTCTTTCTGTTATCCGTAGCTGGTGGCAACAGGAAAGACAAATCTCTGCGCATCATGAGCCAGAAGTTTGTCATGCTCTTCTTGGTGTCCAAGACACAGACGGTTACTCTGGACGCAGCAGCAAAGATCCTCATCGAGGAGGGCCAGGACTCGTCGAGCCACAGCAAATACAAAAGTAAGAAAAGAAAGGATGCGTCCTGTAACACAAAAATCCCCGTTTTCTGCTTTATCAGCACTAAACCTCATCTCTGTCTGCAGCTAAAGTGCGTCGACTGTACGACATCGCCAATGTGCTGACCAGCCTGGGCCTCATAAAGAAGGTCCACGTGCGTGAGGAGAGAGGCAGGAAGCCGGCCTTCAAGTGGCTCGGCCCCGTTGAATTCAAAAACACTGCAAATGCTGGTAAGATTTAAAAACAAGCCTTGTTAACGACATGAAAGTAGTTCTAAAAGCTATGAAGGATCTCTGGGAACTGATCACACATCAGTCACCTGTAAGGTGTTTTGGATAAACAAGTCAACCAAGCAGCAGATTAATTGCCAATAACTGCATTTGTCATTGTTGCTGTCATGCTTACTCAGTAACTGTCACCATCTGCAGAAAATACTGTGAACATGGCAGCTGTCAGTCTACCTGAGGCCGTACAGCCAATGACAAGCCAGGACCTCAGAAAAGCCAAGATGGCGCGGCACGCCTCTTTCAACATTATGCCAACTTCCATGGCTATCCAGCGGCAGGTCAGCTCTGCGCCCAGCAGTCCGCGGCAAGAACCTGCAGGTATTGTACACACACATGTTTGTATATGCATGTCAAACAGAGCAGTTTGTTACTGTGGAACATTTTTATATTCTTGTCTGATGAATTGTTTTCTTTCCTCACACTGCAGGTCACTCAAACCTGCCTGTGGATTATTCAAGAAGGACTGCAGGCAACAACGCAGTGTGTCGACTGCAGTTTGAAAACAGCACTGAGTGAGTTACTAACACACACACACACACAGATACACAGCCTGTCTATAATCACCTTTGTGTTTCTTAGTTCAGATTTATCTGCCTTCATTCTCTACAGATTTACTGCCAAACAATTTATTGCACACATTAGCTCTATGTGCTAACCGTTGCAGGGCAGTCAATCAGTTTTACTGTAGAGAATCCACCTCAGCTACCTAGAACAAGTGGAAAGAGTCTACTAGTTGTTTGTGGATTTTAGCTGTCAGCTATAAAGGGCAAAAAAGCACAATTTTTTTTTATTCCAGCTGAATTCTTTCCTCCTCTGTGACAGTACTGAATATCTTTGAGTTATGGACAAAACAAAACATTTGAGGACATCATCTTGGGCTTTGGGAAACACTGGTCAACTTTTTAAACCATTTTCTGACATTAAATACAAAACAACTTCAGACTGAAGCTAAACAATTAGATCAAGCTATTGTTGGCATGGTAAGCATCTGACAGTGTCTCAGTTATAAGATGCCAAGGTTCACCACTTCCTGTCCCTCATACATAATAATTCACACTCACTGCCAGTGTTTGCATTGGCCCAAGTGTTCAGCTTTAGGCTACATGAAACATGAGCTGACTGCTGCGGATATGAATAGTTTTTGTCTGTGCGTGTGTGCATTGGCTCCAGAGATAGAGAACACAGTACTTGATGTTATTTTTGCGGTCGGCCTGCTTGTAGCCAAACCATGGCTGCCACATGACCGTGGCTGTTAAGTGTTTTTGGAGGGAGAGAGATAATAGGACACAGAAGTGCGTGTTGAAAGAGGATATTTTAAAATGAAGCCGGGTAAGAATGCACCAGAGGCAGTGGTAGCCCACAGGATAAGACGGGAGGTTCATAGCTTGGAGGTGGCCAGTTCAGAGCGAGAGAGATCAGAGTGACATCTCACCCCTTTCCTACGACAAGAACTTTTCCACGGATTCGAGAACCACGCTGTGTTTTGACTGGTGAAAGGCTGGAATTTACCGCAGTTCTTGTGCCACATAGGGCTGCAACTAACAATTATTTTCATTATTGGTGGATCTCCCGATTCTTTTCATGATAATTGTTGAGTACTTCAGTCTCGAAAGTGTCAAGCAATTGTGAAAAATGCTCATCACAAATTCCCACAGCCTAAATTGACATCCGCAAACAGCTCCCTTTTGTCCAACAGTCCAAATCCCAAAGATTCTTCATTTGCTGTCATAAATGACAAGCAAGCAGCAAATCCTAGCAAATGTTTGAAATTTATGTCAGAAAAAAGACTGAAACAGTTAATCAATGAATTCATCATTGCAGCTAGGTGCCTAAAAAGTCCTGGAAGTGCTAAATGTTGCTGATGTGGCTGCTACATTTTGTGTACAGCAATGGATGGCACCGGTATCACTACTGGGACAATAGTTGGACCTTTTTTATAATGATAATTAGTAAACTAGAGGGGAGTTACAGAGATCAAATGAGAAATCATTTACTTTGTGGATTTTGCCATTGCCACTAAAGCAGAAGGGAAACAAAACACAACATTGGTGCTTTGACTGGGCCATCAACTTTGACCCAAGCCCAGACTACTTCAACATTCATTGCATTCAATGTAAAATGATCCAATTAACATTAGTTGCTACCCTCTGGTTTCTCTGCAGTAACCGTCCCAGCGCAGCACTGCAGACGCCCACGAGCAGAAGCCTGCCGCCTCCGTCCTCCACCCATCAAACACTGCTGGCGTGTTCCATCCACCCAGAGCACCTCTTCACACCTTCCTCCTCCCCCCACTGCTTGGCCTACCTGCCCAGCCTGTCCCAGCCCTCTGTGGTCATGCTGTACAGGGCGCCGGACAATCCCGACCAGGTGCCTGAAGGTCAGAGATCGCCCAGGTTGCCGTCCGAGGAGGGGAGGAAGAGAAGGAGGGAGGGAGGGGAAGACGAGGAGACGGTGGCGAAAAAGATGGGAACGTCCGGGTTGGAGGAATGTGACAAGGTGAGGCGGCGTCAGATGTGTTTTGGTACAAAGTAAATGTGGTTATTGTTTGATCTTCTTTCACCACAGTACTCACTTTCTGAAGACTGACTGGTAACGACATGATCATTTTGCTTCAGTGCAGTAATATGATTATATGAGGTCTTTTTCTCCGCGTAGATTCTGGATAGTGGAGCGTTAAATTGAAAATGGCTGATGAGGATAACTGATATCTGGTGTAATTAAAGACTAATCGTATTAGTTATGTTTAGGATAAATGATCATTGGAAAACCTCTCAGTTTTCACGATAAGATGGTCTTTTAGAAAGGTAGATTAGACAGTAGAGTATTAACGATTTAACATCAAGAAGATGAATTTGGCAGAAGTAAACTCCAGTGCTTAATCAGTGCAGGGGTTTTAAAGCTGAGGCATAAATTGTTGCGCGTTATGACTTAAAATGTTCATTCGCGATGGATTGTAAATGGTTGGTTCCTCCATCTTTAATGTCCATGATGAGGTCCAGGTTAATTTATTCCCAGTGTTTGTCTTTCCTTTCAGATGAGAGCCGCGTCAGCTGGGTGTTCACAGACTGGAAGCAGCAGGACTTCCCCCAGTCGCCCAGCAGGCCCCTCCAGAGAGCAGCCGGTCGATGAGAGTCGAGGAGGCAGCAGCAGCAGTGAGCCCGCCCAGCCATCACACTACCTCTATGTCCCCAACAATGCAGGTATGTACACAAGTTTGTGAAAGAAATCGATTCACATAAGAATCTTGACTCTCATGCTTACAAGTTTTTAGTAGACCTAGTCCATTGAAAAATGTTTACATTTTTTCTCCTGGTCTGTCTTCTCCAGGTCTGAACGGCCTCAACTTCCTCCTGTCTGCCGGTCAGCCACCAGCCGGTCTAGCGCTTCCTCCCAGCAGCGTTCCTACCCTGGCGCTGCCCTACGTCCTGCTGCCCTCTGCCGCCCTCTCCCACTACCCCCTGATAGCCAGTGGCCTACCACAGCAAGGCTCTGATGGCCACAACAAACTGAGCTTCAGCCTCCCCACCGTGATGTCGCCGGCTCACTTTATGGTGGGGGCGGCGCCGTACGGCCTGACCGCAGCACCGGAGATGAGCAGGTCACCGGTACCTACGCCGTCCACTCCGGAACAGAGCAGGCTGTACGGTTCAGCGGCTGGCGTGCCGCATTCCCCCTCAGGACCATGTCAGACAGTCGGCGTCAGCACACCAGAACCGCTGGTAAGACACACACACAGATCTCTGCGCTAAAACTGTGTTAACTCCAACATAATTTGCCGTCATTATGACACATGACCTTTCTGCTATCAGGCAAAATGCCACAACACAGCTTGACATGAAAGCAAGTGCAGCATCTGTTTTGTGGAAGGTCTCCACTCATTTCCTCATTGAGACACTTCCTGTGTGCCACGGCGGTTTAAGTTGATTAATCTCCGAGTTGTTAAATAGGGATTAATGTCCTTGTCTGCAAAGCCCAACACAGCCTGCCAGCAGTGCTCCTCTCATACAGACTCGCTTCAGACAACCTGCTGAGGAGCTGGATGGCAAATGAATGCAGCATTAGAGACAATGTGACAAGTCAATGACTGTGCTGTACTGAGGCATCAATCAGGAGTGTCCTCTGTTTGCCACCCACTTCCACAGTTAATATGGGTGGAGTAATACCTTCATAAAAGGGTTCAGATGTTGGTTACTAGAATGCATTCTGTCATTCATCACACAAAATCCTGGCAGACCATAGCCACGTAGGAACTTTAAGCAGAAGAGGAAGATCTTTTTTTATGTTTAACAGACTGACTTTTAAAGGACAAAACAATTTCATTCTGTTTTACTTTTTTATATGTGGCGGACCCTGCCATCCTTTTCTAGCTTCACATAGTGTTCTGTGGACCTTATTGTCCTCTCAGAACAGATTTCTGAGTTTGTATTATTACCTAATTAGTATTGCCAATATTAAAATTCTGAGTGTGAATTTATTCTCCAAAACCACATGGTGCTCCTTAAACGATAATTCAAGAGGTAGTTCTGTTAACGGAACGGAATCGCATGCTTTTGACAAAATGACAACTTTTCAACACTGCAGGAGAAAATAGGAGGAGAAAATAGTACTGGTTAGTAGTTGGGATAACATTTACAAAGATTGTTTCTGCATTTTAAATACCACCCTGGAGAGACTCAATACTTCTTTGAGTTCACCAGATTTAAGGGAACAACTAAAGTTAATAAATGCAGAATTTATTGGTAATGGTGATCTCAATATTGACTATATAATGATGGCTATTTTCTTATTTCTGACATTATCAAGGAGCCGAATTGGCTACTTTATCAGATTTCCCCATTTGAAGCTTCCAGAAAATATCCAGAACACAACATATATAAGTTCGCCTCGAATGCACCTCCAAGGAAATGTATGAAAATGCTCTTTAATCCTGAAGTACTTTGTCTAAATGTTCTCCGATCTTCTCCATCTTCACAGACCCCACATACTCCAAAGGAAACGACACCGTCCGCTTCTAAGGCTTTCTTCCAGACGCCGGGCACACTGGGAAGTGCAGTCAGCGCTGTGCCAGCGACCCGAAAGAGAGGCTCCGCACAGAGGAGGCTGGACGTCGGCCACCCTCCCACCAGTTAGACGTGTGAGGAGATGAATAAATGGTGCTGCTTTAACACTCAGGTGTTGACCCTAAAAGTGAAGAATATGGTTTCAAACCATTGGTGCTTTGTTAGTGTACTAATGAAAGGTTTCCTTCCAAAATGCAAGAATGTAAGTTTAAACACAAGATCTTAAGTTGCATTTTGAAATGAAACTCTCACCTTATCGGTCGTTACGTTAACAATTAAAATGTGCCTCCTGGAAACAAGATTTCAGACAGATGAGTGAAGCAGTATTGCCAATGTGACAGTGCCCTCCTGTGGTGGGAGTCGGCCGCTGCTCTGTTTTGTATTCCAGCCTTAATTTTCCCTCCCAGATATGATCACGCTACCTAATTCCCCATCACTTGTGTATTATAGCCCAATTGCTATTTATATTTTAGATAATATATGTTGATTACAGGGACTGTAATAAAACATTTACTTTGTTTTTAGCACTAAGTATTTGACATTTTGTACGTCTCATATTGAAGTGATTGTTTTTAGTGGGCCCCTTCAGGTTTTCTTTCAATATCAAGGTTTCATAGGAAATCTATAAGCTGCTGATCACTGAAAAACATCGAGAGTAGCAGACAAACGTCTCACGGTTCATGTCAGACATCACTGTGAGGAGAAAATCACTAAAGCCTTAAATGTTTACAGCCAGTCGAGCATCTCAGGAACTGTTCTTGGAATGAATCTGCTCATCAGGAAGGCGGATGTCACTGGTGCTGTGTGTGTTTTCACTGAGTATCTGTAACCAAAGTGCATGATGGTTAAACCCCAGAATAGAGCTGCAATGATTAATTGATTAGTTGTCAAGTTTTAAATTAAATAAATATTTTGATAGTGAGAATTCTCATTTTCTTTTTAGTTGTAATCAAAATTTCCCCTATTTTATAGACCTAACTAATCAATTAATCGAGAAGTTTGTTAGTGGCAGCCCAACACCAAACCCTCTGTTACTGACCGCTCTGTTACTGACGACTAAAAAAAACAATGTGACGATGCTCTCAGGTACTTGAATACTTTCACTTGAAGTGGAATTTGAAAAGATATCAGAGTACTGTACTGTAAGACTCAGCCTTAATTTATCCGAGGACAGTAGACTGAGTTTTATGTGCTGTCTGTTTTTAGCAGCACTGTTCCACATTCATAGAGTCTGGAGACTCCCCAGTATGACCACTGTCTGCTGCTGTCTGGTGCAAGTTGAGGGGTTTGAGTGCCTTACACAAAGACACCCTGAGTAGTTGCCTCGGTACAGATTTCCTCAGGTTGTATGAACAGCCCTCAAGTGTTGCCTCCAGACGACCCAGCCTGAAGACTGGTGCTTTGTAAGGGACTCATTCAGGAGAGCTTAGCGATGTCACGCCAAAGGGTGCGCAGATAATCCACTCTGACCGGTAGATGTGTAGTTAATGTACAGTTGTGTCGGCAATTATTTTTGTACGTCGTATTCATAGTGCCATTCATACTTTCACATGCAGAACGTTAAATGCTGCTTACTGTGTTTTTAAAATGATGTTTAATGCACTGCTAGTTTTAGTAGTTGTGTCTGCTGATGTACCTTTTTTCACAAAGCTCGGAGCCGTTCGTACACTGTAGCTCTGCTCTCTCTGTAGTTGTGGGCCAAACCGGTTTTCTTCTGTAAGACTTTCACAAACTTTCATTAAAAAAAAAATTATCTATGATGCTGACCTGCTTTGTCATGTGTATGCTTTTGATTTGGAGGAAATTGTGACTGTGTTTTCAAGGAATGCGCAAGTAAACAATTATCTGCATTTGGGTGGTCCTTAGCCACTGGTAACCTGGAATTTGTTCATTCTAGCCTGAAATGAATGAAAACTATTTGTTGAACAGCCTCGGAACTGAGCTTCTGATCAATGTTTTGGAGCACATAAGATAGAATGTAAGAGAACTATTCGAAAAAAACAAATTTAAAATGTTTAAGTCAAATAGCAGAGAGGTGGTTAAAATTCATTCATCTGAGGGTTACATCCTTAATTATGACGAATAAAATCCCACATTTCGCACATCAAGTGTGATCTCGGTGTCGGATCAGGCTGATTGAGCCGCACTTAAAAAAAACACACTCCATCTGTCCGGACACATCAACATCTAATCAGAGCTTTTACACCAGCACTAAAACTGAGCTGCCGGTAGATGTGTTCGGCCCCTGAGAGGCATTTATGACACCAAACCTCAGCAGATGGGATGATTAACTTTGTATACATAGATAGTTTAGCCAAGATCTGCCGTCACCAGTATACACAGTTTGAGGCAAAACAGGACAGTTAACTTTCAAATACACATCACTACTACAATACTAACAGCTAATGAAACTTGTACCTCTTCTACTACAATAGATGGTAGTTTGTACTGCCAGCTATAGGCCTACAGTAAGTTACGGCAACATACTACCCTTCTACACTTCAGGCTGTAAAAATGCTGTAAATTAACCAAAATTATAATCATTAAAAAACATGAATACAGTTTTCAGCCTTACTTTTAAACATCTTGTTTATGTTTAGTTATGGATGTTTACCCTTATAAAAACAGTGACTTTACCTTTAAATATGGATTGATCTACATTTCCACATAGTTCCCAGCCAGTGATGGCTTATCACTTATTTCATCAACATCGTCTAAATTTTCCAGCAGATCATACCGTTAATGGAAAACAATAATGTTCAACTATGTTTGTAACTTTGTAGCAGTCCCATTGTTGGATGTTGTTATCTTTCTTTCTTTGTTTGGGGCTGATTTTCCCAAATACCTCCAGACTGATTGCAGGAGATTCAGATCACCTGTGCACAGGATGGGGAGGCTGACCCCTGATTGAGGAGTGGAAGCAGCTTGAGGGCATTTCCCTCCCAGCCGGTCGCAGTGTGATGACACCCTTTTTGTGAAGGCTTGAAAGAGGTGGGGTATGGCACACAGGTGGCGCTCACCCTCATTCTGAATCTGTCCCTGAACCTTTCAGAACTACATTCCCCTTTAGATTGCCAGCCAGAAACTCATGTCTCTTTAGGCCCTTTTGGGTTTTCTTGGTTGCCCACATAATTCAAAGAGAGGAAACGTGTTTATGCAGGAACCCCTTTAAAATCCAAGCCCCTATACATTCAGTTTGACATTTTATTTCCCTTGGGCTTGTAGGGGCCAGTTGTTTGTAATTTATTGTCCAAGTAGCAGACATTGGGTAGTCCCCCTTATAGATGTTCACATTTATATTTATATGTGAGTTGCTTCTACATAGTTTACTGCCGATAATGCCACAGCCTGACACCCACTTCACCTACGGTAAATCTGTAAACCAGCACAAAAATGACATTTACATAAGCAATGATTGCTCTGAACAGACACATTACGAGCACTGACAGAAAGTATTTTGGAACGTAAAACAGTAGTGTACAAAACATAACATTTTCATTTTGGAACATAAAACAGCTAATGTAACAAACTGCCCAGCATGCATGATGGGAAAAAGGGAGCCATCTTTAATGCTCAGCACTGTCTTACACATCACAGTCAGGCGGTGCCTTCACAATAAAGTTGCTCACTAAAGTAGTTTGTGAAATACATTGCTAGAAATTTGATAAAAACACATTTTCTCAAAGTTTGAACACTTCCATAAATGTTCAAGACATCTGTCAAATAACAGACAAATCTATGTAACTACACAGTACAGTACTTTTAAACGTAACAAACAGACTTACATACATACTTTTACTGAGTTGATTTTCGCTTAATTCATTTAATTTGATAGATGTAATTACAGTACTGTTATTGAATGTAACATTTTCAATAAAAAAAATATCCAAAGGCATTTTTATGTGGAAAAAATGCATTATTATTGATAATGATAATAACACAATTACTGAGTTTTCATGTTATTTACATAAGACATGTAAGTTCATGGTATATTTCTGTAATACTATAGATATTTTGTGTAATAAAAAAAATACAGGGAACAATTCTGTAAAATAAAATAAAAACAATCACAGAATTACCTGATTTTTTTTTAGGTTTTATAGTTGCTACAGCATACTGTGCCAGTTCTTATACCACCACCACCACCACTACCACTAGTACATCCATGCCACGAGCTAGACAGCTTTAATACATGCAGAACCCAAAAACCCTTAAGTCTAAGAAACATGGCTGCACTGAATAGTGGGTTAAGTGTCTACCACAGCGATGTGAGGAAAAGGCTGATATCAGTTATAGGGAGTGTTAGCAGCGGTAATATTCACTTCAACAAGAGCTTCTTGTTTGAAGGCAACGTTTTACAAACCTGGCAACACACCTGGGTTCAATAAGCCCCCAGAGTGTAACGTGGAAGGAATTTCTGAGAGCAGAAACCAGCAGCAAAGAAACAACGTGTGGAGCAGGTGGAGCCGCTGCTCCTCACTTTGCCTTATATGGACACAGAGGCTCGAGGTGAGGAAATCCCAGAGTAGAGCCGCGGATACATGAATGGAAGTGAATGGCATGGTTTGCACCAAAGATAAAAAAAAGTGGAGCATCTAGAGAGAGAACAAAGGTGCATGTAAGATGATAATGGGGTGGTTTATGGTACTCTCAAAGGTCACACCAGATGGTACACCAAATGACATGTTTTTCAGATGTGTATAAGAACTGATGTTTCTGTTTCTTGTTAGGGAATGAGGAACCCTCGAAGCACTAGTTTTTAACACTCATTCGCTGACCTTGGAGACGTCTGACTACAGAGCAGCTTCATTTCCCATATTCCCAGACTCCTGACTTCAACAATCTCATAAAAATGTGTTTGAGTAGCATAAAGGGATTACAACTTTCTCTGTCTGTGGCTGTGGTGCGAAAATCAAATGAATCTTTAAACGCACACTGCGATGGAGAAACTGAAGTGAGATGGATGTTTTCGCTGACACACTGAGCTGCGACACTGTTTGTCAGTAGCAGGATCTTGAAAATCAACCTTGCAAGTCGGATCTTTTATCTTGCAATTTGTTAAATACGGTACCAGGCCTTATTTGCTCTACAGCATATATAACATTTACATTTTAGGGCATTTATCAGACACTTTTTGTCTGTCTGTCTGTTGACTTGACTTGTGTCATGATTGCTCAAATGACTCGTCTGTGTTCTGTCAGTGATTTCCGTTGAGTTTTTTTTTTAAGTCTGGTCGTCAGTGTTTCACTGTTTAGAAGTGATGGGAAGAAAACAGCTTTATGATTGAGAAGAAATTAAGAAATAAGCTAGAAAGCTTTTTAAAAGGTTAACCTTTTTGTTTGAATACATTTATTTCTTTTTACATCAATAACAACACAAGTTCAGCACACTGTCATATTGTTTGAACAGGTTACATAAATCAGCATATGATATTAATAATCATGATTAGACGGGGACTGAGGCCTCAGCTTTCCTCTTTGTAAAGATCAGATACTGCAGGGAAGACTGCTGTGGCTTCTTCGTGGCTCCAGAGCGTGTGATGGATTTAGTATCTGCACATAATTTAATCACTAAATACATTATATGGCCTAAAGTGAATATTGTGACCATGTTCTGATCTTTATGAATAGTCCTTTAAATTAGTTGTCAGTCTTAAGAAGTTACATTTCAGATAAAAGCTTACGAGAATGAAGCTGATTTAATATTGTTTTATCAAGTGCTCTATTGTTATTGACCTTTCAAAAATAAATAGCCTCATTGAAAAATAATGAAGCCGAGGTTTGCTGGCGTCAGTGCAGGTTGCTGTCTGTTCTCCCTCCTGCGATCCGCCCACTGGAGATGAAATCGCAACAGCAGGAGACTTGGATCATTGACACATGTCGGTTTAACTGAAATTTACTGTGTCTCTGTTTACATCCAGTCTTTAATTAGGCATAATTCAAGCCTACCCTCCCCAAGAGGGCTTAATTTCATGTTCTAACCTTTAAATTAAATTTAATAAATCATGCCAGTCGGCTCCCAGTGTCGCCATGTAGCTCCGCTGTGGTGAGACTTGCAGCGATGCCATGAGAAAGGTCGTGAAACTAAAAGGTCACAGGTTTCATGAGCAGCCCTGTAACGCTGCGCTGTATCCTTGCTGGGTTCTTTCTTTTGTGGCCCCATTAGAGTTAGCTTAAAGCCAAAAGGAACTGTGATGTATGTACATTTCTACTTTTGAATTATCTGATTTTTTTCCCTAGAACTAGGATTGTGGACAAAGAGTTCAGTTCCACAGTAAGACAGCGGGTCGTCTGTCTTTTTCATTTGGATCGCAGATGTCAGCCATGTTGTATGGTTGTAGTTATAATCAGGATGTGGTCTGTGGTGGCTTTGGACATTACTGCACTGATTAGCGTTATATCATTGCAACAGTATAATCTGTTATAATACAGTTATGATGTCAACCCAAACCCCTCTTTTTGGCCTTTTCCCCCTGCCTGCAAGTCAAACACAACAAGCCTTCATTTATTTACATTCTGCATCCACTAGGGGACAGGAAAGCTGCAAGTTTAACCAGAAAGTTAAAGAATTGTTCATGCAGTATACAAATGATTATACATATACACATAGATTGATAGACAGAAAAGGAAAGTGCAAGCCCAGGTGGGCAGGAAGGACAGGTTCCTTTTTCCTGCAGAATCCCACAAGTTATTGCCTTTTATTAAGAATAAGACAAAAATGATAGAGACAACCGAAGGACCCGTCAGACAATGTGTCCTCCAGAGTTTAAAGCCATTTAGGCTGGCATACCAAACCTCTGAAGTGCTCTAAATGGAATGGGTGTATTTGACATGTACACCCATCTAAGGCAAAGCAATGCTTTTTTTCTTCCTTTTTAAAATTAAATTCTCAGGTGGTAAAAATGCCTAATCAGTTGTCTTAACAATACCATATCTTAATATGGGTATGAAATTGAATTTTTTAAATGTATCTATAAAAACTCTTCCATGTACGCTGTCCAAGTCCACCCTATAACATTCGTACTATTATTCTTTCAGGTGTGTGTCAGCTCAATGATGATACACTGTCCACCTATAGAATTTCTGACGGCACCTGAAGGCAGCAGTGTGTTGTGTTCACGCCCCTTGGAAAAACCCCTCCTTCAACTGGAAACGTTAAATATGTGGAGTATGTGGCATTTAATCGTCAGTGTAGTAAAGTCTGCAGCGGAGGCACGCCGGAGAGCAGTTTGGATACACACGCACCCAGCTGGAGCTCAGCCATTTTCACAGTTTACCTGCTTTTTAAAGGTCTTACATCAAGGTAACTCTTTTCATTCTGGCTTACTGGGCTGAAAGTTTGCGGTGTAGATTTAAACTCGGCTGCTGTTTGAAAAGCTGAATATATTACATTTATTCAGTTGAAGAAAATATATAGTGTTTTTTTTTTTAATGTTATGGCAGTTTAAAGTGAATATTTTACTGTCGTTGTTTCAGTAACGTTATTAATTTGGACACATTGCTGTTGTTTTTGGACATTAATAACGGCGGGATATTAAGTCAGAAGGGCAGTTAGCTAGCTAATAAAAACTGCGCAACATTAATTGTGTTTTCATTAACGTTAGCTGTCTTAGTTATAACACCGAAAGCCTATTATGAGGCTTCAAGTCAGACAAGAAACAGTATCTTACCCTCTTAAATACATTTATATCTGTAGTGTTATAACAGGTTAAAGTTGCTTTGTGTCTTATATATAATGTCAGGTCGAAATGTATGAACTTTTTGTGTCATGTTGTGCAGCTAGCGACAGAACAGCATGACTAAATCCTCCCCCTTCAGAAATGTGTTCATTCTAAACAATTGCCCAATATTGGTTAAGTATTGTTTAAAGGGTCAGAGAGGTCACACTGTGGATTAATGGTAATCTGTAAAAGTTATGCAACAAGTGCCAGAAGAAGGGGAAAAAATTGGACTTCAACTAAAAATCGTTAGTTTTTAGAATGTAAGATAATTTAATGGCAGTAATCTATTCCAGAGTTTCCACAGTGAAAAGGTTCAGTGAATCAGCCCTTATATAAAGAACAATAAAAACCTCAATATTCTTGGTTCAGTGGAATATTTCAGTGTCCAACGATGATCTCAAAGCCGTTTCAGATTGTTTTCTGGGTACACTGACTACTGAATGAAATATGCCAGATTTAAAGACTCTGACTTTGGCAAATTCAGGCTAGAAATGTCATTATAAATTGAAGACGCAGATCTGAAGTCTTCACCTCATTGAAGTTATTACCACTGAACTCTGTGAAACTTGAAATAGACTGTGGTGGCCTGCGCGTGCAAACTGAAAGAAATTGCTATCAAAGCTGGTCTGTACGCTTCAGCACCAACCTTTTCATGGCACCCCACCCCTGTGGGAAATTTAAGGGTGATCTTAGTGGTCTTTTCATCCCCTCTCATGCTCGGGCCTGCTCTGCAGTCTCTAATCCAGCTGGGAGGAGGACTCACTGACGCACAAGATTAATAGTTTCTACTGCTTTGTGCTTATTTTTCAATTAATCAAGAGCAGCAGCTCTTTTTGATTTTAGCCTCCAGATTATGATATCACAGCGGGCTTGTTTTGTGAGCCTTAAAACGTTAAATTTGTCCCGTGTGGATCCTCCTCGACGCCTTCTTGACACATTTTTAAAGGGGGAGTGAGTCTGTAATTATGGGCAGATGCACATATGAGTCAGGGAGTGAATGGGTGTGCGTCATGTGGGCTCTCAGTGGTGGTGTTTACTTCACACTCACACTTCTCCTTTGCCGTTTGTTTTTGTGTACTGCAGCCACAGGCAATCAGAATACAAAAGCCCTAAGGCCCGGTGCCCGACACATTCCTCTGGGTATTAGTCTGCTCTGTTCTTTAGGCTGACCTCTTTAGCATTGTTTTTTTGTTTTGTTTTGGCCTGGAGCTGTGGTTCTCAATTCAACCAGCAATATTCTAACCACAAATCCAGCCACACAGTTACTCAAAGGCAGATGCAGTTAATACAGTGTGGATCAAGTGACTGCGTGCCTTTTATATATGACGGGAACTCATTGAATTATCCAGGAAAAGTTATAAACAAAAAACATAATGGGAATGACCAACAGGCTCCTCTCCATGAAAATCTACAGTTGATGTGCCTTTGAGCAAAGCGTCTACCGCAAAGTATGGCTTACCAGGTGCAGCGCGACTGATTCAGCCTCTCATTTGATCTTTCTCATCTCTCCTTTTCGAAGCACACACGATGCCCAACTGGGGTGGAGGCAACAAGTGTACAGCGTGCCATGGGACGGTGTACCACGCCGAGGAAGTGCAGTGTGACGGCAAGAGTTTCCACAAATGCTGCTTTCTCTGCAGTAAGTACAGCTGCAACACCCACACAGCTGGACTGGGATCCAATTCAAAGGATCATCGCAGTGCTGTTGCATGTTTTAGACTATGAAGTAGAGATTGAATATATTTCATGTCACCGCTAACCACTTTTCAAAGCATACAACATACTTTTACAGTGACTTTCCACCCTCAGGCAGCCGCTGAGTTTATTATTTTTTATCACCCATCAAGCCAAAGTTGGCCTTTCACACATAAATCAGTATCTCAGCGGTATCACACCTACGTATCTATGATTTATTTTATTTTTTTATGATAATGCTGCAAAAGATGCTTGGGGTCATTTACAATGGATACAGTTTTCACTGACGTCTTTTGATAATAAAGTTTGATATTAACTGTAAGATATATATGGAGGCTGGATATTTTACTGTTTGACAATAAACTTTACTGTCCAAACTTATAGCACTGCACCGAAACTCTGAACTTCACTGGGAATGTCATAATTATAAATCACGTCAAGCATGTTTTTCTGCATTATAATCTCTCAGAACCAAAGTTTTAATGTCTGTGACAGGACAATATCGTCCCGT
>CAEMYA010000112.1:2499929-2513762 GCA_903131615.1 Diplodus sargus
GCCATACATCTGTAACTTGAATTCATCAGTAAATAGGACTTCTTGTTTCCAGTCACTCTGTGAAATTCTAGTATTACTTTGCCTACCTCAACTACTCGACCTTGAAGCTGCCACTGGTCCTCTGAGACCACTTCAAGACTGGTGCTGATTGGAGTCTTGTGTTGTTTATTACACAAAACTCTGGTGTCTTTCAGGAAGTTATTTCTCAGGGAGCCAGGCTTTGAGTTCCATGCAGAGCTGCTCTCTGAGAAACCTTTTGCACAGCTATGACTTGACAAGCCCCTCTTTGTTAAGAATAACAATTTGAATTCTGACACTTTGACATACATCCCAATCTTCAAATGTTCTGATTATTTTACCATTAACAGTATTAGAAATTAGACCCCAAATAATTCACACACTGGAGAGCATTCTTCCATCTTTGAGCTCTAATCAACATCGGCCAACGACAGAGTTTTGAAATGCAGATTTTCACTGAATCCTGTGAAGACGCTTCTTTGGAACAATGATATCTGCAGCTCGTAACACTTATTCTCTCTTTCCAGCATGTTACGCCAAGAACTTCGGGCCCAAAGGGTTCGGTTTCGGCCAAGGAGCCGGGGCACTGGTTCACGCTCAGTGATGGATGAACTGGATCACACAGACACAAACACAACTTCATACATTCCTTTGTCCAACATGAACTACAACTCACCCTATTCTCATGCCCCCTCCCCCCTTTTGTTGAAATAGGTGCTAATGATACAAAATAAAAACATTAACAAACCGTTTGTTCACATTTGACTGTATTTTATTATTAAAGCCATTAAAACTGAACCATGCCCATATGTTTACATCTGAAGCGGAGTTACAGTGATGTCTGAAGGTGGGCAGAGAGGCACTGGAGATGATTATGTGCTTTATCTTTTTTATTATCGGTATGGTGGGGAGGGGGGGAGACAGAACAGACTCGTTAGGCTGCTGGAAGAACTAGTGAGGACTGAAATGGCTTTGAATTCACGTCCTGGATGAGTGCTGAGTTCTGCCCTTAAGAAAAAAACAAAACAAAAAAACAACTCGCACACATTTACCTCCTGTCACTTAAAAGGCATTAGGAGTGGTTAGTTACTGAAACCGATATGAACTCTACAGCCAAGTCATGACCTTTTAAAGTGCACAGAAAGTAGCTGCTGCGTTGTCGTCTTTGTAGGGCAGAAGTGACATCAGTGGTTGGTTAGCGAGATGAGGGTGGGTGGCACGTGGAATGATGACATAACCGTCCCCTTCTGGTGATGCAAACACGAGGCCCAAAAAGTTTTCCGGAGGCCTTTTAATGTAATATAACCTCCCTTTATCCTTAAAACTATTGCATGATCACATTTCAGCTGTTTAGAAAACAAAAACAAAAAAAGTTTGGCGTCTGCCTTTAGTTCTCTAGTGTCTTTGCTTTACAATTTGTACATCCAGTGGTATAACAAACCCAGCGGTATATGACAGAGAAATTAAAATAAAATAAAAAAACCTTTAGGATGACTACAGAGTCCACAAGCATGGAACATTCAAATATATTACACACTTGCACAGGACGGCCTGACTGGACATCTGGCAACCTGAAAGAAAAAGTTCCACTAAACACACACTGGATTTGAGAGAAAAGAAAACTCATGAAAAGAAAACGGACAAAACGAACGTAATGCAGAAAAGTACTTGCAAATACTTAACATTCACTATATACAGACACGTGGCTTGCTGGGCTGTCACCATGGTGATGACGATGGGGGTCAGGTCGACGAGGGGAGGGGGGGGACGGCGAGAGCCCAGCTGTCCCAAGCATCGTACATGCAGTGGAGTCTCTTGGCGGGGCGATAATCTGGGTATTTAGGGGTTAAAATGCCTATAGACAGCAGTGTCGGACATCACGAAAAGCTACAGTCATACACTCGGAGTATAGTCACTTGATTCTTCTTCGCTCCGTTCGGTCGGAAGAAATCCCCCAAACTTAAAAAAAAAAGAAAAAAAGGTTTCCAGGAGCACCTTCGACTAACACTGACGAAAAGAAAATAGCTACAGAGAAAGATATTGTTTATGTACAGATGCACATTCTTTACACTTCAGTCAATCCTGCTGCTGCTGCGGAGCCGACCGCGCACGTGTGTGTGTTTGTGTGTGTGTGGGGGGTCCAGACAGGAAGTGATGGGAGTCGGCCATGTCTGAGGGGCCCCTCCTCCTCCTCCTCCTCTCTGTAAACAATGGAAGCGCCGTTGTGAAGCGGCGCCGCAGGGCCCTTGTGTTCAGTAACGGCCAAAAAACAAAAAAGAAGTCACTAAATAAAAAATAAAAAAAAGTCAACGATCAGTGCAATGTTGTAGGCAGACAAACGACAAACAAAACAAATAAGACTTTACAGCTTCTTGAGAACAACAAAAACAACACGCATGGAATGAAACCTCTCTCGTAAACTCGTCCGTCCTCCTGCTGCGTTCTCTTCCTCTTATACTCTGCTGTTAATAAATACACTCGCCGTCTATATAGAGTTTTATGGTAAAGTTCCCGGGCTTCCATGTCAAACAGCTACAGGTACTTGTTTTATAACTTTTTTTTCTCATAAAAACCTACTCAGCTAAAATGATGCAAAATGTAAAAATGATGGCGCTAGAACATAGTCATTTTTTTTATCTATAAATAGTTTTAAAATAAATATACCTGTATCACATTGTCTGTAGGATATTTTCTGTCACGTCTACTGTGGCGGAGCGCTGGAGGAGTCCCAACTCGCGCACTCAATCCTGCGTTACAACTGCACCTCAACCGTTTCTCCCGTCATTTCTCTGCCAAGGACGCGCTCGGCTATCTTCTACACTGCAGCTTTACTTCAGCAGGTGAGCGGTTGGACTCCCTCCAGCGGCTCCGACACTTTCCTCTGATAAGTTCAACTATGTTGGCAAATCCTCATCAGTACGGTTCAGAATTCATCACGGTGCAAAATCAAGACCTTACAAAGACATTCCCTTATCTCTATCGTACTTGGAAACAAATTCTGGTTTAAAAAAAAAGAAAAAAAAGAAAAAAAAGAAAAACAGACTTTCCTTCAGCGTTCCTAGCCACCACAGTTAATTATCTCAGGAACAGCGAGAATTCCTGCACCAATCAAAAAAAAAAAATACATACAGGGCACATCAACAGGGACACCATAAATAAGGATATAGAGTGGGGGAGGGGGAAAGAATGATACTGCCACTTTAAGGCGCTGCCGTTTCTGCAGCGTCACGTCTCCAGTACAAACAGAAGAGCTTTTACTTTGGAAATCCTCTCGTCCGTCGGCCTCTCTCCTCTCCGTTCTCACCTGGCAGCAACGCACCGTCCAAAGGGCTCGGGAGAAGAGACGAGGTGGAGGGGTTTGATAGCAGTGGAGGTACAGTAATGAAGTCTGATGCTGTAGAATAGTAGTAGTAGTAGTAGTAATAGTAGTAAAGGTGGTGGTTGGGGGGGGGAAGGGCGGAGAGAAGGGCGGGGTGTCGGTGTGGTGTTTCCCCGTAACAGCATGCGAGTCCTGGCTGATTTTTTTTTTTTCCTTTTGTTTTTTTTCAAAGTCGTTTGATCGGTGAGGGAGAGATGGTCCAAAAAAGCAAGCGCTCCCGAGAACAGCATCGCTCTGATATGAACGCCATGGGGAAGGGGGGGTTGGTTTGCGGGGGGTGGGGAGCGGGGAGGGCCATCCGTCCAAACTTCCCTTCCAACCGACTCGACTCGACTCCCCCACCCTGCTCCTCCCCTCCTCTTCTTCCTCTACACCAGCTGGTAGCCTGAGCCAGACGTCTGGTCGTATTCTATTGTGTACTGCGTGGTCCAGTCCACCGTCACGGGCCGGATCAGACCGCAGCAGCGGATCTCGAAGAAATCTATGAGGTTTCTGAAGCAGCCGTGGCTGGAGGGAGACAGAGAGGGAGGGGAAAACAAGGTCATCATCATCCCTGTTACATGAATACACAGTTACATATTGTATAGACACAAAGGACGAGTTCATCCAAATGTAACACTTTAAAGATGTATTCTCTCCAAGTGCACATGGGGAAAACCGCATCAAAGTATCTGCAGGATTAGATAACACTAAAGGCGAGTGAGAACACGGTTTGTCCTCACTTGAGGGAGCCAGTCCAACCAGTTCCGTTATCACTAAAAACATGCTGAAGCGACGCCATCGCGTCACAAACGAACGAGAGGTTCACTTACTTGAAGGGGCTTTCGATGGACGTGGCTGTGACTTTAAAGTGCTTGTATCTCCGAGCGTTCATCCTCTCATTGGTGGTGATTCCCAAAGCCGCGATCTAAGAGAGGTTAAAAGGGGTCAGAAGGTCAGCTCACAATTATGTTTTCACTGCGTCTTTAAAAGTGGCGTATCACAAAAACGTTTTTAAAAAAAAGCCAGACCTGGTAGAGCTGACACATGATGAGCACCGCCACCCACATGAAGTGGAAGACGCTGTTGAGGAACATCCAGAACATCCAGGGAGAGCAGGAGGCGATCTGGGTCAGATAGAGCCAAAAGCCGTCCTTGGCGTAACTGGTGGCGCAGTGGATCCTCCAGTCTGCGGGGAAACGGAGGGGTTAGCGGGGAAATGGAACAAGTCGCGAAGAAGCGTAAGAAGGGGGGGCGTCTCTACTCACAGGAAATGCAGCCGTACATCATCCAGCAGATCATGCAGAGCAGGAAGAACAGATAGCCCATGAAGTAGCGGTGATTTCCACTTCCTGCAGAGGAGAAACAAACATGTCACCTCTCACTGTCTTCGCTTTTTGCTCTGGCTGCCTCTCATAAGACCAGGAAAGGTACCAAGAAATGTAGTGCTAACATTTCAGCTGAACAGTGGGTTTAATGTTTAGCAAGTAATGTTTACTTAGATTACATTACATCATGAGAGGAACTTGAATATCTGTCCTAAACTTTATGTCCACCCATTCAGTATGGGTATCTCAGTCTGGAGCAAAGCTTTGGATGGATGGATGGACAGATTACGTTGAACAGAGCTACACGGCTAGCATGACTAAGAAGACTTGTGCAACAGAGTTACTGTTCAAACACTGTTCATATACAAAACCATGCAGATGAGTGCAAATGAAGGAGCCGAACAGCAGAGAGATAAGAGAGGAGAGCTGCTGACATGTCCAGGCGGCTGGCTGTCATGCACATTTAAAAGACAATTCAAGTGAAAAAACATGAAGCCTTTTTTTTCCAATTAAAATACTTTATAATACAACTACACTGTACAGTCTACAGCATAACAGGCATGACAGACCTTCTAGTAGCACTATGGAGCTGACTTTGAGTGGTGAGTTCTACCATCGGTTTGACTCTATCCTGCTGATCACAAGCAGAAACCCACAGCGACGTGCCGACAAGTACAGGAAAGAAGAGCGTTGCTTGCATGTAAACATGGGTGTAAACAGAATAGCTTCGCAACTGTTTTATGATGGAGGGAATGTGCTCCAAACATATGTTAGACCTTGAGGAGACAGACGATGTGTAATGCTGAATGTCCTTTTGCCTAAACAAAGCCCTGCTATGTATATACCCTCTAAAAGATGACATGCAGCACAAAGAATGCTTTAACTGCATCATAAACTATTGTGTTTGATATTTCCAAAACCTCTTTTATAACTTTTTTCGTCTATTTCAAGGCCCCTAGTCCCAGTAGGCATTAGGCGAGGCTTGTTTGTTCAGACGGTTTCCACACTTTTAAAGCTTCTTCCTGACCACCTGCTTTCAAGTCCACTACACTCCTTCCTCTCTCCGCTGTCTCTAGGCTGCTGCTCTCAGACGCCATCCGAGACGATCCTGGACACACACACAGCTTTCGACAAATGTATTGAAGTGTTTGAGTTTGAACGGTGACAGAGTGGATGTTATAATGTATGTCATTATGAGACACAAACAGACGCTGATAATACAATGATGGACAAGAGACAAAAACTTAAAATAAAGAACATTCTTAAAATGATGCGAAATGTAATCAACGTTTTTTGTAGAGTACCAGAAACGGAACAAATTAAGATCAGATTCCTCAGTCAGGTCACATGTTGCCTCTTAAAGTGGGATACGGAAGTGTTAAAACAATAAAAAGCCGCAGCTCTCAGTGTGGGGCAGCCTGTTGTTTGGAAGTGAATGTGTTTACATCGTCACACATCTGCGGTGTGGTTAACATACCGACACAGTTCCCCACCCAGGGACAGTGGTGGTCGAACTTGGCGATGCAGCGGTTGCACACAGCGCAGTGTTTGGACCTGATGGGCTTCCGTATCTGTAAGGAAACATTCACAGAAGCATTAAAAGTTGGCTTACTGTTGCTGATCTCTGTATGGATCATACATTTATTGTATAAGACAAGTCAAAATTTACCAAGCAGGTACTGCAGAATATGCTCAGGTCCAGGCTGCCTGTCTCTGCCAGCTCCACAATTGTCTGGAGGAAGGAAACAAGAAACAAAAGCAGGATTTAAAAAAAAAAATTAAAAAAAAGGCAGACCAGAGATGAGGCAGAAACATGAATGAACAACTGAGAAATCCATCTCGCCAAGGTCTATTTGGCACCGCAACAAAAGACCTACTGACAGCGTACACTGAGGCTGGGATTTCCAGCTCAGCGATCACACTGGAGGCTCGGCTGATTCATGGTGATCCGGGACAAAAGCTACAATGGGACTTACAGTTGGAGTCACTTATTAGTTTGTCTTTAGTTTTAAAAGGCAAAATACTTCCATACGGGGTTTATTTTAGTCTAGTCTGCACAAATACGATTTGTTTTCCATCTCTTTTGTTATTATCAGTTTGTTTTTATATCTTATCTCTGCATAAATAACCTCCAGCTTGAGCTACCACAGAGGAAAACAAGAGGTGGAAGGGGATCCTCCGCAGGGAGAGGAAGGCTTTGTAGCCTTTGATCTGAGGACGCTGACCAGCTCAGACAGTGGTAGGTCCCGCGCCGTGCTAACAATGCAGGGTAAATTTAGCTCTTCATCCATCACAGGGCCCGGTAAGAAGCAGAGGCCCTGTCGTCCTCCATCAGAGTGTGATAATGAGGACGCCGTGGGCAGCGGGCCAGAGAATCAGCCACCAGGCTGTCGTCAACTCTTCAGTCAAATCCGAGCAGCTTCCTGCTGCGACTTCTCACAGCTCAAGTGACTCCGTCTGATGAGCTGACATGCTCACTCTCTGATGTGGCTTACTGGGATACTTAATGGAACGGAGCCAACGTGAATCTTATTCACACCTGAGACTGACAAGTCTCAATTTCTGCTGGGAAACGGGTCTAGTGTTGTACTTGGCAATATTTGACTAGGAAGACATGACATCATAATGCAAATTCTAAATGTGGACATAAGTAAAACAAAGTATTTCTTGTGCTGACTAGCGAGGATATGAGCTTTTAGCGATCAAATCCTGCACATTCCTATTTCAGACAATGTGTTCGCTGCTTCTCTCGTTTCTGTAACTTTACCTTTTTCTTCTGCTCCTCTGATGCTTTGATAATTCCCGGGTCAGACTTCCAGGATTTGCCAAAGTTGTAGAACAGAGCCAGGGTGTTTAACAGGAAGGGCACATGGACAGTGGCGAAGGGGAGATGTGCAGCAGAGTTAAGGAAGATGGTGGACTAACAGCTTTTCTCTTTTTTTCTTTTGGTTCTTTAAAGGCCAGTCCAACAAATGTCAACGAAACCATTTCCTGTGTATTTATTAGAATGACATCAACCTGAGTAAGATTTTCACTTCATAGCAACTTGACTCACATGCATACTTTGGCGCACAGAGCAGCTCGGTCATGTCTCGACTCACCCACAAGAGAAGGGATCCGTTAGTCTGTTTGTCACAATAGCTCATCATGACTTCCTGCCATGAATACATACAAACAGCTGTGGGTGGACTGGCTGTGTGAGGACTGTAGTGGATTACTGGCAGAGTCAGTCATGCAGGTGTGCATGAGTCAGCAGAATCCCACAGGAAAAGGAGCCAAGTGACGCTGGGAGGCCCAGGCAGTGAAAGCCTCAAAACTGTGTGCTAATGTGCGACTGAAACTGAAGACTCTGACAGAATCACCACTGAGGGTCAGACACTAAGACAACACAGGACAAATTCTGTTCAAGCCGAGGTGTTGCATGTGAGAAATTCTGCAGAATTTCTTACATCCAACACCTAGCCAACACCTACAGCATCCATTTTAAAATACACTCTTCAGTGTAACTGGCCACACAAAGTTAATTTAAAGCGATATGTCACCAATTTTACAGCTTGAAAAATGTTCATATTCCTTCTAAAAAGATTTTAAAGTGGAAGCTAACAAAAGGTCCCATCTATTGAAGACATGTGCTCCACATATAGTATATCTGTATCACACTCTGAGCTTAAAATGAAACACCTGCTCCTGTTATAAGTTGAATATATGACCAGTACATATGTGGGAGCTAGATGACTCTCACAACTTTTAACAATGTCAAAAACCTTCTTCTAAACAAGACTGGAGCGATGCTAGTTGCTCTGTGAGGGTTCACTCAGCATCGTCACTGTGGGCATGTTAGCATGCTAATGTGTACAAATTAGCGCGAAACAAAAAGTACAGCTGAGGCTGATGGGGATGTTGTTAGTTTTGCAGGTTATTGTATATTAACCATATTAACCAAATGAAATTATGATCTGATGACAGTTCCAATGAACAACTATCCCAAAACCGATACCATTTATCCTGAGGAAAGCATAAATGTTGGACACGAGGTGCACTTAGCATCCTTACATACATGCTGTTGACTGCTTTTCATTAGTTCATGAAATACTGCTAAGACATGCTGCTTGAATGTATACTAGACACTTAAACTCAAACTGATTTCTGGGATCTGTATTGCCAAAACATATTTGGTGTGATCACCAGCCATAAACAAAATCTACCATAAAACTGATGAGAATACATTCCCCTGAGGCATTACCAAAGGCTTTGCTGCCCTGGGAAAGTACGTGCTAGATTCTATGAGGGACACACAGCCAGCTCAGTAATCCCATTTCAGAAACAAATCACATGTTGGTGAAAAAGAGCTGATAGCTTTTGTGGTCATCCCTCCAGCACAGCCATGACTTCACTGATACACACACTACTTCCACATCCCTGGAGACCACATGAAGCCATTGATCTTCGTAAGTATATCCATTAAGAATGGTGTGCTGACCCTATACTCCACTAAAATGGATAATCAAAGAACTCCCCAGAGCGGCTCAACAGTCTACTAATTCAGTGACCAGTTGAACAGCAGAGCTGGTGCCAGTGATCAATGGCACTGGTCAGACAAATGGGGTTCAATGCTCCCTCGGGGAGAGGTGGTCACCACTTCCAGTTACCACCCATTTGTCTTCTGAAAGGGGGATTGTTTGACGAGGTTTCCCCAACAGCTGAGAGGACAGGCCGAGTAATAAGAGGGCCAGAGACAGATTGATCAGAGTGCTATTTGTAAGCGGTGATGTGCAGACATACTATAGTGGAATTAATGCTACATCTGTACAATACAAAAACTCCAGGGCGGAATTCACGACACTTCATCATCGTTTTGTGATTTTCATACATTCACCTGCTGGAAATGCATGAGTGAAGTCTATTGAGGAAAATATGATCCGAGTCCTGGAAAGACAAAAAAGCACTGTTGCACTGCTCCACCCTTGTCATTTGATCTGATTTCAACCACAGGCCTGAGGAGGATGAGGAGCTCACAAAAGCAGAAAATGGGTCAGACCTGGCGGATAAAATGGTTTAACCTGGAAGGGAGAACAAAGCGTTGCAAAATACTGTGCTGTGAAATGAAGCTGACCAAGAGGCGATGAGACATCTCCTATTTCTTCCTCTATATTGCTTTATATTCTGGTTTACTATAACTACATTAATTTCAAAAAGTGCATTGGAAAGGTCTCTTTAAACCAGACGTTGGAGTCTTTTAGTCCATGACACAAATAAAAGGCTTATATTCTCATCTTCAAATCCAAGTTCAATAAAGTTTCACTAAAACTGCAAACTCGTACAAAATGCAGGACTTCAGCGAACCGTGCTGGGCCTCAGTCCACAGGTTACGTAACCGGGCCCTGAAGGGTCACACAGAGTAACAAGATGCCTCCCCCTGACAACACACACTGAAGATTACAAAGGAGGACGTCAGGAGGTTAAAGGCAACAGTAAATTTCAAACAAATTGCTTGTCGGTTGGTAGAACAGCTTTGGAAATCCCCCTCCAATCCCATGTGTAACAGTTTTAGTTTTTCCAAGAGTTTTGATTAGTTTTCCATAACCCAAAATCTGACATATTGAACAAATTTCAAGAAAATCTGTGAAAGAAAATGCAAATCAATGACTTACTGTTCAATACCGATATGTAAACAAAAAACACAATGGAAACAGACATTTATATTAATTCCCTGTATTCGTTTGAAAGTCTTAATCGTCTCTTCATCGCTTCAGACAGATGCGATTGTATTTGCCTGCTGTCATGCTTTGGGGCTCAATAGAGCTGAAGTTTCAGTGGCGTTTAAGTCAAACGCTCCAACACGAAGTTGAGTACTTTGCAAAGTCTGCTCCCATTGTACTTGTTTTTAATCGATATCATTACATCTTAGTAAAAACCCCATATAACGGCTGGCTTTTAATTGTGAGCACATGTAAACATGTCGGCCTTCTGGCCTGTTCAAACAACACGTCGGACAAACTCATTTCTTTCCAACAAGACCCAAACCTCGATTATGAAGGCCATGGGGTAATTCGGCTCTTGTGTTGCGGTGTGGACAGCCTGACTCATACTTTATCTTTGAATTTATTATTAACTTCTAGTTAAAACAAGATCATCTGGTCCCACAGTGCTCCTGATTTGCAAGTCGCTTGATTTGCATTTATAAATGCGATAAGTAAGTTACTAATTTGTATGTAAGCAGACAACTGGACAGAGAGGAAGCAGCCCACATCAGCAACAGTCCAGGAGTAAAGTTAAACTCCTTGTGCTGTCTGGAACATGTAACAGCATGTCTTTTGACTAAAAGGACAGGTGAAAGACAGCATTACTGGAAGGAGATTTGAGGCAGATACAAAGGCTTAATGACAACCTTCAAAGCTGGAGGGCAAACAGAAGTCTGAAAGAACTGAAGAAGTCGTCAGACATCAAAGAACGTACCTGAAGTCAAAGGGGAAACATCTGAACAAACATTTATGAGAGAAAACCCAGCTTAGGGAGCAGGTCAAGGGCAGGGGTGTCTTTATATTAGACTCCTTCAATCAATTTAAATTTCCAAAGACACTGCACACGTCCATGAAAAAAATACACCAAGCATCTCTCCAGCACCGTCTTAAACTAGCTGCAAAGACCTCAGGGCACAGTTTCCTTTTTCAATACGCTTAGGTCAAAGACATCTTCTTTTTCCATCCCATTAGTGGAGCGATGAGGCAGAAAATTAAATGCCTTCCACAAACAACAACTCCCCTCTCACCTCCTGCAATTAGCAGCGTCGGAACAGACTGGCAATTCTTCCTTGAACAAAAAAAAATGCAAGCCACGCTGAGGCCAACAGAAACTCTTTGGAGTCGCTTGGTTGGCTTTCGCCCAGCAGCTGCTGGTATACACTTGACGCCCTGTTCATGATTCTATAACAGCAACAGGTACTGAAAACCAACAGCATGCTTATTTATTCTACATTTTGACCGAAATATACATCACATTGAGACCCTGGGATTTGTGGCAATTCATGCCTGCAACTGTTAAACATAATTTCTGCCAACTCCTCCTGCTCTTTACATTAACCTTATTCCATTTCCACTCCTCTAATTCACTGAAACTGACTGTAACTCTATCTCACTGATGTTCCAGCCGGCCAACACAAGCACTTTCCCTGGAAATCGTTTGTCTCCCTCAACCAAAATACATTACAGGCAGCAGAACGTTGTAAAAAGCTGTTTTACAAGTCTGTATTTTATTGAGATCCTCCCTTCTTGTTGTGCCAAATTTACAAACCAGTCTTACAGATTCCTAAAAGCTTTTGGCCTGTGCCATTCGACCTCTGTGCTGCTAAAAGGCCAAGAATAAATATCCCATTTCAAATGGCGTATGACACAACTGCAAGGCTTTGAATCGATGTCTTTTTTCCAGTAGACACTTCGTGCCAGATCTCTGGCACGCTTCATACACAAGTGGATTGTTGGTGAATAAGACTAAAAACAGGTAGACAGAAGAGTTCATCCATCACTCTGAATGGTTGAAAAGAGCTACAGAGGACCAAAATATAACTTGACTCATAGTCTACTGTTGGAATGAAATGGGTTGAAAATCATTGTTCAGTGAGATCCTCGGCATTATTTGGGATTTAGAGACCATTCTTAAATATCTTAAAAGGTTCGTGCTTGATCCTGGAAACAGACGAAGTGTTTCTAGGTGAAGTGTCCTCGAGCAAAACACTGAATCACACTGCAGCTTTGTCTAGATAAGACTCTTCAGGATTCAACCAAATGTCAAAACTATAAATACTCTGATCCAACAGAATTCATCCTTCACAAAGGCTGAAGTGGAGTGTTTGCCAGAATGGCAATTAGGAACACAACTGCTTATTACTTTTCTCTGCAAGATTAACTGATTCATACTGATCAAACAGAAGATTCTATGTGACCATAAAAATGTCAGTCATAGATTGCATGGAGCAGAGCCTCATGGGAAGTCATTCTCTTATTTGGGCAGATATTTTGTTACTGCTGCAGAGTTATAGCACCCAGTTTTCCAACTGAGATAATCTGTGAGGAAATAAGTTTGTTTGGCCAGGAGTGCCCACTGGTTGCCTAGCAACAGCACAGCAAGCACTAGTCTGTCACTTACTCCCCGTAAAATCACAACTCGCTGTTTTTACACTTCGGGTTTTTGAACACATTTAACAAATCAGATAATTCTCACTCGTGAGCTGCAGTACCACACATTCAGCATTATTGCCTACAGCGAGCATCAGGCAATATGTGCAACAGTCCCTCCCTAACTGCCAGGAAACAAGCGACAATGCCAAAGCAAATAGAAATCCACTTGTTGTTTCATGGGTGCGAAAACTAAATCAAACTTATGCATTCTATGCTAGAAAAGGATATCGTTCCAAAACCAGTAGAACCAGGTGGTGTACATCCAGAACTTGGTGGCCAGGTAGATTCCCAGCGGGAGAGCGCTGTGCATGGAGTGGTCGAAGAAAGCCCTGTGTAGAGAGAAGAGAGGAGAGGAGGAGGGTCGACGTTATCAGCAATGTTTCTTTAAACGGTCATCTCAAGTCATTTTTTTAAATTCCATAACATTTACCATTGTCTCATTTCTGCACTGCTCTCAATGTCAAACAATGTGCACGTTGCTAAAACATCTGCTTCACACTAACTTCTGTCATACGTGACACAGCCTGGCAACAACACCGTTACTGGTACTGTTCAAGGATCACTCAATTTGTCACCACTTGGGTCTTATTTTTCAAGTTTTAGTCAAATTAGAAATTTCATTATTCACAATACAGCTACCGCTCAGCTCATAATGTATGTGTTCAGCACATACAAGGCATTCTTCCTGCAGGTGTGGAACCTTTTTACTGTAGGTCACATGGACAAATGCATATAATGTGGGTGCCCGATGTGAGAATAATAAACCTAACCATAACCTGACGTCATACTGTAGCTGTACCAGCACTCAGTCACAATTATTTGTTTTTAGTAGCTTAGTATTCCAAGAATGTCAGTAAATATGTAGCTAACACACTGGGTAATGTGTGTTATTGTAGTCATCGTGCTGACAGTAGCGAAGACCACAACAAACTAGCCCAGCAGGACCAGATGGCAG
>CAEMYA010000112.1:2515285-2526592 GCA_903131615.1 Diplodus sargus
CAAACAGCTGACAAACTGACAGCTGTACACTGAAAGGTAACCACAGCCACAGACATGGTGTGACACCTGCAGCAGTGCAAAAGTTCAGACTGGTGGGGCTGGTCTGAGCATGTCTGTGTGAACTGACTCATAGACAGACAGGGAGCCACGGAGGTGTGTGTGTCTTAACAGCAAAGATCAGATTGATATATGTGATCTTACAAAAGTTTCTCATTCTAATTTGCCTGTTTTCCTGAAGAGTTTTCCACTCTCTGGCTGCCCGCTGTTCTCTTTTCATGTATCTGAGCCTGTGTGTGTGTGTGTGTGTGTGTGTGTGTTCGTACCTTGTCCATCTTCAGTCTCTTCAGGTAGGACGGGCTGTCGTAGCCTTTGGCCTGTCGCGCTTCCTGTAAGTGATTGATCATCCAAACGTTCTTCCTTTGCTTGGCAAGATCTAGCGGTGTTTCGCCCTAAAAAAACCAACATACACATCTACCGTCACAAAAAACTCTGCTCCATTTCCACCATTCTAAATGAAAGTCTCATTCATTTACATGAGTTTGACTATTATCACATAAATAATAATACGGAAATACAAGCACAAGAAGGCAGCGGATGAGATCATGAGCAGGGCATTACCTTGATGTTCTGTGCATCGACGTTAGCATTGGCATCCAGCAGCAGGCTGATGACGGTGGTGTTGCCGGCCAGCACGGCCCAGTGCAGCGCTGTGTTCTTGTGATATTTGTCGCCCAGGTTGACGGAAACGTTGAAGGTCAGTAGCAGCCGGGTGGGATCCACACTGTCATACAGGGGAATAGTATCAGTCAACAGAAATCATTGTGACATGAGGGTTTATCCCACCATTATAAGGCTTAGGTGCAGCACCCAAGCAGTTTCTCTAGCATGTTTTATCATAAGCTTCTTGAGTTTTGTTTATTTCTTACATGCATTTCCACTTTTTGTAGACATACTTAGATACTTGGTAATAATATTGATCATGGGGCCTCAAGATTTTCAGTTAACTGTCTCATATGACCAAAGAAAAGCATCAAATCGTCACATTTGAGAGGCTGGAACCAGACTTTTTTTTTTTTTTTTTACCTTCTTGCTTGAAACAGAATCACATTTGAAGTGCTAGAAAGTCATTGATGTCATTAGAAAACTCTCCACTAAAATTATTGTGCGTTTTAAGTTATCTTGTACTTTCTCTTCATAACCCTTTTCATCATTTAGTAACACCTCTAGTTTTTGTGGCTGATGATATAATACTCCTCATGGACCAATAAGTTAATTGACTACTTTATGAATAGAAATGATATACCAGCAAAATTGCTTATCAGGGGATATTCTAATGAAGCTGAGGAGCTTTACTGGGACTTGTTTCCCTGTGTTGGCAGTCTGTCTGATGAATGACCACTCATGTATACATGAGGAGGTTGTGTGTGTGGCTTCAGTCAGCACAAACTTGTTCCAGCATGTACTTAAGGTTTAGTGCACTTCTGCACATTAAGTAATGGTCAGTATTTCATATTTTGTCTCGGCATCAATTTCTTGATGTGAGGTTTAAATATATTCAGTGTTCATCATAAAGCTGTAGTAGCATGAGCATACTGTGTTCCTTCACGCAAATGATAAACATACACACCTGTGTGTCCTATAAGCCGCCCACATCAGAGGAGTCATGCCGTTCTGATCCATCATGTCCACATCCTGACGGAGAGGAAAGATACAATAAATACACTGAAGGAGCTGAAGGAGAAGTCAGAGGAGGAGAAGGGAAGCAGTAGGGCTCCCCCTGATGGACGCTACTGGTAGAAAATGCTTTTATAACCCAGACTTGTCCCCCAGTGGCTGACAAAAAACAACTGACACTAACACCAACATAAAAAAGAGATGATAAAACAATGGATAAAATCTTCTTCATCTTCTAAAATATCCCAGTATACAACAGCAATCATATGAAAGATCCTGTCAGAGGGCCACATTTGTCGACTGTTTATGCACTGTAAAATGAAGGTTGCCCTCGGACAAATAAGCTGCAGTGTTGGCATTTCCTACCTGTCCTTTGGCGATAAGGTAGGCCACGATGGAGGTGTGGCCGAACTGGGCGGCCAGATGAACGCAGCTGCATCCCTCGCCGTCAATCAAAGAGGGGTCTGCACCATATTTCATGAGCTGCACCACCATGGATAGATGGCCTTGTCTGGGAGAAGATAAACACCAATTTAAAAAGAGATATTAAAGAGACATTCCCAGCGACATCTTATTTGGACATCTAATTCCTCACTACACAGCTTCAAAAACTGAATAACACATCTTAAATTGAAGAGAATTATGCTTCTTTTGAATCTTAATGATCATGTTATGATGCAGACCAGTGTGCACTAACAGGGACATGTAGCTCCAGTCTTTTAGAAGTTCAGGGTGAAACGAGCCAAAGCCCTTCTCACTTAAAACACCTACTTAAATGCTGAGTGGGTGACAAGGCCAAACTCAACAGTCTAAAGATCAGCACCTCATTTACTTCCACCGCTATTAATTGGCTATATTTCCACATGAAATGATGAGGCCTCATATGCTAGCTAAATATTTGGAGACTGACTCTCTGTCTGCTCTTATCATTTGATGTTTGTCTCTGTGGTGCAGCAGGTGATTTGTTACATGCCTTTATTGCAAACACTATATTGACGTATTTGCAATGTAAACTTTCCCCGACAGGACAGATAAGATTTGAAGTCATAAAACAGATTGTTTCAGTCATATTCAATTACCTAAGTTGGATCTGTGCAGTATTGCTTTCACCACGCTGAAATGTGACAATTACTTGCTGTGTGTTAACCTGAACAGACAGCACAGAGCTCAAGCATGTGTCTAAATAGCTGAGGTCATACAGACAGAGAGGTGTGTGGGGTGGGGGGCTTTTAAAGGTCATTGGATGGTTGTAGGTTGGATGGTGGAGGCGGAGGGTGACACAAGACTCCTGAGTGTCTGCGTGCGGGCAATGGTGTGGATGCCCGTTGTCAAACATATCAATAATTCAGGACAAGCGCGTGTAACGCCCCCCTAGTCTGTTTGGGAGAGGTGGGGGGTGGATATCATGTGAGCTGTCCCTTACAACATGAATGAATCATTACAAATGAGGAAGAAGGAAATAACCTTCAAACAATAAAGTTGAGACGGACGATCTCGTCGTAAACCATCAGTGTTGACGTGAAGGGAATACGGCCGCAAAAAGGAGAAGGTGATGGTGAATGGGAATTGAATGGGAAGTGTCTGTTTGTAGGAGTGATTTAGAACCAGACAGTGAGGAAGCTGGGCTGTTCCTCGGGCAGGGACACCCTGGATTCTGGCGCAACTGAGTTAGCTATGACTGATAAATGAATCTCTAAAAAGTATAATAAAAATAATTCTTAGATTTTTCTGGCAGTCAGATGACAGAAGTTAACATTGAAGATAACATAGCATAGTAATTCGAAGAAAGAAAAAACAAACATTTCCCTTTAAGGCATTCATTGATTAAAAATGTCCACTGAGTGGCAGATATTTTATCAGTGGCCACTGTGTTACCTGGTGGCCCAGTGCAGAGGCGTGGAGTTGAGGTCTCCTCCCAGCTGGTCCACTATGGCTCCCTTTGATATGTAGTACCTGCACACACAAAGAAAATCATCACCTGAAACTTTATACAGTATACACCCATGAATCTGACCTATTTCTGGTTAATCTAATCTCGATGTAGGCTGTATAACCGGTATAAATGACAATGGATAGCCTGTTGGCTGACGTTTTGATAAAAGAAGGAAGTAGTAGGAGTAGTACGTTATTCATGCCAACAGTTGGCACCCACATAAACTGCTCACAGCATGCAGTGCCAAGAACTTGTGGAACAATTTCCACAAATTTGTAATCATTTTGAGCCCAGCGTGTTGAGCATTTTTCACTAGTTTTCACACTTGTTACTGATGGAGTATTTGAGAAAATTACAGCTGAATTAACAAAGACAATCATGTTAGTATTGTTAAATTTCTTTTGGCCAGCTTGTCTCAGCACTGTCTACTGCTTAACTAAATAAAACTGTAACCTCTTCATATCTTGTATCCTCTTCTCAGTCTTCATATAGCTATAGATGTTGATGTCCTTTTCCTGTTCTAGAGGAAACAACACAAACTACTGATCAAATAAAAAATAATAATGGCAGTCATCCCTGGTTGCAGTCTTACACATGGGGTCAGCTGTGCAGTATGATGACCTCACCTCCTAATTGCACAGCATATAAGGACATCCACCCCCCACACCAAAGATAGTTAACTGAAAACACTGTAACTTAGAGTTGGGCCAATAGCCAGTGACAATTAAGCCTTCTAATATCCGAACACTGTGACACCCAGAGAGAGTTGACAGTGGTGAAAACTAAAAAAGTTCTTGTTGCTGGCCTACGCACTACATCTCCACTACATCTCCATGTCCAGTTTATTATCTTATTACTAAACCAGCCTAGCTATAGGAGCCAGAGTTTTCTCTGCTGGGTGAGACAGTTGAAGGTTGGTGTCACAATGACAGTGGGATCATAAGTGATTTTAGAGGTGAACTATAAAGCAGCTCTCACCTTATGGCAACTCTGAGAACACACTACCTCGACACCAAACTGTAGAGAATGAAACTGATGTGAAACATGTACCATGAAAAAAAAAAAGTCTATGTTTTGACATTTTTCATTCACATTACTCCAGTTGTGGTTTAGTTATTACCAGTAATACCAGCGGTACATCCCAAGACATTTCCTCACTCCTTAATTGAAGCGGACGCCAACTTGCAGGCAGCCAAACATCTCTTATTTCTGCTCTGAAGAGTGAGGAGCATTCTCTGGGGGGCCAACTGCGAGGATATACGAGAGCAGCCATCACTTTTAGCTGAACCCCATGATGTATAAATACTCGACCCTACATCTGGCAAATTTGAATGAAATGGTGCGCGTTTCTGACGCTTCAGAGGACAGGACCTCTCATCACGCTTAAAGACATTTCTTTGTTTTCTCACTCCATATGGTTTCACCTTGCGTCTTGCCATTCATCCTCAGGAGGAGGGACAAAGACAATGGGAAAAGAGGGATGTGAGAGAATCGTGGATGCAGTTTAAGGTACTTGGGATGTGCCCTTGTTTGAATGCACAGCTTAAATTTCAAGTTCTGTGCTATGTTGCTGTCTTGACATAAAAGGCAGGACTACAGGATTGCATATGACCGAAGAGCTAGATGCAGTCTCTTGAATCCTGTTTAAACTTAAAGCAGTAATTAAAAGAAAAGTACAAGAGGTGCTGGAGAGGGTCACACACTGCCAGTAGTATTTACACAGGAGGGGAACATTTATGTTGTCTTCCATACCTTAATGTATCTGCAACAATGGCAGGTTCTTTGCTGAATTGTTATTTTGACTGAGTGCTGAGTCATCCAAGTGTGTGGCTATAGTCAGAGAAACTCTTTTGTTCTGATGGGGGTTAGAGAGCTTTTGGGTTAATAGATAGCAACAAGGTAGAGCAGAAAAGCTGCGCAAAAAGTGACGAGACTTATGCTCCGTTTCTTTGGATGCAAAAAGTGGAGAAAGCAGTGAGTGGACTTATTTTTGTCTCGTATAATATATCTTAACCTTTATTTCTGGTAGCCTGCCTGAGCACAGGTCTTTCTCCTGTGACCTGCTGCGTCATGTTTCTAAGTCACACCTCGAGAGTTACTGGTGCTACTGCATATTTCCAGCCTGCACCTGGTTCACTCTCACCTTTTGCTACTGCCACCACCATCCTAATACAAAAACATGACTGGACTCACTTGACCAGGTCTATCCTGTTGTTTATGGCGGCCCAGTGGAGGAGTGTTACGTTTTCTTTGTCTGGCTGCCGAACATCGAATCCCGCCTCCACCAACTCCCTGCAGCGTTCGAAGATGCCGTACCTAAGAGAGAGAGAGTAAGCAGAGGGATTAAAGTCTCCTCACACACAAAGACAGGGGCAAACACAGATAAACACAAGGTTAAATACATAAAACCTAGACAAACTGACAAAATACATGCACACAAAACTGACATCTTCCAACAGATACAGATACGCAGACCCAAACAAGACACCCACATTGTGGCAGAACTTGGTGCTGGCTGTCTTTAAGCAGATAATTTGAACCTCAAATCAAAACAAAATAAATCTGTTGCTGTCAAATGTAAAAAAAAAAAACATCCCAGACAAAGCTTCTGTTGTCTTATCACAAAGATATTGCCACATTTCTCCCCCCACCCCACACATTCTCTCAAACTTTTCTGAGCTTGTGAATTACATCTTTGGCATGTGCCGAGTCAGAAAACCACAGCTGTAAATATGGTGGAGTTAATTCCGGATTTGAAATTTGTGGTATCTTGAGCACAAAAACACATAAATGAGTAAACACGCTGCCCTCCAGTAATGAAAAACACTCCCACTGGACCAGTTCGTAAGTAGTAAACAATATTGAATAGGACCATCACTTTTTCAAAAAGTCAAGCTCAAATGCAATGCCATGTTTTATACGGTCAATAAAACAGTCTTATTTTTGCTGGTAATTTTGCCATCTACAGTGTAGAACCCCAAATATTTCCACACACTGCTCTTGAGATGCCCTGGTGTCGTGATCATCTGTCGTGGTTATCAGAAGTGTTGTTTTTATCAATTAGCTCAGCTTAATGATCAGCAGAGGTCAATAGAAAATGAAATAGTTCAGCTGGACCGCAAGGCAAACTGCTTTTTTAGTGACAACGTTCCTTGAAAAGGCACAGACCGTAAGACAGACAGTCTAAACAGATTGAAAATGTTATTTTTCAAACATCTAAACAAAACCTCTAATTTTGAAGAAAAAGCGACAGACTTAATTCCAGCCTTCCTGAAACTACACTGTGTAAATTACACAAAAACAAAAACAAACTCATTTTTTCTCGAGGTCACACCACAATCTGACCACACAAGACGACAACAACGCATGTATTGTCCACTCACTGTGTGGCTTTGACGATATCCCAGGTGCTGTAGTCATCCACGTGGTTTTTACGGCTAACATTCTCACTGTAGCCATGGTTGTAATGACTCTGGGGTTTGATTTCCTGAAAAGAAAGAGGGCGAACAAGAGACAGAGACACAAAGATAAAGATGAGTTCAGGATATTAAAGGTTGCGCTGATTTATTAGATCACTGCCATCATTTCATAACATAACAAAATGCATATGCAGGTGTTTGCAATGAAGCTGAATGATTAGACCTCTAGTCTGGTTGAGGTTGGGTGGAGCTATAACATGACATTACCAAAGACTAACAACAATGGTAATGGTACTGGCACTGACAGGTGCAACAAAGCTAACGGGACAGGGAGGAAGCACTGTCTATACACACCTACAAAGTCTTGTGAAGAGGTTAATTCAGGCAACAAAGGGTTACATCCACTAGATTAGACCTTTGACCTGTCAAACAAAGGTCTACTAACATTATTTATTGCTGAATTGCACTGCAATGATTGCTGGAATTGAGTCATCTTTTCTGTTAGTGGTTCCACCTGTAGTTTTTCTGCTGTGACAAGTCAGAATGTCTAAAAAACAAGAGGAACATGATGCTTATCAGGCAATCAGGATTTCAGTATGCAAAATGAACTCACAGAGCAACATAACATGTATGATCCTCAAAAGGGGGCATGACTGAACAACAACCAAGAACCCCCTGGTGATGGGAGAATCCAGACAGACTAAGCATTCATTTCAACGGATCCCAGCGTTAAAAGAGGAAATAAAGGCAGCAGGACAGACACAGGCTTGTCGAGCTGCTGCTGAAGATCTAATCTGTCACACAGATTTGGCAACTGTGCGACTCACATTAAATTAGCCTCGAAACCAAGGAAACCACAATTACCCTCCATCACCCGGAAACAAGGGCTGTGTCTGGTAAGCACCCAGCACCCAAACTGGCTTTAGCCAGAGAATGAGAGCTATAGCTAATGTTAAACAGAGTTGAATCACCTCTAATTTACAGCCACAGAATAACTGAATTTAGGTTTGTTTACTAAAACCAGCTTAAAATGAGGAAGTACCTTGGAATGAAAATAGAGTCAAGCTGTGATGTCTGAACTCACATTTACAATCAAAAACTGTGGTATTTTAACAACATCATCACTTTAAAAAGCTTAATATTAAGTTCACTATCAAGCAGACATTCAAACCTCTGTGGCATAGCTGCTGCAAATAACACTGAAGAATAATGGAGAATAATGAGGCAGCCTCTAGGGGGCAGAGGACATGTCGGGCTTGTGTGGAGCTGCTGGGTAGCTTGTGGTGAGAGGACCACAGAGACCTGGAGCTACACCATCTTGCCTCTGACTTTAGCAAGGGGCTTCCCTACAGAGCCAGAAGGATGTGCTGAGGCAGCATTCCTGCCACCATGGTGAATGGTGGTGGAGAAACAAGACGGAGAGGGTGCATGAGATAAACTAATACAGACATTTGTCTTACACTTGACTCCCTAGGAAACAAATATTGTGATTGCCCATTTAAACAGTGTATTTTAAATTAAACTACTGGCCTGCACCAAGCTTGATCACAAACGACGTAGTAGAGTCTACTGGGTAAACTAATAGGTCTAATAGGCTCCTGGTATTGTGCATGCTGGCTCATGGTCAAGCGTAATTTTCGGTCACAATTTGATTAAATCGTGTTATATTTATTGATAACATTTGCGCAACTGGCTGATTATGCTTATTACACAACATGCCATGGATCTAGGAGTCAAGTCTGACACGTAGAACATTTATGTAGAGTACACAATAAATTGTTAGTCTTTTATGAAGAGCAGATAGACTCGGCACGAACCAAACATGGCGAATGTACAGATCATGTTTACCAGACAACAGCAGCCAGACAACAGCAGCCAGACAACAGCAGCCAGACAACAGCAGCCAAAACACCCTGCTGCATTCTTTGCTGACTCACAGAACTCATAATAATTTTAGCTACAGTTGAGTAAATCTGCCAGCAGCAATTGTCATTATAACCGGTGAAAACAACCAACGGTAGCAGACTTGAAGGTGCCCTGTGGAGTTCTCTTGTAAACATACAAAGATTATGTTGACATTCAGTGTTGCTCACTAAAACACATGCGTCTCCTTAAGGTGTAAACAAATATGATGAATGCATTCCCCTCTGCATAAAAATTTTGGATAACAGATTTTTCTCGAAAGTCTGAAACCTGCATGGATAACATCCATGTTCACTAACAATGGTAGTCAGGACTCACATGTCGTGACAGCAACAGTCGTTGGCAGTAGTGTGCCTCTAATATGTGTGACTTTTTAATGGCTCCCTTTTGCAGAACAATTACTGTATCATCACATTACTGTGATATCAAATTACACATACTGTGACAGAAGATTTCGGCCATAGTGCCAACCCTGAATAAGTATAGCTCTGTACACCAAAACATGAAACATCGTATCATCTTAATGTTTCCTGCCTGACTTATATGGTGTCTAAATGTCAAGGTTTTGATAGAAAAGAAAGTACATGAAAGTACAGAGGAAAGACACACCACTGACATGTGGTTTCCTTGTGGGTTTAAGCAGACACGGCAACTTTAAAAGCATAACCAAAATGTTATGCACACCTGGATATACATACAGCAATGTGATCATTTCAGACCTCATAAACCATCTGTAAATGACAACTACTATGCACTACATGGGTGCCAACGTGTCGTATTAAATACCAGTCATTCACAGCAGAATAAGCTTTAGGTCCAGGATTAATAAGAAAAAATATTTATTTGGTTGTTATACTTCCATGATAATACAAGTAACAAATAAGAAAAACAGAAGCTAGGGCCAGCAGAAGAGGGATTTTATTTTAAGGACTAAATCAGACTGAGGAGGATGAAGGAGGGAGGATGTGACAGAGGGGATATGAAGGTGACCATCTCATCTTCTTACTCCTGTATTTTTAAAGTGTTAAAGCTGCCAGGAGGCTTTTGTGCTTTTCTCTGCCAAGATATGGTCATTTATAAATCCATACGATCTGCTTCAACTACCCCATGTGCTATTCAGACAAGTTTAGCTGCCAGAGAAACAAGGGTAGCCAGGTTAGAGACGCTTTTTTATGACTGTGTTTCCTACAACAGGCTAACAAACAGAGGCCCAGGACAGATGTGGAACTCAGACTCTCATCTGGATATTCAATTGAGAGACAGTGCTCGCAACTCATCGCCAGGGTAAATGCTTTCCTGTCAGTCGAGGGACAAGGGGAAGAAAGCCTGGCGCTAAAACCATCAGACGCCAGCTGTTAAATCACTTTCTCCATCTCAACCTATCGTGGAGATCACCTTTGACCCCTCACCAGTCACAACACCCTCACTCCCGGTCCTCATCACCCTCCCGTCTTCTAAAAAGCTGATGGTGGCATTTGTTGCTGTAGTGATAATTGCAGTCTGCATTTTTTCGCCCCTAATTACATAGCTGCATACTGGTCATGCAGACAACAACTAGGCAGGCAGAAGCAATGATACTCTAAATTAGGCATATTATCAATTTCACACTAATCATTGATTTTAGGTTGGGAATCTCATCTGCTCAGAGAAGCAGCAGGCTTGGCTTTTGTCAATGGAGCTGGTCAGTGGGACATATGGCAACCTCTCCTTGGGGTGGCGGAGGTCACGTGACCTGAGCTAAAAATGTTAGACAGCACCATTTATGAAAACGCAGGTATATAGGTTTACAGCTACAGCTGCAAATATCAGTCAGTTAATTGCTTTTCAACTGAATGAAAACTGGTTGCCAACTATTGTGATTATTGATTAATCTTTTCAATCATTCAACATGTACATAATGTCAAGCACTTGCTAGTTTCGGCTTCTTCAATATACTAATACTGTATAACTATACTGATTATTTCTTTGATAACACATGAAGAGTTTGGGGGTTTTAGACTGTTGGCTGGACAAAATATGCAATTTGAAGATGTCACTTTGGACTCTGGGAAATTGTGAGAAGCATTTTCCACATTTTTCTGACATTTTTTGGACCAAATGATTCATCGATTAATGGAGAAACCAATCATCAGATTGATAATGGAAATAATTGTTAGTTGTTCTTCTATTTACTGATTATCTATTTACAAGATAATCGTAATACAACGATCAGTCTTGTGTGGTAAATGCAGCGAACCCTTCCATCTCCACCTGTGCACTCCGCTCCGCACCCGCGTGAAATTTTTGCTTTCAGACACGCCGGTGCAATTGCCAGTGCATGTTTGGAAAAAACGTGTAGAAGAAGATGGTAGAAGATGG
>CAEMYA010000112.1:2527136-2552548 GCA_903131615.1 Diplodus sargus
GTTTGGAAAAAAACGTGTAGAAGAAGATGGTAGAAGATGGCAGAAAGGCAGCCTTTGGCCAGGAAGAAAGGTAAAGCGAACTCTGTGGTGTGGAAACACTTCGGTTTCGAGAAGTCTGACTCAGAACAAACGAAGATATTGTGCAAGATATGTCACGCGACCGTGTCTGCACCTCAAGGGAACACGACCAATTTTTTTAACCATTTAAAATCCTCACACAGAGTAATACATGACAAGCAGTGAAGGAACAAAAAAAAAACCCAAAAATGAAAAGCTGCTCGACTCCTGCCACCACCACACAGTCCTCAATCAAGGACACAATTTACAATGCCACTGCATATCCACCCAGCTCCTGCAGACATAAAGAAAGAGCGGATGCCGTCACATACATGATTGCCAAAAATGTGCTCTATCAACACCGTTAGCGACCCGGGGTTCAATAAACTGATTAACACACTGGGCAAACAAGCGGTATGTGTTACCATCACGTCACCATTTCAGCAGAACTGCGCTGCCTACCCTTGATGAGTCGCGGAAAAGTTGCAAGAGAAGTGTCAACAGCATTATATTTATCCACCACAACGGAAATATGGTCAAGTCGCACCAGGATAGTGTTTATCTTTTATTTTTACATATTATTTAATTCATTTTATTGATATATTTTTCTCTTATTTATTTACATTTTTCTTGTTTTTCAGTTCAAACTTATCGTGTTAAAAGAAATACCAGCTTTCAACGTTCAATGAGTGCTTGCTCTCAAATCAGTGAATAATCGTCTTTAATAATCGTGATGATGATTTTTGCAATAATCTAGCAGCCCTACTAGCTACAGCAACAGTACAATAAAAAGTGAAAAATCCTCAGTTTGAGATCAACATTTAGATTTCAATTGGGAAAAATCCAGCAAAAATAATAATTACCCTTTCACTGAATCTGCAATGACTACTTTGCTGAGACTAGATTTAACTGTTGTGGAAAATTGCATTTTCCCTCTTGCTGGCTGTAGCCATAGCTCACAATCCAATTTGATCTGAAATGAGAGCCATTTCGAGGCACTAATTCAATATCCACGGCGCGGTTTACATCCCTGGATCAGGGGGAAGCAGAGGGGAAACACTGTTTTATGATGGAAATAATGGGAACATTCCAAATAAACAGAATTAGTGGTTCCACTCTGTGATACAAGTGGAGCATCACATCAAGTGGCTGAGCATACCCCCCACCTTTATGTGCCTTTTATGGAAGAATGCTCATTTGCATTTTCAAATGAGACTGGTAGCGGGGCGCATTAATCCCTTACATCCCCGGAGAGAGAAAATGTTTACACTCGACATGTTGCTCTGGTTAAAAGTGAAAAAGGTGCACAGCCCTTCTGAGTGTGCAACCAAACATCCAATGCTCTAATTCAGGTGTCTCATACATTCAGTCTGACTCTGCTCTTAAAATGACCCAGATTCCAAGCAGCACGCTGCTGAAAAGAGGAGCAACTTTGTGCCAAGTCTGTAAAGGAAAAATGGCATACAGGAAAATAAACTACAGTTATGATGAAGCTACTACCACCAGACATATTCCTTCAATATAACAGGCAGATGTACAGTCAAAAGGTCATACTGTGAATGCTCCTGTGCAATGATTAAAAGAAGCTGGAGTCTCTGGCACCTCTGAACTCATAGCAGACAGTTAAACTCTTTAGCCTCACCATGTCAGGCTTTTGGCTAAATCTTTACCTCTTCAATCTGTGCCATCGGTGCCTCTGTGGGTTAAACTTGTGCTAACAATGGTATGCCACCTTTCTCTTCCTGTGTTTTTTTTTGTACACGTGTTCAGAACTAAAACTACAACTGGAAAACAGAATCCTGCCCGACAAGACTACTCAGCTGTCTAAGACAAAAACAGTCTCCTTCCTGGTGAGCATTTTAGCACTGTACACAAAATACTCCCAGTCCCAAAACACTCCATAATATCATAACATATACAGAAGAGAATGTTAAGTTCAGAAAATGGCATCATTTTACTGTAATGCAGCCTTAAAAACCAGGTAACGACAACACTAACCGTCAAATCCCGATATAACATTAACCAAAGTCTAAGACAGTATTTTGTCTCATATTCCTATAACACTATAACATACATATATTGCCCAGTCAGGTTGATCGGGAGTCAATGTGGGCATTCAAAAGTATTCTCACTATTCCTCTTGAATCACTACTTCATTGGTAAAATGATCCCACCAGGCAGCAGTTCTCACGGGCCTCACCCAAATCAGGCGCACCCTGTGGGGGTGATAACTCAGCTGGAAAAGTGATTGTAGCAAATCACTCGAATGTCAGCCTTCCCCTGCACATGTAGGCAGTAGCAGCATTATAGAACAGCTGCTTGCATGGAAAAAAAGGTCTGCAACACCAAAGTAAATCAAAGTCAGCAGTGTTTATGGTTTTTAGGGCTGTAAAAAATGCTAGAGCAGTGTGGACACTAGGCATAACCATAGCACAAGTTATGGGGTTATAAAACAAAAATGTACTGTTGTGGACGTAGCCTACGTTGGTCTGAGGTTGGGATGCCCCAGTAGCTCACCTGGTAGTGAGTATGCCTCATATACTAAGGATGTGTCCTTACCACTGTGGTCCTTTGCTGCATGCTGTCCCCTCTCTCTCTTCCCACCTTTCCTGTACTTACCTCACCTGTACTATCCACTGAAGCAAAAAAGTTGTTTTGCGGTGTCTCAGACACATTCAGGTCAAGCAGTGACATCCAGACAAACAAACTAAGGAGGGAATTCATTGTCTCAACGGAGCAAAAGACGGAAGGTAATTACATTTCCATTAATCAGGAGCATCCTCCTCTGTGGTAAATCTGATTTTTCCCTCCAAGTCTCACAGAGGAAGGAACAGCAAGGTGATTAACAGTCTACACCTGAATGTTCTCAGGCCACAGAGAGGAAGTTGCTTATCTGCAATACAGATAAACAAAGGTGCCTCGTGACTGATTGTGACATCCATTGCTTTCTGCTGTCAGTCTTCAACTGTGGTTCCTTAGGCTCAACTGCTAGACCACAAATACACAGGAAAATACATCATTAACATCAGGCACCAAATGCATTTGTGTTTCACCCTTCCCTCAACACTATCACTCTTATTTCCACACTTCCTGGTGTCTCTTTATCTCTCATTTTAAGTGAGGTTGTAGATGAAAGGACAGCTGTAAATAATAACATAAAATCAGCTTATCAGTCTTAATAGACAAACTGGTTCACTTCAATCTGCATTTAGCCTTGGTTGGGAGGAACATTTGATGACATATGTGGACCGATTCAGGTCAACTTACTGTATGTGGGTATAGCCCACCTGTTTCGGCTGAAAAAGTGGTATTTCATTTCACTGCAGCTTCTATGGTAACAGTAAAAAACATGTCACTCAATTTCTTTTGGGCAGAAACATTTTGAAGACCAAAACATTAAACGATTAACCAAGAACATGACTTAAAAATGCCGCCATTCAGGTTCATTTAATCACGTTCTGACATTATCGGATCATGTTTGAACCGAGACAAAATATTGCCATGGGAGCAAATCTACTTGTGGCAATTTGACTGTTCCAGGTGTAGATATATTACCACTTAAGGATCACATTGGCATTAAGTGTGAACAGGACTATTACATTCAGTGCTTAAATGAACATTTGGGATCACCAGCCAGAATGGGAACAAGATTCCCAAGACACTTTTAGCATAACATAGCCAAATCCAGATTATAAATCACTAGACTACTACCTTTTCAACCTATTTTTCACTATGTACAGCAACTTATCTCCCAGCATCTTGGGGACTTGCTGGACATTAAAAACATGAATCATTTGAATTGCACATTGCCAGGATTAGCTTAGTGGAGGTAAATTAGCCTACTTTTACTTGCTGACTGAAAAAGCAGTAAAGACAACAGGGCTGCTCAGGAAAAAGAGCAAGCTAACTGTCACCAAGGAAATCTACTGCATATCAGACAGAGATCGTCCTTACGATTAGATTACCTGTCAAGCAAAGATAATAACAACTGACAACGAAAACCTAAAAACACATACAACAGAGTCAATGTGGAGCGAAGGAAACAAATAGGGTCCTGCTTGGTTAGCTAGCCTGTGTGCTACAGCTCACGTTACTGTCATTTACTTAATACGTCATTTCTGGAGCAATATAATCTGGTCATTGTTCTTTATTGCACAACTTAATAACAACACAGTTATTTGTCTTGGCTCCGAATGGTTTTAAACCATGCACAAATAAATATGTTCAACGATACTAGATGACAGAAACGAAAAACGCTATACAATAAAAGAAAAAAAGAGAGAGACAGACAGACAGCGTTGCTGACAACCCCAACAAAGTGGAAGTGCTGCAGGTTAGCTAGCTGAGGGGTGACTGCAACATTTCATACTAACACGCGAATATGGCCCCCAAGAATAAAGTGGATATTTTCCACATCCGTTGATATCAACGTTAACTTGTTGTGGTCGCTGAGTGGACACCAGAGCTCAATATACCTATGTACACTTGACCCCAATGTACACCATCGCAGCTAAACCAGCCAGCACTGCCAGTGTAGCTACAAAGCTAACGACGTATGACTGTAAGGATTAGGCATCAACGTTACTTTTACCGTGGCCGCCTCAAACACACAGCTTACGGTCTTGTTTACTAGCTGCGCGGCGTCGCCACCACGGAAGGCACCACCTAGCTTAACGATAACATTAACGCGAACATCTGCCCAGCGTTTGCTTGCTATGCAGCAGGAGGAGGGGGGCTAGCGTTAGCACCCTTTAGCATCGTTAGCTACCTGCCACCCCCCACCGGTGGTGTTGCAGGGGGCATCGGAGTTTCCCAAAAAGCACGGCAAAACAACGCGGCCACCCGCGCGCGGGCGGCTGTTACACGTTTGATGTGCGCTCATGTGTGCGCGCGAAGGCGTGAAGCCCAATGACCATACCTCGGGATGGAGAATAGGGACGCAGCCAGCTTCTTTCTCATATTCCTCCATAGCGTCGGCCATCTTGGTGGTGATGTCCGCTGAGCATTGTGGGAAACGAGAGGCTGTGTGAGGGGGGAAACAACAAGAGGAGGAGGAGGAGGAGGAGAGGAGCTGTCAAAACACACACAGATGAAGGACAGGCCAGATGACACAGAAGGTCACATTATCCTGTTATAGCATGTGACCGCGGGGTTACTAATGCACAGCAAATGACATAATAATAAAGACATTTACAGGGCATTATTATTCCTGCTAACACTGAGGATTTATGTAAGAGGTAGCATGCTGTGGGCTATTACATATCAAGACAATATAGAAAACATATAATCCCAAGACTTTCTTAAGCCTCGTATCACAACCCCAAAACCCACGTGAGGTGTCCATTATGGGACGCAGGGGTTTTAACACGAGGGAATGTTTTTCATGTTACAGGAAGCAAGCAAAATGTGTTTTTTATTCCACTTCCCCCAAGCCGAGGCAGGTTTTGGGTGAGGTTATGTGTCACTAACAGGATTTTGTCATTATAACAAAATTAGAAATGCTAGCATCCACCTCGCCTGGGTTTCCCACAGGGCAAGTGGAGCCGCCGCACTGATCATCACTGAGAGCTGATCAGCGTACACACATGCAGTCTGCACATTGCACTGAGGTATACTTGCAGGAGACAGGGCGTGTTGAAAACTGCAGCCAAGGCAAGAGAGGGGTCAAAAGGGGCTCCCTAGAACAGTTTAGACCGACTTTACAGTGAACGGTAAAAGTGTACGTCCTCTGTTTTTTTAGCTGTCCTGAGTAATCTTAATTTCATTCTGCTTTATGATCGTTCCAGAAACCTGTTGATATGTATTATTTGCAATCAGAAACCTAAAACCAAATGGAGCGTCAACGTGTGTTGCTCCTACTACATTATTTAGACTTCAATTTAGTTAATTTACACTTGCTGCTAATTCCTACGCAAGACAATTTCCAATATTAGTCTGATCAATTCTGCTTGAGAGAATAAGGCCGAGATCTCCTTCTCAGACTAATCTGATTCCAGTGATTTGATGTGCAGCTTGAGTAATTATGTTTCTTCCAGAAACCCTCCAAACAGAAACATAATTTAGTCATTATGACGGCGTTTGTTTATTTGTTTGTTTTTATTGGTCTCTGATCTGGAAACCTTCAGAGTGCCTGCATGAGTTGTTAAATGCATTTTAATACAGCTGCTATACAAGTATGTACACTAATTAGACATGCACAACGCATACTGTAAGTGTGTAGGGTAAAGTCATTGTTGATTGTATTAGATAAAAGCAAATATATCTGGGACAAAATGTTGCCATATATATGAATTTATTTTATTCAGTTTACCAGACACTCACTGTTAGAAAGGGCTCACGAACAGCATGTAGGTGATCGTGGGACAACAAAACTCTCCAACGAAACTGAAGAGCAATTTAATTATTCAAGGTGAGACAAAAGCTCCACAAGACTGGGTTAAGTCGAGGATGCGGGAGGTCTCTAAGTGGAAGATTCAAGCACCTCAATGCAAACAAACAAACAAACAAACAAAAAACACAAGACAAAACAGGTAAAATTGAAAAAATAAATACCCTTTTTTTTCTCTTTGTTGGCATTTTTTGATAGGAATATAAAACCGATTACAATAATCAGACTCGGAAATACTTAGTGATCCCTCTGGAGGAATTTAGGTTCTGTTACAGTTTCTTATTCTAGAATAGAAATGTCACAGTATGGAGAAATTATGAGAAAACATAAAATAGGGAAGAGATCATAAGAAGAAATAAGAGTGTAAAACTAAAAATGTATAAAACATAAAACAACAATTGTAAAATATGGGCACTAAATAATATGTGACAACTTTATATGTATTTATAAAAAGAAATGTTAAAAGACCCATTCCTCAGAATACTAAAAATAGAAATATGAGAAGCCTCGTACTATATGTTAACTACAGATAACGCTGAGTAATACTGAAACAGGTTAATGTATGCAGTCATGATGGAAACTCTATAATAACAGACTTGTCGTACTGTGACTAGATGGCATCTGACATTTCATAGGACCATAAATAACAACGGAAAACATGAACACTGCACTTACTCATCTGTGCCTGTAGATGTTCTCCATGTCCCATCGCACATGTCCCTGCTATACCTCCACCAGCCACTGGGTGTCACTCTTTCGCCAAGCGCGCATGCATGCATGGCCCTGACACACTGAAGACAGCTGTAATAATCCTGTACAGTTTAGATTCGTTTTATAGTGTGCATCCAATATAATCAAAGGAGCGCATACAAGTACCTCTACATAAAAGCACCTCCATGATAACATCATTCCAGACACACCCAAAAAGCCTATTAAAGTAAGTCTACATGAGTGACTCAGAGGCATCCTTCACATGGCATTAATGTGATGTTACATAATCATTCATAATCACTTCCACCACCACATCCTCAGGTATAATTTTAGGGAAAAAAAGAACGTATTTATCACGCTTAATACTGACTGTACTTAACATGTGCATGGCATATATGAGGGGGGTCGTCATAATATTCAGCCCCTTGAAAGGACATTTATCTGGATTACGTATGACGTGAAATACGTAAATGATTTCTATCGAAGATCTGAGGGGTTCAGCTGGACTGATTTTGAGAGCAACAAGAGGATTGATCACGTTTGATGCCCTGTCCAGCCAGGCAAATCAGACGATCGCCGAGCAGAAACAAGGAAGTCTCCTCAGGCGTCAAGTTACCCCGTCAGCAATCAGAGACAGGATATGGAGTGTCTGGCCTTCAGAATAAAGTCAGGACCAGAGCATTGGTTTTCCTATCACTTTTAATACTACCACCAATTCCAGAAAATATGAAAACAAAAATATGCATTTTGTTCTTATATCATAAAGGTAATTACAGGAAGGAAATTAAACACAACCAGAAAGGGAGACAAAAACATGCTTTTTAAATGTTTTTATAAATGTGTCAAAACACTTAATCGGTCATGAAGCACAACAACAGTAATGTGATTATATGGAGCATGAAAACAATCATTGTATGAGTTTAAGATGCAAAAGGCCTGCAAAAGGTTTCTTTCTCATATGTCATATACAGGTTTTATATATTTACTTCTATGTATGCAATTAAATGTCGAAGTGTGGGTCTAACTTTTGGAGATTTTTGGGTGTTGCCACAAGATGAAAAAGTAAATATTTTAAATAACATTACAAAAAAAAACAACAAAAAAACAGAAAAGCTCCTGAGATAAGGGTTTAAATGAGACCAACACTGCTCGCAGCTGGATGGCTATTAATTAACTAGCTAATTGCAGCTACAGTTAGAGGTTACTGTGGTATAATGCTGTGCCCCTGTTTGTTTATTCCCAGGTGACCAGTTCTTACAATAGTGCTCCTTTATTGTACATTTAAGACTATTACAATAAAAGACAACCAGGCAAGGTATGCAAAGAATTTTAATGCAATGAATTTACAAGAAAAAAACATCAAAATAATATTATACGTACATATACATTTATTTATTGAAAAAAAGGCAGTTATTTGTGAACAGATGTACATAATTTACAGCCTTAAATTGCACGTTTGTGGCTTTTAATTTGAAATTTGTAACCGGAAGTACGTTTAAATCCGGGTGACTCTACCTTGGACCACTCAAGCCCATGACAAATTGTGCAGGCGGGCTAATGGCTAACAAGTTGACTGAATATAATGGTAGAAAACATATAGTAGAAAGCATAGCGCGAATGGTAAAGTTAATTTTTAACTATCCAAACTTTACTACCGGACAGACATGGCGCCGCTGAACTGAGGAGCACGCGAGCCATCGCCAGCGGGACCAGTGAACACGCAGAAATAACATTAAAACGTCGTCAGCTAACAGTTAGCAGACAGACCGACGTCCCCGAGGACTGACTGAATATTTACACCCAGTGGTTTCCTTCCGTTAACCACTAGGCAGACCTACCGGGAGACCCCCAGCGAAGCAGCGAAGGTTAGTGCCACGCCACCACAACAAGTCAAACACAAGATAACACATGCTAATGCTGATTAAACGCAGCTAGCTTAATTGCTAAACCGCCGTGTGTGTGTGTGTTCTGTGGCGAGTTGACAGCCGTGACTCCGCAGTCGGCCAGTGCGTACTATTATGTAATGAACCAGGGTTAGCGATAGCTGAGCAGCAGCTTCCCCATCTCCGTTCTTCGCGTCGGTCTCAAGTCATACTCCAGCGGGAACCTTTTGAGGAACAGGCGCCAGTGTAACACAAGCTTGTTTGGAATTCGTGCGGTTAGGACGCAGTGTGCTTTTTACGCAGCGAAGTGGTGAGTGGCAAAGTATGCTTAATTTAAATGTCTGAGTGTGGGAGAGTTACGGGGGAAGCTGTGGATTTTAAAACCAGTCTGCGATCGGCGTTCTATTTAAAGAAGATGTTGGTCTTTTTCATTACCTGACATCCCCTGCTGACTACAAATTAACCCCTCCTGCATCCTCCTCTAACACATGATCCTGCTGCAGTGTTGCATGTCTGCTGCCTCCCCGGCCCCGGTGCTCAGTTACCACTTTCACCTGGAGGGAGCCAGGAGCAGAAACAGGAGACGGGCCGGCAGTAAGGACTGTTCCTAATTGTGTCAGACAACTGATGCATCCGGCACATCCTGGCCTGTTATCAGATATCTGGTATCAGCCCGTCATGTTACCAACCTGAGATTTCATGGCGCTTTCTACCTCCTTCTTACTTGAATTTGATTTATGTACTTGGGTAGATGCTAAATGAGGTTTTTATAGTTGAAAGCTAATTCTCTGTTGAAGCGATTCTTCCATCCTGTGAGGCGATGTGGGAAGTCACGTCTTTCATGAAAATGGTCATATTGAAAGACACTGAAATATGTATTTACATTGTTAACGTGGGTCAGAAACTCTGACCTTGGTTTTTTTTAAAACAACTGCAGAGAATGATAGTTGGGTAAAGTCTCGTAGTCCACAAAGCATTTCTGGAGCTTCTCAGCAAAACAATGTTGCAGCTTTCTCTTAAACAACTGAAGTAAATTGGGGCTTCTTTTAAAATGTATTAAAAAAAACCCAAACAACTGAAACACCCCCTCCTAGACCTGGCTCCATACAACTCACCTGGTGTAATTCAAGTCTCTGGAAGCCTTAATATCCCAAATTAACTCAAAAATATCTTATTTTCAACCTTCTCGCACGGATGTGCTGGTGCACCCACTTCCAGCGGGGTGCTCACTAATACTTGTAGCTAAGCAACTGTAGTGACGAATTTCGTTTTAAAGAGGATGTAAATAGTCCTGTCAAAACAATTTGGGATCTTTTGGGCCTCTGCGCACTTAGATGATTATCTGCTACTTATTACTACAGTTATTATTTATTATGCAGAACCTTTTTTAAGCAAAATCTTCACTGTAGCTGCTAAGCTACAAGTATTAACATGCACCCCCATCTGAAGAGGGAGCGTGAGCTTGACTTCTCACTGAGGAGTAAATTGTGTCTTTTCACAGTAATTTGGGAATTTGGGCTGTATGGAGTTATTTTAGTTTTTTTTTAAATTTAATTTTGTAAAACAATTCCCCATCTACATCAGCTGTTTAGCAGAATGCTGCAGGACTGTTTTGCTGTGAAGCTCCAGAAATGTTTTTTCATGGACCTGTGAACTTTCCTTCAGCACGGGGGTGAGTATGTAAAGACCGAATTTTCATTGTTGGGTGAACTTCTCTTTTAAGCCAACTTGAAATTGATCGCAGGTGATTTGAGTCAATGATGCAAGCACCAGTCAGTTTATTATTGTGTGTACCTGTGCCAGCTCTACGACTCACATACTGTATTTCCATGTTTTCCATCCTCTGCTTATTTGCATGTAAATCCCAGGCTTTTCCATGCCAAACAGCTGAGGTGAGGCTCGCAATCCAGGGTCAAAAGGGTGACCTGCTTATTTGCCAGCCAAATGGAGTTTCCATTCTGACGTCCTTGAACTGCAGCTTGTTGCCTGCACTGCATACTGCTCTGGTAGACTCACATTGCTCTAAATTTGAGGAGCACCAGCATTGTTTTAATACTGAGAAGGAAACCTGCTCCAATTTTTGCAAAATAGTGTCATATGACTTATTAAGTAACACTACAGAGCACTTGAACTTACTTATTTCTGAGTCAAAATTGTTAGTTTGCAGAAAACACAATTCTTCTTTAGTGTAACCTGTTAGAAATCCTTGATGGAGAACTATGTCCACCGAAAACCGGCTTTTGTGGAACATTTACCTTCAGACACACAGTCATGTTAATGAAGCTGATTAATTATGCCAAGTGCTGAATAAGAGGAGAGGCTGTTCCTTTGGATACTTGCCATTTAACAAGGCCTGGTTGGACAAAGCTATATATGTATACATGAATAATTATTTCAATACTTAAGATAAATTGGGTACATGCATATGTTTCTGTGCAGAAGTCCTGTAATAGGGTAAAACAGGTAGAACAAAATATGGCCAGCAGATTTGACAGTGTTTTTGTTTTGTTTTTTCCCTTTTTAGATTCTTATATTTCCAGTAATGGTTTGATGAGCATGAAAGCTTTTTATCAACACCGCCTTGTTCTGCTTACACTTTCGGCACCCTTCCTGTTATGAAAAAAAGAGAACAATATATCAAGTGAGGTTTACATTGTATTTTGACTCTATTATGTTTCAGTGTAAACGGCGTTGCACAGTTAATCGAGCAATAGTTGAGTTTGCAATATTGTATTATTGATGTGTTTTGATAATGGTAAAATGTGTGATAAAACAGAATTATAAAGAAGTACTAAAGTACTGCAGGGATGTCATAGCCAGCAAATCTTATTCCCCAGATGTAATAAGATCGAAGCATGTGCAAAGGTGATTTATTTGTCTTTATGGGGGTTTGCATATTCACATGAAAGTCTGTGAACTCCTTCATGCTACACAAACATTCACATTGTATGCAGCTATTTATATACACATAAACATAAGCAAACCACTTTAATATTAACAGCAGCGACAGGATGGGGAGGATAAGGTGGTTCCTGTCTTCATATTTCAATTTTTGACATCTGATAACCACTGTCTGTCAACGTTGACCGCGTTTTAGCACCAAGCATTATCTCTCTATAAAAGCAAGAAATCTCTGTGTGTCTGTGTCAGTGTGTGTGTGCCTCAAATATCTCTGCAGACCAGGATCAGAGTGACCTGAGATTTTCAACATGGCTGTTGTGTGGTTTAAGGGTGTGCAACCTCGGATTTGTTTGGACTACAATGATACCGTTAATAAATGATTTCATAAATGATTTACGAATACTGCTAGCATTGTCAACCATAGCCACATGCGCACCAGAGCCAATCACTGCAGAGCCCACCCCCACGCCCCACCTCCGGAGTCGACGGACGCGCTTGTGCGTCCAAATCACGTGACCAATTTAAGATGACGTAGCAGCAAGGCGCAGCCTCGTGAGTCTCGGGTCTGACGTATGTGTTGGTGTGGCCTTCAATTTATATATCAGTTTTTAAATCGCGTTGATAGGCCAAGTAATACCAGACTTATGATAAATAATGTCCGCCACGCTTTTTCACGAACATTGCTGTCACGTCTGCTGCGCGTTTGGTGCAGGAATAAACAGTCAAAATATCTTCTCTCTCGAAAGGGTTCGCAAGCAGGAAGTGTTTGCAAGCAAAAAAAACTGTGACACTCCCTTTCCCATTGGTGGAAAAAGGCACCACACCAACCAATCACAAAATTATATGGCAAACCACGTGATTTGGTTGCTGAGGAACAGGGGGAAGTTGTGGGAGGGAGGGACGGCGGCGAAAGAGTGACAGTGACAGTGATAGAGACAACGATAGAGATAGCGAGTCTTGAGAGTTGAGAGATTTGTGACATTTAGCGGGTTTGGAGTGTATAGTTAGTGTGTTATGTAGTGTTTGGTGTAGTGTCTTTAGTGAGTAGTGGAGTTGTTTTTTTGTTTAATGAGTCAAAACAATGAGGAGACTGCTGAATGTGGAGCAGGCAGTGCAGCTCTTCATTGAGCTGGAAGGAGCTGAGGGAGCCCTGAGCCTGAGGCATTGCCTGCATTTAAATGTAAATAGTTACATATAACTTTGTAAGTTTCTAACACTTATGCACAAATTTAGCAAACAACAATTTATATTTGCATTATAAGTAATAAAAATGGTTTGTTAAACGTTTTATTTGTGGTTTTCACAGTAAAAAATCGAACTTTTTCCTACTCTGATTTCATGTTTTTTTTTGTGTGTGTGACTTTAGGTTCATTGTGTTAATACAGTATGTCAAAATGAAAAAATAAGTGTACAGTCACACATGTGAGGTTGTGCTGAAAATAATGACACCAAGCAAGGCAAGGTAAATAGTTTTTACGGTGAAATATAATGGCGAAATCCATAAAAAAGTCAAAAACGGCCAATTATACCCTGGAATATCGAATTTCACAGCAAACCTTAATATCCCTGACGTCCCACCTTCAAACACACCCTCATTTGGCCATCCATGAAAAAGTTACTTAACCTCCCACTTTTCTATAGGAATACATACCTTCCTACGGGCAATGCACTAGTTGATGTAAACACAGAGTCCCCCTCTTCTCGTCTTGTACCCTGTTGGTCTGCCTGTTGATTGAGCAGCTTGATCTGGGATGTTGTGGTGGAGACATGTGGGCTCAACAGTCTCTGATTTTACTGTTGTTAGGCCAGCCCCAGTCCCATTTGTCCATTTGATATCCGTGCGACCGGACATTACCCAGGAGCAGAGCAGACTAACACCTACTCAGTTTCGATGGTCGAAAGATGCAATGGGCAGTGGTTGTTTCAATTATTTGTAAACTTCTATTTTTGCCATTAAATGAATGAAACATTTGAAAAGTTAATCAGTTACAGGGAAATGGGCATCTGCAGACCGTAGCACATGACTGTGACTGTGAGCTTGACGGTTTGTCACCCTTGCAAAATGTCATATCCTGGAAAATGTACTGGGATAGAAACCATTTTTTTTTATTTAGCTTGTTTCCCTTCTTTTCAATCATTCAGTTTGTGAAATTGATGAATTCCGTATTATCTTAAGAAATACTTTTGTACAGTCGCATTCACATTTCTCAGGGACTTTGGAAGTGGGAACTTTTTGCTTCCTTGGTGAAGTCTGCAGTTTGATCTGGGAGCAGTACTTTCTGATGTTAAATTATTTTATACAGCAGTTGTTGGTGATGTATTCACTGCATTTCTCTAGACAAATATATATTTTTAATCAGAAGGTGCTTTAAAAATTGCTGAAACCGTGAAACTGATCTCCATGTTTATAGATGAGTATAGAAAGGGCACAGTTAGTGCTTATCTCAGCTGATACCAGTAGAGCTATAAGCCTTGTGTAGTGAAGTATGCGTTTAGCCCTTAATCACAGTTACAATCTTTAAAGGGCTTCACAGCAGCCACATTATGAAACAATAAAACAGCCCCTTCATCTCAAGTCTCTCACTGAGCAAATACTCACCTGTCAGCAAGTCCCAGAGCAGCCTCGTCTGTGTCTGCCTCCATACCCTAACACCATTACGAGCGAGAACAAATGCTGTGCTGCTCATGAAGTTATTGAAATGCCAAGGCCAGAGCATCAGCGCTGCATAATCTTCCCAGCTGGGACACTGAGGCCACTGGCTGTGGTTTGGCTGATTGGATGCATTCGCTCTGAAAAATGCCAGATGTGCTCGATGTGAGATAGTTGCCTCTCACTTCTTGTCAGTGTGGATTTATCCAACAGCAGCAAACAAATCAGGTTACATTTCAGGCCGCTTAGTTCAACAGCCTTTATTACCATCCACAAGAGCGTTAACTGAGGCTTACCAATGAAAACAGCTGTTTTTGTTCCAATGAAATCAGTTTATTGTGTACCTTTCATTTCATTGCCTCGGCCTTCATTATTCCTTGAAGCTCAACTCCCCTTGGCTGCCATACATAAAACAAAACCGAACAAACACGCCTTTAATTTGCACCTGTCTCCAGGGATAAAGGCTTTAGTTGTCGTTAAGTGTGTTTCTCGTGTCAGCCTTGTACCAGCTCCACTGCTGAGCAGGATTTGTTATTTGATAAAGGGAATGTGGGCGTGTGAAGCCTTTCATGAATGTCCCAGCCCATTAACTTCAGTGTCCACCCTCATCTGGCCCCCAGAGCATCGCTTCAGAGACCGGGGGAACCTTATTACTGCCCACCTGAACTGCAGCATCCTCCAGTATTACAGAAAATTAATTTTGACAGTTGGTTTCAAAGTTACACACAAAACACAAAAATCCAAGTAGAAAATGCTTTAGTAGGACTGCACTGAATGTTAAATTCAGGGCCAATGTTTAAAACAACATTTTGGCAAATGGCTGGTGCCGATACTGATGTGTTATTGTTGTTTGTGTAATTTTAGTTATTTATTTTACCTTTAGTGTTAGGGAAGCAAAAAAAAATCTTTATCATAAAAAAGTAACAGAACCTTTTAAGAGTCATTCAGCCCTTCAGTTTAGCATTTTTGAAAGAGCACAAATAAAAATGTAGGAAACCACCTCTAATATAACCTTATTACACATGAAAAACACATTTTTTTAAAGGTACCGCTTGAAAAGCATAAGCAAGTATATACTTAATAAAGATTTTTTCAGTATTTTCTTACACAGGCCCTACTGGCTGGGATGGTCAGTAGCACACTCTAGCAGTAGAGTGTGCCTGTGCAAAACTGAAGTGACGCATCAGATAAACATAGGCCACTGCTATCTGTGAATGTTATCATATGTGCTGATAGGAAGATAGCAGTCAACATGACGAATATCGGCCGATACTGATGTTGGACCTATATATAAGTGTGTCCTCAGGTTTATATGCAGCATTTGCTGAGAATCCTATGTACTGTAAATTTAAAGTATAATTTCTCTAGTTATGTATGTTTCAGAAAAGACTCTACTTCTTAAGGAAACGTCACAAACATGGCATTGTTTGTACATGGCCCAGGACAGGAAGGCTCACAGGAAGGGTGATTAAAACCTCCCAGAACATCACTGGCACCCATCTACAGAGCACCAGTGATATCGGGACTACAACTTGCATTTTGTTGTGGAACCCTCTGACAAAACGGACAAATTGTATTAACCAGGAAACTTGAACCTCACTGGGGGACAAATTGAGAATCAAATCAAGTCAGATTTGTGTCTTCATAAATGTAGAGATTCAAGGACAAAGGCTTTGATATACTGAGTCAGTTGGTCCATTACATAATAGCTGACTTGTGGATTTTGTAATAAACTCAAAGCATATCAGCAGATGTCACCTCGAATGTGTATACATGCAATTTCCACTATTATGAAGAGTGTTACCCATCCTACAGAGCAGCTACATTAGAATGTACACAGACCCAATATTAAATTCCTAACTTTGTATCCCCCTCCTCCCTGACTTCAGACTTTCAGACTAATGATTGTCGAAAACATTGAAGCATTGTCTGTTCCTTTGCCCTTTGGTTTGATAATCATGAGACTTGAGCTTCCCTCTTTGGTAACATAAATCAGTCCTGGGCCTTACCCTCCCAGAGGAATCTTGCTTTGCTGCATAAGTGACATCACAGCCACCAGACATGCAGATGACACCACTTCCAGTCAACATCAACAAAAGATTGTGTCTGAGCTAATGAGATGACTCATGAATGCATGGCTGGAACTCTGGGTGTAGCCTTTGACCACACCTATGATTGTATAGAAAGCATTCAGCAGCACCACAGAATATCTACAAGAGGAGACAGAGAAACAAACAAACATCCTGGATAAAACATTGGCATGTCTTGCAAGTGATCACCAGTGCACCATGTTTTAATGCGAGACATTGAGGCAGAGTTGAGCGGACAACACTCCACTGTTGCAGCTTACTGAAAGGATCAGCAAAAAATGTCCTTGGGTCCTTTGAACACGATGGAAACAAAGACACAGCATTTTCCTTTGCTCTATTACTGTACCTAATGCACCCTGGGCAGTGAGTTTTGAAGGTGTTTTTAGGTGTAGTGGCTGAGTAGTAAACAAAAAGAAAAAGGACCTCAAAGGGATCTTTGATCAAAAATGTTAGAGCGGATATTTTGGTTGAATGAACAAGTTGCTGGTTCTCAGTGCTCTTGATGTTTTTCTTACATTCCCAATTGGTTGTTACATTCCCATTTTCACAGCTCCGTGTTGTCTTCCTATTTTAAAGGTACAATGTGCACAAAATGGACAGACCCTTTCAAACATTCAAATAGTGAACTCATTTTATCAACTGAATCTGAAGAAACAACAGTGCTGACGTTATGTCAAAGATGTCCATGTATTGTGCAGAAAGGTCTACTGAAGTTAACCAGCTCGCCCCGGCCCATGTGATCTGTAACGCCATTTTGTACCGCAAGAGGTAATAGTTTGATAGCCAAGTAGTAACAGTTGGGAGATGTATGTGAGTGGTTCACAAGCTGTCTTAGCTATTAATGTAACAAATCAACAGAATAAATTCTCAAAATGTCATTAAAGTAAATGTTGTGCGTCCATTTTCCTTACTAAACAGAAAATACAATGTACTTCTGAATTTAACTTTCTATCTGCTACAGCCAGAGAAAGATATGCAGTTAATTATCATGAGAGTCATTAGCAATTTAATTTTTGATTGACTGATCGATTAATCAACAAACCATTGCAGTTGTGCTCGCTTGTAACACTGGGGTGAATCAAGGGAAAATGGTGGTGGTGGTCTTTTAGGGGAGGGGTGTGTGTTTGATGAACTGAGATAAAAACAGTCAATCTTATGCCTAATAATTACTGTGTCAATCAAACAAAGTAATACTCAATACTTAAGAGTAGTCACTCTTAAGTGACTGAATTTCTGACTGTGTGCATGACAGACATGTCAGGCTTCGTTGTGAAGCTGAAGGAGTTAACAAGTGTTGTGCGTCCTCTGATTTCTCCTGTCCTAATTCACTCATTCAGACTCCAGAGTCCTGTGCACAGCTGCAGCTCTTAGAGGGATGTGCAATGCATTGTGTTTGATGAGCCAGTTTGATACAGAGGGATGTTGAGGCTTTGTTATGCTGAGCTCTTGTTCACAGAGAGCGCTCAGTGTTCGGCATGGATACAATTTCATATCACGTCAAAGAGTTGGCACCCCTTGTTATGGTCAACAAACCTGCACCAGCCTTAGCTTTTGACAGGTATTTATTTCAGGCACAGTGTGCTGTGCATCTCCTCTGTACTGTCTCCAAAAATCACCTCAGGTCCGACTGTAATAATCCCTTCGGCCTAAGCTGCAGCCGGGGGGGGAAAGGGACAGTGTTTGTGACGCAAACTCACGTACTTAAGTCACATGCATTATTCACTCAGAATTTCCACCCGTGTGTCACATCTCTGAACTTCGAGAGCTTTCTAAGTAACGCTTTAATGTTATTTGAGCCAGTCACGACTGACCAGCGAGGAAGCTGAACAACTAGCAGGCATTTAGTTCCAGCGTTACAAACATTTGTAAAGCAAGGCTCAGTGTCAGTGACAGGATAATATTAGTGATTCCCCTGAAGTGCTAGAAACAGCAGTGAAAAGAGATTTAATGTTTGTGAATCTTTATCTCCATCAGAGACTTTGCCTCAATCTCATGGCTGAACATGATCAAAGAAAAACTTTTTTGAGATAAGTTTTATTTTTATCTCTCTTATTTCACTTCTGTGCTGTTCTTATCAACATTTCATTGTTTTAAAAAAATTCCTTTAGCCTTATCACTGCTGAGATAAGCTATCTTTGTGGGCCCGTCTCTACACCTTCTGTTCAGGTTAGGCAGGTTTTTATTGAGTCTCTGGGCAAGGATTGGGTGTATAATTGCTGTTATTTGTGGGAAAGAATGCCTCTTACTTCAACACTGAGATTTTTAACTTTGAGGTATTGTTGGAGAATTAAGCCTTTGGCTATGCTCTGCCCTCCATCTCACTTTGAACTCTAGCAGAATGCACTGAGCGGCCATGCTTACTGCAAAACTGACTCCACATTACAAGTGTTTGGTCTTTGTCGCCAGCTTCATTCTCATTAATCCCCTTGAAGATGACTTTTCATTGCAATGGTGTAATCTCCTCATGCGGTCATGACTTCTAGCACCATTCAGTAAGGTCAGACAAGCTCCCACACCCACTCAGAAGCTCATTTGCATTTGATCTAGGAAAGTACTAAAGAGGATAGTTCAGAAGGAATATATGGTTCTCGAAGATTGGTGACTTAGTGACTTGGGATATACTCTCTTTCTTTTTTTCATACCAGTGTCAATTATTAGTAATCAAGAAAACTAATATACTTATATACTCTGCTGTAAAAATAGAAGACTCGGTTAAAACATTTTAAATAAGTCATGGAGTGTAACCAAATATAATTTAATCAAGCACTGTACTGTCCGAGGTACTCAAGCGCTTCAAAATTGTACCTCAAAATAATCTGCTACTTAAAACTTCCAGTCCACCATATTTTGAAAGCAAGTGTTGTACTTTTCACTCCAATATATTTAACTACTTTCAGATTGAGATTATTATGTATTGATAGGATATTAGTTGCAACATGAAACCGATTCCATTGGATCAGATTGAACCGAGTCTATCCATTTTACATGCTGGTTTGACCAGGCGTTTAAAGAGAAACTTGCCAAAAAGCAACCAAGGCTTTATTTGCGATTGAATATGAGTCAAACCTTTGTGTAAAAGCATAATTATGACAAAAGAGGCCCTTTTAAGATTTACCGTAGTTTCGTTTTTGGGCAAGCCAATTTTCAATGGGAGTGCAAGCTGCGCTATCAGGCAGGGTTGAGGAGCGGTCCACCATTACTCTCCTTCCTGTTAGGTCGCACTCGGTGATCAACACTGCTTGTCTGCCATGACGGCGGTGCGCCGGAGGTGCAGCAGCAACCGGGAGTCACTCAAAACCTTTTTAGTGAACTGTGTACGCGAACAATGTTCTAAAAGCCTCGGTTGCTTTTTGTTGAGAGTTTCACTTTAAGCTGGCTGCTTGGTTTTTAACCATGTCCAATTGCATTGCAAATTTGTGTGTTAATTCCAAGATAGAGTAGTAGTTGACAAATGACTGTTGGCAGCCATTTGTCAACCACTCCCAGTAATAAAGCAAGTTTTCTGTTAAAAGTATAGTACATTTTATGTAAGCAATGTTCACAACAGTAGTCCTGCATTTATGTCAAGAGATGGGGATATATATGGTTTATAGTTATATGCCTTTTCTGATCATTTGTTGCTTTCTTGGATGAGCCGAGATGCTCGTCCTTGCACTACAGCCACAGGCAAATGGATAGACCATTCCCGGCTGATGCTCCACCAGCGTCTTCAAGCTCCATACAACTGTGTAATTCAGTTAAATATGATGCATCTATCCGTGGACGGATAATGGGAGAGAGTGAGAGAGAATGTTGTTTTCTTTCCGTTGAGCAAATTATATTTACAAGATATCCTTCCCATCAGTGAGAGGATGTTCGGAATATCAAGGAGTTTTGACGGCAAGTTTCAAAAAGGGCAATTTGATTGATTTTATGTTTGGGACATTTTACAGAATGTTATTTTGCTCAGAAATATAGAAGCATGGATTTTTGAATCGATGGCATTTTGTACCGTCAAGCTCTTGTGGAAAACATACTGTCTAGCCCTTCAGGGGAACAACGCACAGACCAGTAAAGGGGCAACACGTAATGGTCATGGATGTGCTCTGACTTACACATGAAAATTAATTTGAAAAGTGATGGAGCATCTTTGCCACAGGGTAAAAGTGGTCAGGAAGGGTTAAGGGTGGAGGGCTTGGTTTGCTTATTAAAAAAAAGAAAAAAAACAGAATGCTTTGGGTAATATCCATCTAATATCTTGTTCTAATTTGATCAGCCTAACGTGAATTTACTGAGACCATGTTTTATCAAATGGTGTCTTAACAAAACAGCCATGGCTATGCAGTACTATGGTACATGCTTATTGTCCAAACCAGAAATACCTAATTTATCCCCGAGGGGAAATTACTTGTGTTATTTACGTCAATTACGTTACTTGCGTTACAGCTGCTCCCATTCAAAAAGTGTTACTTGTATTCATATATGTAGGATTTTTGTAAGTGTATAGTCCGTTCCTGGTATATCTCACACACCAGCCTCAGCTCTGACCTGCCTATTCTTCCCAACACTCACAGCTGGGTGCTTTTGTCAGCAGCATGTTTCTCTTGCAGCTGGATCAATACATGCGCACAACACTTTTCAGTACAGAAGCACATAACCTCCTGCATGTGGTACACACATACCGTACTTAAAATCACAGAGACAAGTGAACAGACTTGCAAATGGGAGGTTGTGTTTCCTCATGTCCACTTCCAAAAGTAGCACCTCTTATGCTGTCCTACTTCATAAGCATGTATGCAAACCACTTTGTGCCATAAAATGATAATTTGCAGCACTAGAAGCATCCACTGGAGCAGAGTATAGGCGCCAGTGCCTGATAACATTATGTGTCCATAGCGATGCACCACAATAATATGGCAGGTTGGTGTTGAAATAGGACATAAGGGAAAAGATAGGGAGGATTCATTTTGATGTTATGAGACACAAGATATTATGAACTGTGTGTCTGTGATCAGAGGCCTCATGGTGGCTCTGAAGCTGAATCCACTTTACCAGGAAATTGGAAGCATTCACAGTCGGCTCTGGTCAATTTTGTTGGACATTTATCATCATTCTGGAAATAATATAGACTGATTTAAAAATGATATTTTTTTATGTAATTACTGAGCTCCCTCCTGTTTATGTCTATTCTGTCATGACAAGCTAAATTTGCCTAAAAATACTTAGAATAAGCCTCGATCCATCTAAAGCTCTTCGTTATGCTAAATAAGTCATGAAGCACCCCAAAAGGCTAATTGCGCACTTTAAAAACTCCCATCACAAATACATAAAAACTCAAATTTGAGTAGAATACCAGTAGCACAGAACTCATAAAAGAAAAAAATAGTAACATGAACACAAAGGAGAGAAGCAATTTAAAAGATTGAAAGCCAAGTCCTTGTGTGTGGTGATTCCCATTGTACCATAGTGGTTTTGCTTAATGGTACTCTCAGGCAGGTCACAAGCTACATGCCCTTTTAAAGGTTAAAATAGCATCTAAGTTCTGGGTTTCCCCTCAGGAAATGGGTCAGCAGACATGGTCAGCACTCTCAATTCTTTCTTTTTCATTTCTAATACTGAATCAGAAAATCCCTTCTTGATCTCTAATGCCACACAGCCAACTGCAAACAAAGGCAGTGATACGCTGGATAACATTTAAGTTAGTCCCTACGGAGGATTCTTTTTTTCACTGAAAGGCTGCTGAGTGAGATTTGTTGGCCTCAAGTCCTGGGCCGGTGTCATGCTTCTTTTTTCAATAGCGCTGTATGGTCGCATGTCCCTTGAAATAAATGGACAAATGGAGTTAGTCACAGATAAGAGCCAGTTGGAAGTAACATGAGCTTCAAATGCAAGCACTATGTATCTTATTATGTTCACTGTTACTCTTGGTAACCTGGTGTTCTCACAACACTGAAATTTCTAACTTTGATTTAATACCTTGAAGAATATCAATATTCACTACCAATTTCAATAAGATATGAAAACAACAAAAAACATTTTTAGATTTGCATTTAAATATAAAGATATTAATATTAATATAAATATTAAATGACACTGAGGTATGACTTTTCTTTTATCTGCTAGAAACGGAGAATAGCAGAATGAGTGAACACTGAATAAGACATTTGTATTGTACTGGTCTTAAATGTTCTCTTTATATCAGACATTTAAAAATAATGTGATTGTCAACTCTTGGTTGGAGAGAAGAGACAGCCAGAAAATGCGACTGGTACCTGTTTATCAATACTTATACTTAATAATGTGTTGAAATTGGATTGACAATACTAGAAGCATGTGATGTAGCTCCACTTCCTAAAAACATCTCGATTTTATATATTGCACAGGCTTGCCTAACATTCTATTATATGTTTCATAGACATGTTAAATGATTTTAAGTGGTTTGCCACAATGTAAGCCAGAAGATTTTCTGGAGAGAAATTCTATAAATCTCTAAGGTCTGTGAGTCTGTGTGTTTGAGGGCTCTGGCGGAGTTGCAGACTCGACTACATTGAGGTCATATCCAGCAGAGAATGCTTCTATGTAAAGCTTACTCCACTGTCACTGCACACACTCACAGAGGGAGCTCTCATTGCTGCTCCGCTGCCGACACCGGCAGCCCTGCAGCACTAGCCTACATTTCAGAGGAGGAGGAAGAAAAATATGGTGATGTCATCTCTATGTCTCTCTCCCTCTCCGTCTCTCTCTCTCTCTCTCTCGTCCTCTCTCAGAGGCTGTGTTGTGAATATAATCATGCTTTTTGCTACCCGAGCTGCATGAGGTAGGTCCTCCATTCACCTCCCTGCGCTCTCTTCCACATGTGCATGCTGCATCGGTCCGGTCGCCTCCAGGCTTTCGGTGTTTGTGTGTTTTAAATGTAGCCGCACTTGACGTGTGTGTTCCTGTGTTTTGAATAATCTTCAGGCTTCGTTAAGGTGTTTTCACGCCGTTTTTGTGTGTAGGAAGGCTCTAACAGATGCTAATACATTGGACTCGCATCACATTCCAGCTTGATGGTGTGTCCTGATGCCCGGCTAGCTAGGCAGAATGTGTCTGGTGGTGTCAGACTGCAGATAGCTGTAGAAATCCCAGATTGAGACAAGAAGGTGACTCATATTAGTCCAGCTTCTGACAGCACTGATCATGTAGAGATGATGTCTACGATCCCGTCTTCCAAGCACTCTCTTTTGTGCTATTCTTTAAAGGTCATTGTCAGGGCACGGGAATATTGTCTGCCATCGTGACCTTTGCACTCGTTACTTTTGTACGATCCTCGTGAATCCCATAAAACGTAAAATATGAAGGATCTGTAGGCTAAATGTACAGGCATCTCAGCCTCACATCTTGTCTGTCTTTTCTGTTATGCAAGAGGTATCACACACACACTCTCACAAACACACACACATTATTCAGCTCGGGCTGCGTGCGTCATACACGTTTTCACTGTAGTGGAGCTGTGGCTCTCTCTGTGATTTTCCTCCCTGTCTCTGTGGCAGGGCTGGTTCTCTGCTGTCCTCCCCGAGCTAACGGCCAGTTAAATAGCCGAGCAGCCGCAGTGTTTCTCCTTTAAGGGGATTGAACAGGGCACCACAGTCTCCTTGACACCGCAGGAGTTCAGACCTTCTCATCCCTCTTCTCGTCCTCATCAGCATTCCCGTCCACTTGTCGCTCTGATAGATCAGATAAATGGATGTTAGTGAGAGCTGAGTCATCTTGTTGCATTTCAGAAGTAATACAGGTTCATTTTTGCAAGGTGACACTTGTTCTGGTTCCCTATACTAACATGAGAGTTTCTCTTGTATGGGAATTTTGCTGTTATTGATGCAACACAGGAGCACCGTTTTAACAGAAGCAATACTTACACTTTATATAAGTCTGAATCAAGTTTATTTACATCACATTGTTTCAAGTTGAGCAGTACTCCATGTGGCTGTGCTGCTGTCCTTCATGTTGTGTAGTGGCGAGGACGTCCAAACTGACCTTAATGGACTGAATGTGGCACGTGAAACGATATGACATTGAATTTCTGTCAAACCTTTGCCAGAAGTGTAGCAGCTGATGTGGTCGTATGAGCTATTACTCAGGATGAGCTGTGAAGTATAAACCGATAAATATCTGGTAGGAACACATTACATGTTAAAAGACACATCTGGCGATATTCTATATTTCTGCTATTGTCAACAGATTTCATGAAAAGACCAAAACAATGTGCTCTACTAACAAGTATTGTGTGTGAATCCTATTAGTTCCATCATTCCTTACAATGACACACACACTGGAGTCTATTTTGACTCTGTCTCGCATATGCTACCACAAATGGTCAGTAGAGCGACAAATATGTATAGGTCCCCAAGAAATGCTTTTTAATAACACTTGTTGCAGTGCCAAACTGTTGAAATCATGAAATTATTTAACCTTTTTGAAAAAAAATGAAATGATATATTTTTTATTCGTTGAGAAGCATTGGGGCTGATAGGTAAACTTGCTGAGGGAAAGTATTGAGAGACAGACTAACATGTTGTTGGGTTTGATCTGTTTTTTTTTTATGGTGAGAAAAGTCTATAATAACACTAACCGTATCCTTTAAACTGCTGCCTGTTGGGAACCTTTGCAGCAAACACCTAACTTTGCCAAGTGCAAAGGCAGTACTTTTCCCCAGAGCTATACTGATAAATTGGCTTGACTGATATAGACTATATTAGACTATTGAAAAAAAA
>CAEMYA010000112.1:2552561-2562595 GCA_903131615.1 Diplodus sargus
AAAAATTGGTGTTGGTATATATGCGTGCAGATGAGTAACAAGAATTTGCAGTCCAAAAATGCCCAAGTCTCTTTTAGATTATTTAGTAAAATGTCTTATTTACATAGCTTATGCATTAGAAAAGCAGCGACAAGTTCTTTTTTCAAAAGTAAAATGTCCGTCTCTGAATCCTGATAACAGGTGACAAAGCACTTGTTTATCTTCAGTATTACTTAAAAACAACACTTTCACTCAAAACATCCTTATCAGATTTTTTTAAACTCAACGATAAATGTCTGTATTTACCTCCAAATTTCATATTGGTTGGGCTACATGGGTTCAGTGATGCCAAACAGTAAACAAAAAAAAAAAAAAAAAAAAAGTGCTCACTGACGCATGTGTCATTTTGGCTTCTAAAATAAATGAATTGGCGGCCATGACCATTCAGCTCAAACCGGTATGCTGCGAGTCATGTTTTGGACGGCGCCCACTGTCTCTCTCTTGGTAGGGAGTGGGGCCAAGAGTACATTTCTAGAGTAGGGAAATAACCTCAAGACTATTTTCCACGTTTGTTATTTCTGGTCAGATTTGGCATTACAAAAGCCAGACTTCCATTCTGAGTGAGTCAACCTTACTGTATTTACATCTTTACTACTTGGTAAAATGTACATCCACTCTTTAGCCAAACCTCAAGGAAGCTCCCAGATACTTAATTGTGGAGAGGACAGAAATTATGTAGAGCCATCTTGTGTTTATGAAAACAGGATCTGTTCGGAAATTAGATTAAATCTGTGCTACAGGAATGGCTGCCAGATAATATTTAATTGAGCAGTGCTGTAAGTTCTGCAAGTCTGTGTCATTTTTCTGAGCCATAGAATTATTTTTTTACTGTTCTGTCCTGCTCTGTCCCCTTTTTAGTCTCCTACATGTACAGTATCAGATTTCACTAATATTTATACATTTCTATCTTCGTCAGAAAGATAAAAAAAAGTGACTCTTGTTCTGGTGAAACTGTGCTGGACTCTCTGTGGTCCAGTGAAGCAATCCTCTGCCTCTGCTTACATGGTTGATTAATATTCCTCACTCCCTGACCTACATGGATTAATTCTGTTTAAAGATGTCTCCCCCCTGAGCACGGCACCAAACTGGGACAGGCAGAAGATTACAGTGGACCTAGCTACTTGAATTACTTCTCTTTATCCTGTTGTTTGAATTTCCATAGAGAGCATTTTTGAAAACATGGTTTGACCAGCAGCCTTTCATTCCTACAGGCTAACATTTTCTCTTGGGCTATTTTATCTTTAAAAACTGATGCTTAGTAGATTTCAGACTTCTGCGTGTCTGTATTGTATGTGAATGAGTGTAAATGAAAAGTACTGAATTGATGAAGGATCAGTAGCTATGGTACTATAGGGGATAGAAAGCGCCAGATGGAAGCCTTAATGGTATGTCTATTGGCCAGGTTCCAACATTATAATACTTAATTCTTAGAGTGACTTACATCAAAGCTGCACTTGTCTAGATGGGAATTAACACTGAAACCAGCCATGCATTAAAAAAAATTGTAAAGGGCTGTAGATGGTGGACTTGATGTTACAGGTGCTGGTGAACATCAGGTAAAAAGTTAAATTGAGTTAAGAAGTGATGCGCAGCATTGCTCTCTTTTGCTTGTTAAGCATTGGTAACAAACAAGGCTAACATGCATCTGAAAATGGTAAACATACCTGCTGAACATCAGCATGTTAGCATTATCACTGAGAGCATGTTAGCATACATCAGTGCTTAGCCAAGGGCACTTCTGCGCCTGCACAGTGTTGCAGAGCAGCTATCATGGCTTGAGACATTTGTCTAGATATAGCAATCCGCCATTCACCTTGATAAAGGGTAGCGCTGCATTCTTCCCATAGTCGGTCAAGTTCATCCCCAGCATCCTAATAGCCTGAGGCTTAAGTATCTGGCATCTGTGGAGCCAGCACAGGTTACTTGCAAACAACGTTATTTTGGACTGATACGGTGGTGTGAGCAGCATTCATTCCAAGAGATGATTTCAGCTTGTGCAGATGATCACAATCTGATAATATATTATATATTTCACTTGCCTTTTGCTGATTTGAACGGTACTCTGTCTTAGTCCTCACTATTTCAACAAATAATTTCCAACTGAAGCAAACAACTCCGCAGCAGCACATCTTTTTTCTTTTGAAGATCTTGAAAGGGCAGCTTTTGCTGTGAGAGATTCTTGCTGGAGATTATCCTGAAAGCTTCATCATCGCTTAGTAGAGTGGAGGCAGTGGTGGCCTTGTTAAGAATTATCTGAGTGGCTGGTTGTCGCTGCAAGGAGTGGTGATGAAAGAGAGATTGAATCCTCAGACAGAAACATAGAAATGACAAATGTCTGTGCTGTGGTTTGATATTTGATATTCTATTACTGATGCGGAGGAAAAATATCAGGGACCAACATGTGACAGTGTCACTGTCTCATCCCTGACTGTTATCGTTCATCTACGGTAGCTTGGTAGCACACCGCATGTCTCACTTAACCAAGGGTAATCATTTCCCAAACACTCAGCGATGACAGCAGTGATCGGCTTCTATAGATTGGCTTCTGGAGCTGTCAGAGAGCTGCCTCCCCTGTCGAGAACAGACAGTAACATCACTACAATCAGCTTAGGATCCTGAAATGATTGCTGTCCTTGTATGCCCTTGAGCTGAGCTCTACTGTTAATCTAAAAACAATCAAAATCATAGTATTTCACTGCTGCACAGTTAAACAATAGTGATAAGCAGTCCAAACAAATATTTTTTTGGTCTGCTCTCATTATTTTCAAACATAGCATTTTCCAGAATGTAGCCCGTGTTTTTAGTTAAAGCATCCTGTTTTGCTGAAACTTAGTTCGTATGATTGGTAATTTGTGATATTTATAGTATTTGACAAACAACAGTTCATGTTGTCCAGTGCTAATTACAAGCTAATGTCACCATAATCAGACCGTAATTGTAAGTTCTATGGGATCATCATTGCTCTGCAAGGGAGTAAAGACACTTCAAAACTGTTGTAAGTTGTAAAATGTGGATATATTTTTCTGACATAGTGTGCAAATAAGAAATCACATGACACATTAGAGGGGAGTGAGAGATGGATAGGCTATCTGGTGTGGCCGTTAGCAGCACTGCTGCGTCCATCTACATTCCAACCCTATGGTAATGCACTGTGGGTGGTGACCGAAAAAGCGAGGTTGTGGATAGAAGTGACCGAAATGAGTTTACTCCGTAGGGTGGCTGGGCTCAGCCACAGAGATAGGGTGAGGGGCTCGGACATCTGGTAGGGGCACAAAGTAGAGCCGCTGCTCCTTTGTGACAAAAGGAGCCAGTTGAGGTGGTTCAGGCATCTGATCAGGATGCCTCCTGGGTGCCTCCCTTTGGAGGTTTTTCCAGGCACGTCCAACTGGGAGGAGACCCCAGGTCAGATCCAGAACTCGCAGGAGAGATTACATATCTCCTCTGGTCTGGGACTGCCATGGGATCCCCCAGGAGGAGCTGGAAAGTGGCTGGGTGGTTTTGTCACATGTTTAGCAAGACTGACATGTTCAAAATGTCAAGGGAAAACCATTTGTAAAAGTGAATATATCACCATGTCAAACATTAGAAGTGTAAATCTGTTAGACAATGACTTTCGGAAGTTGATATTTTGTTGGCTTGTGAAGCATTTTTAATGATAATGAATATTTCTCATGCAATGAACATTGTTAATGTTCTGACACTCTGCCCTTCTTGGCACTGCGTGATCATCCCATCTGCTCATCTGTATATCCAATCATGCGGCAAGAGATGCATATTCAGATACCATATACCGATGCTCTTAAACTAGAGTATAAATCAGAAAATCTGTCTGTCTATTCCCAAGGTTTCCCTCCTGTCTTTTGGCTCTGTGGAGAAACCCCTCAGCTAGTGTTTCCGCCTTTGCTTTGGGGCCACTGCCAAGCCACAAATTTAGGATTCCCTGTACGCTTGCCCTCTATCTTTGGCAATGATTCAGAGCTCCTAGCTAGCAGACTGCTGTGGTACGACTGAAACAGATTGTTATGTGCCAGCCAGCTTGTGTGAAAGGGCAGAGTGTCACTTAAGTGTGGGTGAAAGAAGGCAACAGAACCACAGCAGACTGGATTGATTGTCAATGGCTTGTTCATTGATTTTGTCATTAATAAGGTTATAAATGCATCAGTAATAATCAGAGTTTGGTATGGAAATTAGGGCTGTAACACAGCGAAGCACCGCTGGAGTAAAAACGAACGGCTGTGTAATTCACACAGAAAGCCGGCGCTGCGGCTCTTAAAGAGACTGGGGAAAGTTCACTGAAGTCTCGGTCTGGAGAGCTGACCGTCGCAGTGATTTTTTTCATGATAAACACTTGATGAGTTAAAGTTTTTTGCCGATGACAGGCACTGTTTTTCGGGCAGAAATGTGAGGAGGAGTCCGTAGGACAGACGCGAGGACAGACAGGAGGACAGATGCCTCTTCACTTACAGCTGCGTTATTTTTTTCCTCATTGACAGTTGAGGAAGACAGTTACAGTTACTACGTTACCTTCCTTTGGTTCTGTAACATTGCTTTGTGGGACATTTCTCTTCTCACCATCTGATAGGCACGCCCTCCATACCCGCAGCCGGCTCATCCATTCACACTGGTTCAGTTTGCCAATACTTCGGCTCTGATGCTATCAGACAGGTATCATATACAGAAGTTATTGAAATGTTACATAAATAAAATGTTTAACAAAAAAATAAAAAATAAAAAATCGATGTTTGTATCAAACCGTGGCTCAAAAATCGTAATACAAACCGAATCAAGAGTTTGGTGTGTCGTTATAGCCCTAATGGAAATAGAAAAAAAAAACGTAATTAGGAATTTATTTTCTATCCAGTAATAATTAGACAAGAATAGAGCCAGATTGAGCAACGGACAAAGCTTTAAGCCAAATGCTAATGTCAGGATGCTAAGCAGGTAAAATGTTAGTTAGCTAGTATCAGCTTCCGGTGTAGACACTGACTTTGTTAACTCATCGAATATTGGACTGACACCACTGATTTGTCAGATTCCATAGTCTAGTTTTTTTATGATTGATAGATATGTAATAATGCAATTTTAAGCCCATAGCCAAAATGTTGTATCACAAATTAACCTGCTGGTGATGCTGGAGGAATCCTGTGGAAAACGTGAATTAATGTACTAAATTTTAATGGCGATCCATCCAGTTGGGATCTTTCACTCAAAAGCAAAAAATGTGAAGATCCTTGCCATATCCGCATAAAGGCAGCTGCAAATAGACAGCAGCCTCAGAGCTGATGTGTATTTAGTCATCCAAAAAAATAAGCTGCAGCAGAAACCAAAGCATGCATTGTGTTACACTGACAGAATGTGGAAGAGCGCGTCAACTAAGTACTGCAAATGTAAGTCACTGACAAACGGCGAACTCAAAGAGCACCAAGTTTATGCATCCCAGGGGGAAGTTTAGTTGTCAGTGCGGCAACACACTTCAGAGACAGCATAATAGCAATAAAAGTTGACAAAGATTAATACAAGAAAATGTTTACCTCCCTTTGCACTACATCAAAACATTCCCTGTGGTCGCGGGCTCTGATTTCTGTGTTATTTTCCCACCTCAGCTGTGTGGCTGCCGCTCCAGGCTGAGTCATGGACTGATTGCTAAAGCCGGTTCTGAGGAAGAGTGGAAAGCATCTGTCTCTGTGTGACGGGTCCTTGAGAGCTGAGGCCAGATGAAGTGTATGTGCTGGCTGGAGCCAAGAGGCTATTGGAGCAGTGGAGCATTACATTAGTAGAATGACTGGTGGGGGGATTTAGTGACCTTCTCTTTGTCAGGATGTCCTCCTGTCCTCTGTCAGATATTAGGCACTATTTGTCTCTCAAGAGTCTCCTTAAGCTACCTCCTTCCTGCTGTCTTTCTTCTACTACCTTCTTGGCAACTTTCTAAGGAAACTCATTTATGAATATTGGCAAGAGCTTCCCACCTGCTTCCTTAATGTGTGAATATCACATAGTCATGTGTAAAACGACTTTTTAGCTTAACTGTACTAGATTATAAAAAATTGCCTCTGTGAGTAAGAGCAATTTTCATTTGATTTGTGTTGCTGGTCAAATAGAATTTCATAGAAACACTAAACTGAGTGATTTGAACCGAAATCCTGCACAATACTGATTTTTCAGTGCTTGCTCTCAGTACAGTACCACCTCTGCCTGCTGTTTTTCCCCTAGAACCTGAATCATGAACTCATTTTCTTTAATTAATAGTCTGGCTTTAATGATATGAACTTGAAAGATCCTTTCTGTGTCCGCATGTGGCTTTTATTGCCCTATTTTGGCTAAGCTTGTGCAATTTAAGCATTTTACCGTCATGTTTTGAATGAAAGAGCTATATTACCTCCCACCCAGAGCTGCCTCATCTTCGGTTTAGCCTCTTCATGAAGGCATGAGTTTGCAATTTCTATAGTTTCTCAACTCAGCCTATTCAACACAGTGCAATTTATAAAACATCACAGAATATAAACCTGTTGGTTGAGGTGTTTTTGCCCCTCTGTGTCAGCAATAACCGTGGCTGGGAGTGCTGTGGCAGAAGACATTATGTTAATGTGTTGTCCATCCATCCCATCCTCGTGAATGCAATATCTGTGCAATGCCTTAAGGTCATTTTTTAAAACTTTTCACAAACATAATTTTCAGACTCCAGACTGAACCGAGTAGATATTATTGCTCAAAGGTTACTGTGACCTCATGTCTGGAGAGTACAAATTGACTCAAGGATTAACTTTTTTGGCACAGCCTGGTAAGTTTGATTGTAATTATGATGATATGGAATGAAAATGATGAAGCGTTGATATTTTATATCCAAAAGGTCGACGGACAGCTTCACTGTGACATGATGTTCTGTACAAACACTGCCCAGTATTCAACAGCATTACTGAGGAACAGAAGGGGAGATTGTGACCATATGTCACATTTGGATGGATACAGAATTGGTGACACTAATCTTTGGTCCCTACCTTGAGCCTGTGGTGATGTATAGATCTTCCATGCTGCCTATTTGAACATGTTTGTGAATCCAGCTTTTAGAATTTGCCGCTTCTTTGCAGCAACATCCATGTATGAAGCTTTGCAGTCAAACACAAGCTCATTGGTTTTGCTGGTATTTGTTTCAAGTGATTGTCATTGCAGCATGTGATGAAGCTCTCTGTCGGTCCTTTAGTGCTCCTCTGTAAAAATGGTCTCAAAGTGAAGACGGCATGTTTGACATACAGTATTTTGATAAGGTGTAAACTCAGTTGGGAACACAGGGTTCATACCATTTAAATATCAACACAAAACAGCAATCAGCATAAGTGGCTGCCTCCTGTAATCTCAGAAGCATTTTTAGGACAACCACGTGTTGGCAGGCAGCTGCTCCACCCAAAATAATCTGCCCAAAGCGTAGAGTGTAATTAACAGATGGTCCCACTTGTTCATGAACTGATGTTGAGGATTTAACTGACAGTGGTGTTACAATGCTGAGCAGTGGGGTTGGGCTTGTATTTCAGTGCGTGCAGGTACAGCGACTGCATGGAGAACAAATAATGAGGTAATGAGTTGGACCATTCAAGAGCTTGTTGACGGGTGGGGGTGGGGTGTGGGGTGTGAAGTGTGAGGTATCTAATGTTACTGGACAGATGGATACAGTTTGCTTGGTAGTAGAGATGTGAATGGCAGATCTTGGCATTAGGAGCTAAAGGTCAGTGTTGGGATTTTATTGACAGTATTTAAGAGCTTATATGTTGAGTTGTTGGATATGGAATCCATTTCCATTTATGGAATCAATTTAATGTAGGTACTTGCGAGATAAGAAAAATGCTCGAAGGCTTATTGCATCCTCTTGTGTGTCGTTCTTGTGTTTTACATAGGGATGCCGCGTTGTTGCTTTAATTTGTTGTACTGTTTTGTGAGAAACACAGCTTGCTTTTGATCTGTAGTCTAGTGTATGTGAAAGCATACAGTGTGAGCAGGTAGGCGTTAAATCTGAATTAAAGGATAGAAGCTGTTTAAGATATGAGACATACCTACTCCGAACCTTTCCTGTGATATCCCTGCCTAAATATACAAGGAATAGAATGATCAATTTCCTGTGGATTCATAAAGTAACTTACAATATATATCCTCACTGCTGTACCTTTGAGTAACAAACCAACAGGTCAGTGGAGCGGCTAAGTGGCAGCCAGCAGAAACCTTCCCTGGATAGATAAAGGTTAAGAACAGTGTCATGCTCCAACAATTCTATAGGGAAGCAAGCTGAAGGCAGACAGAAAAAGATAGAATGAAAGAATGCATTTTTCAGGACTCTGGGAGAAGGAGCTGTCAGGCCGGCTGATCCTGCCATCCTCCCCTGCTTGCACTAGAAACAGGCTGTTTATTAAAGGCCTGGAGCTACAGCACCTTTGTTTGGGTGGGAAGAAGGCGGTGGGGAATGGTGCGCAGGTTTCTGCTGCTTTAATATACAGTGGCAGAAATGAGAAAAATCCTTTGTGCTTCTCTATGGTAAACAGCCCATGCAGGCTGGTTGATCTAAAATGTGATAGATGAGTAGGCAGGATTTTCCAAATAAGTCCAATCTTGCAAACTAGCCATCCTACATGAGGTAAAAGGCCACTTTGAAAAATTCAGTGCTTTTCCAAGGCATAAAAATAACTGCTTTCAAATTCACTGCAAGCCTTAGAGGATTGAATTTTGAACAGAAATGAAAGAAAGTGTGCACCTATTGTATTTTTGTTGCAGTATTGTCCTGTTGTGGTAACTCTTTTCTTCTCCGTCCTAACAGATATGCGGTCGTCAGAGCGGCGCTGACAGGCCTGACTCTGGATTAACACGACCATGGAGTCCTCCTCTGAGTCCCAGCAGGAGCCTGAGAAGACTTTGGTGAGTCAAAACACTTGCATGAGTTGTAGAAGATCCACATGAAAAGATATTGATTCCAAACCGGAGTCTAACCTACTATTCCAAAATAGGAATTGGGAAATAAAACAATAAAAAGCTTCCATGTAACGTTTGTTTTTCGCATTTTGGAAATAAACCCTCCACACCACACATACACTCTATTCTGCAGGTTCCATTTAAGATCAAACAAGTAATTTTAAAGCCACCAAGCCTGACTCATTACCTCTTAGACGCTGATAATTAGTGGTCTTCACTCACCCTCCATGTATATTCTTAAGAAAAGGGTTCCTGTTTCCTGTCGGCATCATTGATGGGACGTCTGCTCTGGGAGTATACTCACTTAACCTTAATGATTAGCTTAAGGTGCTAATATTGCTAACTTGCCACAGGCTTGTCAAGCTCACTGTGACAGACACTGCTCTTTGCTGTATGTAATTAAACTCGGGTCACGGCGCATGTGTGTGTGTGTGTGCTAGGAGATAGAGAAGACAGCCTTTGGCCATTTTGGCCTCAGACAATTTAAGGTCTCACAGAATTGTGTTCGATCAACATACTCTTTCTTAGGAACAGAAATGGGGATGAAACAGGCCCCTGGAATGAAAGGAAAACCTTCATCCACAGATGTTCTTTGTTCTGCAACACAATACAAAGTTGCAACCTCCTGTTCCGTGCTACAGGTCGACGTTGCCCTACTTGAGGCAAACCCAGACGTCAGTCCTTTAGGACACAATTTGATTTAATATACTGTATTATGCTGTACCTTCAGTGCGTTTATATGCGTTTTCTTTGTGTTGGGGTGTGACTTTAAAACAAACCACACATCAGACCTCCTCTTTAGCATCTGTATTATGGCTATAAGTAGAGTACATACATTTTGAAGGATGTAAACACACAGATCAAGGTACGAACAAAGAAAGGAAATGCTTTTGTGAGTGTACTGAGTACATTTATAAAAACATCAGAAACAATCAGACATCATGAAAAGGTCAAACTATTAATGACCCCATATTCTTCCCAATTTCAAGTTCCTACTTTTACTTTGTGTCTACTAGAAATTGTTAACATGCTTACGTTAAAAAAAA
>CAEMYA010000112.1:2562613-2634002 GCA_903131615.1 Diplodus sargus
AAAAGTTTCTCATACTGCAACACCACTATTCACTCTTTAAGGCCCTCCTCCGAAAGGCTCAATCTGGTCTGACTGGTCAGCCCTCGCAGGCACCGACCAATCTTTATTCCACACCCGCTCTGCTGGTTTGCTGGGGACATGGCTGTTGGTGCAAACTGTATAGTTTTGATTTTACAACCTTACAGTAGTACTGAGTTTGTGAATATGGGCGGTATGCATTTCTCCTAGGATTGAAAGACTTTTGAAGAATGTTAAAAGTGGATTAACCTAGACACAGGTTTTTACAAACTGTAAATATTAATGGACCGCGTACAGATCTATGTGGTACCCCTTTGTTATAACAAGGGAGTATCAGTACAGATCAACCTGTGTTCACTCAGACAACTATGTATGAAACCAGTTCTGAGCAAGAGCATAAACCAAAAGCCTCATCTAGGACATCTGCATATTCTACTGTGACCGAGCAAGTTTATGAAGCAGTGGCACCTTCAGTCACCGCACACACACATTCACACACCCACGCATAAAATACCACTTCCCTCCTCTCAGCTCTCAGGATTGTGTTTCTGCCCTTTCATTTCACCTTAATCATAATCCTCAGTAGCCATTTTTGCAGCGTGCAGGAGGGCAATTATAATTGCAGATAACTGGGATGATAACGGCGCTGGCCATCTCTCCCACAGGCTTCCACACATAATGACATACAATAGGATTGTAGGGGAGCAGAGCTGATGGTCCTTTCCCACTTCTTACTTAGAGTGGGAGTGAGTTCTAATAGCACTCAATATCTGTTAGTAGTGCAAGCTAATTTCTCCCCCCGCCTTCTCCAAAGCCTATTTTAGTGGCTGTTTAATTAAGCTACTGATGCATTAATTGCTTTGAAAGCTACATTGGTGTATTTACTGTTCCTTTTGAATGCTTTCTTTTGGATTCAATTGAGTTTGATGAATGTGTACTTCTATGTGATTTTGCAATAAACCTTCTTTGTGGAGCCTCCGGGCAGTGTGTTATCCCTTGATCACACATTATGAGCAACTTCAGTGCCTGGATAGTGTGAGACTATCTGTAGTGACCACTAGCTGTGGGACGTATTGTGTTGCTGGCATCATATCCTGCTGTTTGCTGAAAGGCCCCGTTGGTGGAGAGGATGGCTCCCAACACGAGATGAAAGGCTCTGGGAAGCAGGCCAGGTGTCTGCCGCTTCTCCGCTCGCTCTGACATCCTCACAGTCAGGAGACGCTTCAGGAAGGTTTATGGCGGCCAGCCCCCCTCCGGTTTCAAACACCCACCACCATTCAGTCTGCTGTCATTTGCATTGTACATACAGTAATGAAAGAGCTGGTGACCTGCTGTTCAGAATAGGCAGCATTGAAAAGGTCATTATGCACTCGAACAATGGGTTTGAGGTAGCTTAGAGGTAAGAGAAGAGGATATATGACTAGAGGATCACTGACTGAGGCGATTTGAGCAGCTGAGATGAATGAAAAAAAACTTTTATCCACAGGGGGTGTGGCACTTTAGCCCCATTTGCTCCAGAGGAGCTTTACAGTTACCAGCAGTACAAGACTTGGTGTGTTGGGAAGCTTCAAGTGTGAATGCAAGGCAGTGTATCACGTGTGATTATTTATCAGAAGTTTCTATAAACATAGTCATTGCAGTCTCTCAGAAGATAGTTACCATTCCCATCTGATGGAACTACAGCATGTGCCATCAACCAGTTTGTGTCAAACATAATTAGGCTCATGATAGTTCCAGAAGGCTCATATCCCAACTCTGCAAAAGCAGCCTGACTTTCTTGCTAAGATATGGAACAGAAACTTGCACAGAGTTTGAAAGTAATTTATTAATGGGAAAAAGTTGAGAAAAAATGTCTCAAGTGTGCATCTTCTTGTTTACTGCCCAAGATCTATATTGACAGTCTGGAGGCCAAGATTGCTCTCATAATAAAAATCGACAAATGGTGTACCCCCTTAATGGTCTCTGTTCATGCGTGTCAGGAAAACTGCTGCTCAGTGAATCATTACAATGAAAATCTAAACCAATCTTGGATTTGTCCAGATTCATGGAGTAAAGTGTATTCTAAGAGTATTTGAACTGAAAGTGGAATTATTTAGCCACACTATGGCAATGTGGGTTATTTGAGCCACTGCTTTAGTCTAGCCTGAAATGTATTCCAACAATATTGGAGGGATTATCATTCATCCCTCTTACTACAGATGTGGATTCACAACTTACCACTAGATGAGCTGGTTTGGGAGTGAGGGCTGCGGTCTCAGCCAGAAATTCAACAGGAATTTGCTACATTTCAAGATACGTGGCTACATTCACTCAGCCTTTGTTTAAGCTAGTTCATAACAGTTTGCCATAAGCTTAAGGAATGTGCTATGGCTAAATCATAATGTGACTGATGCGAGCCTGCTAACATAACAGTTTAAAACATTTTTTCTTTTTGCATGCGTAGTAACGAGCAGTCATTGTTAACTGTCACTGGATTCAGATTGAGCATGTTTAAAAAAAAGTTGGCCTGAACTTCAGAAGTTTATGTTCGATGTCTGTCGATCTTTGGTTTTTGGTAGAGAAATTACTCTTGTTGATGTTGTCAACTTTATCCATACCTTGTGTGTGTGTGGAGGGGCACCACCCTCTGTGAATTGTAGAGCAAAGGAGAGAAACTAGTATTACACCGTAAATGACATCAAAACGCAGAAACACAGAGATTCGAAGTGCGCATGAATTAGGTAAATAATTTAAACTAAATTATTGTTTTCTTTCAGCCTGGATACGATTTGAACCTTACCTTTTAGTTGCATCCACATTAACTTGTATCAAGTGCATATAAGAAGTATACACTCCTTTGGAAGTTTTCATGTTTTATTTTTAATGACCATGTATCAAAGTAGATAAAGATCATATTTTATGCGTTGATGTCAGCACTTTCACACGTACGTTTGACACAGTTTAGCACTATTCTTAGTACTATGCGGCTTGCTAGTGTGCTGCTGCTGTGACATGTCAATTTCCTACATGAAGAAATGAATGATCTCTCTCTCTCTGCCTACAGTATGCCACTTTTTAACACTGCTTGACAGAGAAAGCCTTAAAAATATCATTTGACAAAGAGATCTCTACAAAGTGATACCCTCAATTGAATTAGTGCCTTCCTACATTTCCTTGAGTGCCTTTTGGCAACATCAAAAGAATTACATAATTATATTGAAGCTGATCATTTAGCTGTGGCCAGCTTTGATGTGGTGCTGACCACACCCATTGGTTAAGATGCAACATGTCTTGTGGCTGCATTGCATTCTGGTTAATTGAGATTTCTGCTGGTTGAAGCTTACTGTATATCTGTTCCTGTTTTTGAGTGTGGCACTGAAACTTGATATTTGCCATTAATGTCACACGCTGAAATCAGACATAAATTAAGCTATAATTAATTTTGCCCAGGTATTAAGAAAAAGACAGTTTAAGCCTGAAATACAGAATGCAACGTCAGGGGCTATCCACATGTAAATATTATTATCTACTGTTAAAATTATTTCTACCTGGCAGTGCTAGGTACAGCGTCTTATTTCTTATACCCACAGTGCCACATAATGTGACAAGAATAAGCTGCAGGGGGCTGCAAGAAGCCAGAGGTGAAAATTGGCTTCAGGCTGCTTTTGGGAGTGAGAGACTGAAGTTCCTCAGCTTCTGTGTATCAGTGGTCGAACTCAGGGTGCTGTTGACGGAACCAAGCTGACAGCCATGGGCTGATGAGACACATTCTCTCCAGTAAAGTAAATGGGTTAAAGTAAACAGGAAGGCAAGCTTATCCTCCCCAGCTTTAGCTTGGCCTCAGATGCAGAAAAAGTGCAAATGAAAGTCTGAAAATACACAGGATAACTTTAGAAGACCTGACAAAGTGATGCTCAGATTATGTAGGGGAGAGTTTTAATATCCAGGGTTTAACTAAATGCATTGGAGCAAATGAGTGTCTCCTGCCAAGAGCTGCTCAGTCACGTCCTGACAGAAATATCTGTCTTTTAGCACGGCTGAGGTGGCGAATACACTCTTGGTTTAATGGTAGTAATCAATGGATGGATTTATTATCACTGACAATAGAAATGGCAGGAGCATGTAGCATCACATAGATTAGATATTTGGAAGAAATTGTGTGTGTGCTCTCTTGAAAGATTCAGCCATTAAGATATTGCTTTTTGCTATGACCCATGTAGGACCATTGGGAGCACACTTAGCTCTCCGTTTTTGTCCCTGGTTTTCTTGTGCACACATGAACTGACAGGCACACGCACATACGCATGCACACATCCCTCTTGGAGTATCCAGTTCCTTTGGCTCGGGAAGGCTAATATATTGTGTGTCAGCTCATGTGCCGCAATTATGATGAAGTCTGCTTTGAGAAGAGAGAGGAGTGGCAGCCATCCTCGCAGTCATGCGTGGCATCATGGATTATATATGTCCCCTTAACAAATGTATCCTGTAGCTGTTATACACACAACCCACTATACAGTTTTACCCATTGTTAAAGTCAGTCATGAATGTATCCTCCATTAATTACAAGAAAGTATATACAATATTATACACTTATAGCTATATGGTAATTTTTTCAGAATATTTTCCTGTTGGTGATGGAGGGGAAAGTGCAACAATGGATCGGAAAGAATGTAATAAAATCTTTAGGTTGGTTATGTAACCGTCCTTCTGAAAGAGAGATCTCACTACGGAATATGCTATACATGGAATTGAATGCTGTGAAATGGCGCTGGCGGATATAGTAAAACATTTAATTGCATCAGTCAGTGCTGATATGTATCAAGATTTAAATTAGATCACTGTTAAAGCTCAAGCTTAAAATTATCTAGCAGTAGATTCGGAATCAAATGACTCAGAGCTGCAAAAATAGAATCGAATCAATTAGATAAACTTTATAAAAAAGAATCCTCTATCTTGTCAGTATAAATCCTTATAAATCCTGCAGTGTGAAATATTTACAGTCAGTGTCTTTGGAAAATGATGCTAATCAGTAAAAATCAGGGTGTATTTTGCTGTCCTTTATTTTCAAGAGTGTTTCTCTGAGGCCTTATCAACACGTAAACAGATGTATGTTTTCAGATTTGTAAAAACTACCCTGAAGATGGACCACTTTCAGAACAACTATGTCCTTAAGTCAATTTGCATATGCCCATTGTGACTTTGTATATTGAGCGCCAATTTTGTTTGGTTACCATCCCCAGGTCGTGTGCCAGACAGGTGTTTCAAAATACCTCTATATGTATAGACAAGCCGAGTGTCTTGCTACTTGTTACTCGTTTGTAATTGCTGGTGAAAGCGCGTGCGCTAGCACTCCGTGTTCTTCACTGGATTGATGCTTCGGGAGAGGTTCTTGTTTGTCGTCGGATGATGGGTGATGGCTTCTGAGATTAGTTTTGTGCTCAAGTCATTTTGAGACAAGGCTCAGTGGAGTTCACAGCCTCTCATGCTGTTATCCTGTGTAACTCTGTGTACAATGACACGGCTAAAAAGAAAATTCAGTGATTCTGACCCTCTGATGTGGGTGTGTGACTTTACAGTTTCGTGTTGGCATTTTAAAGTAAGGGAGGATTTAAGTGTAAAGATTCTGCTTTCACAAAGACTGAAGAGCAGCATTTCCTTAAGACAATATCATGTGAAACCAAATTTAGTGTTAAGGCTTTTTGTTTTTCCGCCAGAGTAACTACTGTAAATGGATGCTTTGTTATTCCTTCTTCTTTGAGAAAACATTGTCAAAGTCACTGACTGAATCACACTCAGCAGGAGGTTCTGGCCTGCAGCTGAGCTCTTTAGTCTAATTAAAATGGCCAGTGTTCCATTGCAAATGAGCTTTTATATTTCTGAATGTGATGGATGCAATTTGTTTCTTAGGTTGATTGTGCTATTTTGAGGCTCCTTGAAGGAACATTTGGCTTGTTTTACTTCCTTCGCCACCACAGTACAGTGCGAGGAACAGGCCTTTTTCTGTCTCGCTGCAAATTATTTATCTCATCTAACCCCATGATGTGAATCATGATCTTCTCTATCAGCAGACTAAAAGTAGAGTGCTCCATGACAACTGTTCCTTTGTGGAAAAAAATAGACAATTTCCTCATTAAGGACAAAGTATGTAGTTGTTTTTTCATGTGTATCGTAACATCTATGTAAATACTTATTTTTTTCCATTATAGACAACATGTATATCTTCTTGTCCAGCCCCACACACCTTCAGTTTCATAAAACTTGATTAATTATCTAGTAGCTGCCTAATCCAAGTAGTCTAGCTGTAGGACTCTGAAGATGTAGTAGTTACTGATGTGATTTGCAAGTCCCTCTGTTGGTTAGCTCTCATGCACATGCTATCAATGAGTGTTCTCAACACGGAAAACTGAAAAATACTATTAGAAGAAGAAAAGGAGAATTTCAGCAGTCGTCTTTCAGATTTGATGTACCAAATAAATATGACATCTTAATGCACATTACCTGTATATTTATTTATTATGTCCTATACTTTTATGATAGGACATTTATTTTAATTACAGTCATGATGTTTCCAAAGTCAATCAGTCATCGTGTTAAATAATCCAGATCCAGAGGATTATGATTTTGCTGTAATCAATCCGCCCTATCCCAAGTCATTGCTGCTGTAACATTGCTGGCTCAAAAAGACTGTGACAGTAACATCAGTCACTGTGTTAAATAATCCAGATTTCGGAATTGACAGAGGATTATCATTTCAGTACACCTGATATTGCTTTTCAGATTGAACAGGTGTCATTTTAGTCGCGGCTTATGTATAAAATGAGTTTGCTTTATTGTTGGTGATGTCTTTTGCCAAAGAAAACACTCTCACATCTGTCTTTCCCATGCTACAGCCGGCAGCCGGTCATCTTGTCTTATCTTTAAAGTTGTCACAATTTATATCTCAATCAAAAATCGATCAAATTGATAAAACTGTTGCACTTGCAGACACTTAGTTTGTGTGTACAAAGATGATCAATTAAGTCGGACAGCATCTAAGATGTTACATTTATTTTCTTTTTTCAAATATTTTTCGAATGATTTGAGAAACAGAATTTCATTATATTGTTGTTAATTGTTGAAGTCCTTACAGGTTGCATATTCAAAATTGAATAATTGTTTTGGAGATAATGACATAGCTACTTGACATGAGGACCGTAAACAGGGGTAAACAAATGGCCTAGCTCTGTCCAGAGATAATGAAATCCACCTATATAGCTGTCATTAACACACTGTATCTTTTCAGTATACTGAATATAAAAATCAAAATAGAAAGCAACATGCTGTGTTTCTACATGGGGGTTGTCTGCTCTACTAGTACTTGGCCAGGCCTAGTCTCTTCGTGGAGTGTAGTCTGCTTACTTGGCAACTTCATGCCGATAACAAGTGTCCATGAAATAGTCTGGCTCATTTGCGTATTCCCAAAAGATCTAACTGCTCCTTGAAATTTACATGGCGATGGACTCATTCACGTCTAGGAAACAAAGATGTGTCAAAGCAGATGGTGACTTTGAAGGGACTTGCCAAGATAATAAGAAAACAATACTGGTGACATGTTTAGTTTTCACACTATTTTAAGTCTTTTCACAGTTCATTCTCCTGGAACCAACATTGTTACCCGGTTTTAGATCATATTTTTTGCAAGCTGGTGAAACATTTCGTGAGAACAGCAGACTTCACTCATGTAGTACCATTTCTTAGAGCAGCTGCTGTTAAACCTTGTCACCACCTGTCCTTTTCATCCTCATGCAGAGTACTGACAGAAATGTTGCGGCAGAAGTAAATGCAGCAGACCTCAGTTTAACCCCGCCTGAGGAGATTTAATGTGTTTGTTGACGACATCAGGAGCATTTGGCGCGGAGTCGTGTTTCAAGATTATTTACCGGCATGGAAGGCCAAACTCAAATCAAATTGAATCCAGTGTGTTGCTGCGTCTGCAAACGACCTTTAGATAATGATAATGACAAACCTCTCGACTTGTTTACATGTTCATGTGGTACGTATGGCGTTGTATCTTTAAGCGGCCCCCGTTCTGTCGTGTGTGGGGAAACATTTAAGCAGGTTAATGGAAACACAGGAGAGTGCATTAAAGCTTACATTATTGGCCCATAATAAGGTCGCAGGGTGGCTGTGTTGTGCATGTGTCGTCCTCTGGGGTGATTTTCCATGATGGCCACAGAGATTGGCTGGGTGGCTTTGGTTTATTGGTGCATGAGGGCCTCAGTCAACAAGAGCATGAGGAAGAGCCGTGTGGTTAGAGTAGCCTTGCGCTCGAGGGCGTACGCAGAGCTCTGACTTGCACTAATAACGGCTTCAATACACCAGATTCAGCCCTTTATAAACAGCGACAGCCTACTTCCTTGTTTTGTGGGTTGCGTGGTGTTTTGCTGGTTTGTGTGTCAGATGATGTTTGTCTGAAAAAGAGTGGTACTGTAGTCAGAATGCCTGATAAGGGGGCTCATAGAGAGAGAGAGAGAGAGAGAGAGAGAGAGAGAGAGAGAGAGAGATGTAGCTGAAGGAAAAGAAGGAATGAGATGGATGGATCGGAAAACAGCAAGAGGGATATTATGAATGCTTTGAGGACAGATAAAAGCTGAAGACGAGTGAACATACCCGTGATGTATCAAATTTACAGAGTAGAAGTGCAAGAAAGTTATTGAAAATGTGAAGAAGAAGAAGAGGAGGAAATAGAGGAAAAAGCACTTGAGAGAGAGAGCGAGGCTTGAATTCTCTCACATGCTCTTTCTCTCTGCCTTGTCTCCTCCCTTCAGTGTTTAGTGTGTGTGTGTGTGTGGGAGAGACGGGCTGAGCTCAGTGGCTTGTCGTACCAGGTTTAGTCTGACCAAGAAGCGGTAGCGACGACGGGCTCACCTCCCTCGACCGACTGGCACACGGTACGCATTTCCTCTCTTTCTGTAAGTGAACCTTAACACTGTCAAAACGGGAAACAGGAGTGGGCGGGTTAGACTGTCAGACTGAGTTGAAGCTGATCATGCTGTTCTTCTGTTGAAGAATTGTGTTCTGCAATAAGGTAGAATAGACATTTTCAAAAACCTGGAAATCAGTCATGTGATGCTGCCTTGAAAGTGAGTTGTGTTTTTTTTTCAGCTTTAGATGTGTCTTTGCGCTAAGGTTTCACACTCGGACACTGAGTCTACTGTGTTGTTTCCACTCCAGCCTGTTGTTTGCTCAGTATGTTGTCACTGAATGAAGGCCAGCGCTCACTGCCACGCTTTGCTCAAGGGCTTCATTTACAGCTAACACAGATCATGCTGCTTCTATTAGTGTGTTGGAGACCGTTGCATTGCTCAATATTCATTGCTTCAGAGTTCTTCTCTAGAAATGAACTGTGTGGACTGTGGGCTATATGATAGCCAAAGCATCGATGTAATCGAGGCTCATGATGGAGAGAGGGGGGTCTGTCTCTGGTTGCTTGTAAAAGAGGAAGGAGCAACACCGGGTGCACTATAGAAACATGATAGCTCCTTTATAGAGTGCTCTCAAGTCCAATTTAAAACACAATACAATTAAATACAGTGGCCAAAGAGACACAATGAAGTGCTTTTGTTTTCTGTCTGGCAGTCCCCTAAATTAACAGAAGTGACAGTGAAGTTTCTTTTTTGCTACCTAAATGTCTGCCCATGTGCGAGGCTCATTTGAATGAGGACAAATGAACTAATTATGGCTGGGATGCAGTTATGTAACAACAGTTTTCCAGGAATGGTTGTGTTTGTTTTTCACTTTTTCCCACAAAAGAGGCAGGAATCTTGGCTGCAGCACATGGGGTGCAGGCAGCAGCGTTGGAGTGAGAGTCATCGGATTGATAGTACCAGCCTAGGCCTGCGTTCGTTTAATCTGAACAGCTGCTGGAGTCGGGAGTTTAGCTTGATGTTAATTCTACAACATTACAGGGAAACATTTTTGAACAGGCATTCAAATTTTATTTCACAGCCAACCACCAACACATGTGTGTATAATTATATGAATGATTTATAACCTAGTTTTTAGCTTAGCAGATTTTAATTCCCTTTTTTATTGTTTCATTGCTCAGTCTTATATTGTGTTCATGTTTTGAGTGGACACAATACATGACACAAGCTGCAAAACCATTGAGTAAAAGTACTGCGTAATGTTAATCATATTAACTTTAACTGTTCCGTACATGAATCTACACCATTGCATTGCGTTATGCTCATTATGTTGAAATGTTAAAAAAAAAACTGTTGTGTACTTACATTTTCCCAAATGTAATTCGAAAATATTAATGCCCAGAGAATCCACAAGTTTATTCAAGGTAATGGTGTGCTTCACTACGTTGCCTGTCAACATAAATTCTGAGGAAACATCAGATGATACGTTCTTTTGAGTGAGGAAGGAAGTCGGCAAACAAGACTAAACATGAAAAATCTTCGTGACCTTACTTTGTCTATGAACATTTCTGCCTGAGTCATGTAGATAGATTTTCAATAGCGATAGTGGTTGCTTAATGTGGAAGACAAAAACTCCCATGATCGCACACTGCTTAAAGAAGCACTTCACCTGCTTTGGACTTGGCTGTTTATGAAGAAGAAAGAAAGATTAATATTTTTGAATATATGGCGCAAAATGAACAGAGGAAACAGAGAAAAATGGCTGTGGTATTCCCCTTTGCTCAAAAGGTAGAAAACCTACAACAACCAGAATGCACTGCGCTGTACCAGACCAATGTACACTCCTGCTGATAGGTGACATACTGTGAGCTTGGTTTTGGCTCTCTCTATGGTTTGGCCTGAATTTATACAGGAAACTGTAAGCTGGCTGGCTGTTAACAAACAGTATCATATTACAGCCAAATAATGTATTGTCTAAAACATTTTAGGCACAGATAGACCTATAAAAAGAGACTCATTTTGCGTCATTGGTTGGATTTTTGCAGGCAAAGAGGTCAGGGGCTCTGTGTGCAGGCAAAATGGTTCAACGTTGTGCATTTGCATAGATTACCAACATTGTACTGATACAAAAATGGTTGAAAATGAAAAGTTCCCTTTTATGTTTCTTGCTTTGTATTAATTGAGGGATCCCATCGCAGCAGATCATGTAGTGGAGTTAAAAGTACCATACTCTTCTATGAAGTGTAGTGGAGTAGAAGTATCCTCAACTAATGGCAATAGCAGACAAAAATATGCATGCAGCTATTGATTTTCTGCATCAGCTGATGAGCTAATGTACACAGCAATCATAGAAATGTTCTCTCTAGGAAACAGCATCAAAATCCTGTCTCAAACCCCCGATGAAGGAATACGCACAGATGTTGTTATGAGTCTGCATACAACACCTCAGCTCAGACTCCTCAAAACCTACATACATGTAAATATACAGTTTGAACCTCCAGCTGGACACTTCAGCTGTCTAAATCCCCTAACAAGATAAAGAATCCAGCTGTGATCAGCCGGTGGTTCCATTTCCTCATGCTCGAGCCAATCCCTGATGGTGGTATGAGGTTTGAATTCAGATGGCTAACGGCCTCACTCGCAGCTTTGCCATGCTGAGACTGGGCCAAAATTGGGGTACTGCACTGCCTTTGGTCATTGGATAGAACATTTTGGTAACATTTTGGTAATATCATGAAGGCCAGCTCATTACCACTTAGATTGCCCATACTAAAAATGTATTCACTGCACAGTTGAAAAGTGCTTTGAATGAAAATAGTCACAAAATAGTATTTGACTTCAGGATTGTATAGTTAAAGTACAGTACCTAACCTGGTTCTCCCCTGGCTACAATTTGCAGATCTTCCATTTACTACTTTCCTTCTTCTTAAGAACATTTACTGCATTGTCTCTATTCTGTCCCTGAGCCCGGAGCCCCCCCCTGCAGTGATGGAACTGAGACTCCACTCTGTGAGGCCCATGGACCCACCCAGCCACTGTTTTGAAGGCTGCCGTGCTGAAATGCTACAGTCTAATGAAATGCTGTCTGCAGCCTGTGTGAGGTCCCCCTCCACACCTCCCCGCTTCTTCCTCATGAAAGATAAAACATGGACAAGACACAATTATCCAAACTGCTGATCCTAAAACCAACAGGAATTCTTTTTCTAATCTACTTTCCTTCCCAGTCGCCTGCGAGGTGACATCATTAGGCTTTACACTTGCAATGGAGAGAGAGGATGAAAAGCACAAATCCACGGGGATTGCTGCTGTTTGCTCTAGTGTCCGAATATGACCTGCTGCTGAGAATTATCTCTTTATGGATTTCCTGTCAAGCTTTACAAGGATTTCGATTTCCTTTCTGTCCTCCTCCACCCCATATCTCCAGCAAAAGTTAAATACTCTGCATTTAGTTGGAGCTCAGCAAACATGTTTTATAGTAATGAACCCTTTTAGTGCTGTATTTAGTATTTAAAAAAGGTGGACTGGAACAACAAAGCATTTTTCAATACAAACAAGGATACTTTAAGGGAACATTTGTGACTACAAGTGAGCAAATGATGACCTGTAGATAAAAGAAACGGAGCCTGACTGATATATCTGTCGGCTTATGTTATTATATTCGGACAACGCACATTGGTATTGTGTAGATGTTGTCTGATTAATGTGCAGATATGAAAAGTTTTATTTTACTGAACATAAAGCAGAAAAAGCTGCTTTGGTTAATGATTGATAATTTATAAATTCACTCTGAAGTTTACTGTTTCACTGTCATTTTGGACAATAAATGTATTGTGTAACTGTGAATCTCCTGCCTCCATAACGTACCAACCTTTGTCACAACTGTTTATCAACCATTTACTATGTATAATTATGTATTCTGTGTATAAAGGAATATTGGCCAGCATATCAATATAAGAGTTTGTTAGTCAAACGTAGCCATCACAATTGCCATCAGACTGACAGTATAGCAAGATCGACATCATTAGCATGAATTCGCCATAGCATTGATATTTGCAGCGATAGTGATAGCCTTCACTCCAGCAGAAGCTCTTCTTGTGTACTGAGGAGCTGCAGAGTTTCTTCATTGTCAAAATGTAACCTGTACTGTACTTTTACTGCCACTAGACAACTTCACAGCTAAAGTTTGCCTCTGCTCCGGTCGCTGACGCCGGTGTGCTCTGAAAAAAGTCACCCGAGATATTTCTCCTTCCCTTGCTTGACCACTCACCCACTATGCACTGCCCTGTTTCTTAAAGGAGTCATGCTGCTTTTATACTATTGAAGTTATGACAGACTGTACTATGGTCACATGTCATTATTCCGTATTAGCAACATCTTAAATTGTGTGACTTTGAGCACAAAATTAAGTTATTTGTGAAAACATTTTGGGGAGCAGTGTGGCTCATCAACATTGCCAGGGAAGGAAAAAAATATAATGAAAACAGTTTTAAAAACTGTAGGGAGGACTCAATGTATCAATTTGTCAAAATGTAAGAAATATAGGTTATGAAATAGGGGTTAAGTTGTAGTCCACAGCTAGCTAACCGACTCCATGGCAACATTAAACTTTCTGTTTACTTCCGCCATAGCCCCAAATTAAAGTGACCATAGCTCCAAAACTTAGAGCAGATTATTCCCCATATAGAATTAAGAGTCAGAGTTTAGCACCTTGAACACCTGCTGTTGCAGCTGCACAATTCATCTCAATTTTACTGGATGTATTTACTCAAACACATCTGGCTGATAGCCAAATTCATTCCTATGGTCACTGTCAGGTAAGGTACCAATCACCTGCCTCGGTGCAACCCTGATTGAAGATCCTTTACCCTTTAGCATCTATCAGCTGTTCTATCAGTCAGTTCATACTTAAAAGGCAGCAGATGGATACAGGAACTGACATAACACATTTTTAGTGCAGTGGGCTAATTAGCAGGAGCATTTTTTGGGCTCACTGACAGGCAGCACAATGGTCAGGCTCCTCAGCGATCACACCTGTTCCCCAGCACATCTCTGATAAGCTCCACTGACTCTACCAATTTGGGGATATTAGAAAATGTGGTATCTGTAATCTCTCACCCTCTCTGTGTCTGCTAATTTGCTTATTGTACTTTTATGCATTTAACACTTTAAAACATAAAAACCCCTCAACCACTATAGACTGCTTATTCTGACACATTAAGGTTCTACTTTCTTGCCTACTTTACAAATGAATGAATACCCAGGGTCTCATAGTCTCGGTGATTAGTCTTTACTACCTGGCTCAGGTCTCACTTTGGACAGTATCTTGGCCAACAGAGTCGACTCTGCCCACGCTCTCCTGGCCCATATGATTAGACATTTTATTTACGGTGAGTGCTGCAGTTCCACTCCAGCTCTAAATCAGCCACCATATGGGCTGCTCCCAAGATCGGCACCTCATATAGTAGCTCCCTTTGGCCATGGACCCACCCCGTGCTGACAGATGTGTCAGTTCTTTGATGAATAAAGCAACTCTGACACTACCGCATGCTGGCTTGGATTTAGTGTTTTCACGCTCAGCTAGTGCTGAAGAGGAGGGTGGTTAGGGAAGTGGTGGACTGTAGACTATGGCACTGCAGTCTCGTGAACAGTATAGGAAATGCAGGGATGAGATATGCAATACGAGATATACATTTTCGTCCATTGAATTTTGTATTCTGCTCCTTTCCCTAATCAATACCTTTTTTTATTTTTATTTTTTTTTATTTTACGTATGACTTTGAGCTTTCTGTTGCAATCCTGAAAACTCCCTTTATTTTAATTTACAGTGCAAATGGAAAGTCATTAGACAAAATTGAGTAGAATTGCATCACTGCAAATCAACTAATTTAAAGTTAAACTTAGTAGAGCAATCTATACATTTTCAGCATGGGGGTGCTTTATATCCACGTGCGTCCTGTAAATGGATAGCTTTGGTGCTTTATGTGGCAGGGTTGACTTAGGAGAGAGTGCCAAACCACATAAGTAACTTATCCGGCCATCTGACAAACCTCGATGAGCTTAGCCACTTGAAAAAGTCTGAACAAGGTAGATTCATCACCTTTACGCCCTTGACTGTATACTTAGTGTCTTAAGTGTATTTGCACAGCAACAAATGTGTCTTGTATGACATTTTGATTGAGAAGGAAGCAGCTGAAGTGATTTACTAGTGGTTGTACTAGCGCCTCCTTTGCATTGAAGCATTAAGTAAGTATTTAGTTATTATTTGACTTGGTGTCAAAATGTTTTGTTTATTTTTGCCTGACTGACATTGGTTTATTTAAATGTAGACATGCAGAATATAATTTCACTGAGTCAACATCATGGCTCTTTGTGAAATTATTTTATGCAGGAAATAAGGCAGATTCAATTCACATTCTTCCGCGATTGTTTTCAAGACTCTGCATCTAAGAGGTCTGGTTCATTCAGTAAATTTGATTGCTGCTTATGAGATGAGTAACTGGACAAAATGTCTTTATCAGGACATCCCTAGAAGACTGCTTGTATCAGGTTGCTTAATTAAGGCATGCAAAGAACAAGCACAGAGAAGGAAATAAGATGCCATCTTGTGCTGTGGTTTTCCTTGAAACTACACCAGTTGTTAGTGTGCTGTGGGTTTTGGTACAGAATACAACTTTACACAACTTGTGTGAAGTAAATACGAAACAAATTTAAGCTCTTAGAAATAGTTCAAACACAATAAATTGATTTTTCCTCTTATACTGTTGCTAATGTATACCATTCATACAAACATTGCAACGGATGTATCCCAGTAATTAGCTTCAGAAATAACAAAGCTCTTAGCCAGGCTTTATAAACACCACTGATTAATCCAGTGTCACAACAGCTGTTGTGCGAAACTTCATTATAGTGTGTGGTGGGCGGAAGACTTTCCCATTAACCTAAATGGGTGTTCATTCTATCCCAGGGCACAACCTCAATAACAACACAATAACAAGTCAGCATTTTACATTAACATGTTGAGCCGTGAATCAACATTGGTGTCAACCACAGCTATTGAAGTTTGAGGGGTTCAAAGGCTTTTTTTGTGACACAGTGTAAAATGTTCTCAATGTCTCGTTGGGAATAACAAGGGGGGCATTGAGAAATATGAATATTAGAGATGAATATAACTTTAGCTACAATAAATAGTCCCTTATTGACTGTAAACCAATGTAATCTAATCTTATATGTGACATGAACAATGGGTCAAATGATGAGTTCACCGTTCACAGTGACAAATCCGCAGAGAATTATCAGAGACAAATTCCCCTTAAGCATTTTAGTAGCCCCATTCACACTGCCGTTTGCATGCGGGGATCCTGCGCCAATTCTCTGCATCCTCCTCTGTGTGAAAGTTTCAGATGCGAAGAGGGGTGAAATTTCGCCCCGGCGCAACGTTACATGACCAAACAAAAGTGATGTAGTAACTGTAACTGTCTTTGGCAACTTATATGAGGAGAAAATACCACAGCTGTTGGTGGAGAAGCGTCCATCCTCCTGTCTGTCCTCCCGCCTTTCCTACCGACTCTTCGTCACATTGACGGACACTTCAGTGAACTTTCCCCAGAAAACAGCCTCCGTCCCCGCGAGTGAGGGAGTCAGACAGCTTCCTGTTTACTGATGGTGATTATGTAATTCAGCTCGAAAAACGTAACTTCGTCACTTTCCAGTAGGGCTGCACGATATATCGTTTGAGCATCGTCATCTGTGTGCGCATCGTGTCCGCAATAGTCACATCGCAAGGCCTGCAATGTAGGAGGCAAATTAACTCATCTAATTTAAAGAGCACCTGCAGACTCTGCATGCACAGCGATCCACCAATCACTTTAGTTCTTATCCATTGTGCCAAAGCAGACCACGCCCCTGCACATGAAGTGAGTCGCTGGTAACAACATTGAAAAATGAGCAACAACAAGAGAAAATCGCAGAAAAGGAAGACTTGGTGCCAAAAAGAAAAGCAGTTAACTTATTTTGGCTACAAGAAGGATGATATTGAACAAACGCGTGTTCTGTGTTGACAGTGCCTTACATCTGTTGCCACAATGACAGTTAACACAACTACGGTTAATTTGTTTGCCCATTTGTGTCGGTACCACACAGCTCAGTACAACAAAAAGAGGTAAGATCAGTGCAGGTTAATTGTCCACAAGATAGCAGCAGTGCAGCATAACATTAAGTGCTAATCAGGTCATCTGATGAAAATTCCTGTATTTTTTCATATAGCAATATATATCGCAGGGTTAAAAAAATATCGCAATATCAGTTTTTTCCAATATCGTGCAGCCCTACTTTCCAGGATGTTTGGTGGGTCAGGATCTCAATCACTACACATTTTAACAGCATCCATATGATTGTCCGCGATTTTAGATTGACAGGGGGGACACCGGGAAACACTGACGTCATCATCATGACATGTACCATCACGCCTCTTTAGGAGCCGCAGTGCTCTCTGTGTGAATTACTCAGCGGTACGGCGGAGATGCTTCAATCTGTATGAATCACCATTGGCGGAGAATTTGCGAACCACCGCTCCGGAGATAATGCGGAGACGCTGTGTAAAAAGGGCTAATGTTTTACCGATCAGTGTTTTGGTTTTCCACCCTTGAAGTTTAGTGATTTGTTTCACTCATCTCATCAGCATCTTATTAGCTCCTATAAACCCACTGCAGAAAATGTGTCATGTTGATAAATCCTCCAGTAGAGTTCAGAGACTTGGAGAATATATGACAAGGATCACTGAAACTGTTGTGGACGATCAAAAAACAACACCTTACTTTGACACTATGTTGGTTTTACTTCTAATTTGTTACCCATCTGTGTGTAAAGCAGCACTACAGTGTGAAGAGTATACAATCAAGAATGCAACTAGTGATATATGATTAGAATTTTCCTTCTTTTATAAAACTGTAACAAAAAAAAATTCTAATGTTCATAACCACACAAGCACTTGATTTCTAAGAATACTGTCTCAGTGTTAGCTCAACAAATAGCTATGAGTGATGACTCAGCTGTTCAGCAGCAGTTTGTCACCCAGAAATATGTTGCTCTCTTTCTCTTTGAGTTTCTTTCATTCCTCATAATATTTAATATTCTACCCCTTCACATGACAAAATGCACCCATGACCTCTATGACAACTTATGCATAGACCATGGTGGATGATTTGATAGAAGCCATATTATTTAGTTTTGTAGCCTGAATAGACAGCCCATTCAATATTAGACCAGCATTAAGGTTTTTGCCTCCATAACTCTGTGTTTTGATTCTTATTCACTGAATGAATGGCAAAAGGTGCCCTTCAGATATAGAAAAGGGAAGGAAAAAGCTGCTGTTGTTATCTCTTCGTTCCCTGCTACTAAAAAGAAACTGGGTCAGGATTCTGCTTCGAGTGATGTTTAAACATTATGTAATATGTCATGGCATTTTATCCTGTGCAAGCACTCTTCATCTTTTCAGGGACTGAGAGAAAGTGCTGGGTTTAAGGCGCACAAGCTTTGTGAGGGGATTGGGGTAATTTTGTGCTGTTCTGTTAGTGTGTGTTTCAGTATTGGAAATTAAAGTTATGATCTAATGAGCTATAAATAGGTGTATGTAATAATGTGTCAGTTTTGTGGTGATTAAAACTAAATCACTAAATCAAAAAGTAAATAAGACTTAGTGATGAATACTTGATGCACCATTGTAAATGTGTGTAAGTGGGAGTTGGGGATGCAAGACAGACAGCATATGTGAGTATCAAAAATTAACACCGAATTAAAATATCACTTAAAGCAAAGCAGTTGAATGAATGTATGCATGAATTTGCTTTGAAATACAAATTGGCAAATTAGGTTTGACACCTGGAAGCTTCTCTGCATAACAACAGTGAGTTGTTATTAATGGGATCAGTGCATTCACACACGGGGCTGACGTACAAATTGATGTACAAATTTACACCGCTCACCATTTGCAAGCTGTCTTGAATGTGCTGACCTTAAATGGAGCTGGGGAGTCCAAAATGGAGGAAGCTATCTTGGCTAATTTACGGTAGCTGTGAAACCCAGCTTATTTTACTTAACCGTCTCTGTCAGAGTATAACCTGCTCCACAATAGAATAATGATTTTAAGACAGGTAGAAGACAGGCGTTGATGATAGAATCATGTCTTTTAAATACTTTAAATGCACTGGGAGAAATTATTGTCCCATCAGTGACTAGCAATTAGCAAGCAGTTAGCATGCTCATTAGCCCAGGGAGCTTTTTCCCCTCTTCATGAAATCTCTTCATTGAATAAAATGATTTGTAATCCTCCAATTTAAATGCTTGGGGTCAGTACAGAGCACAGTACCAAGGAAACCAAATGATGCTTGGAGAGCTGTTGTGACTTACTAGAGCTAGCATGCTCCCAGCTGGCTACTATGTTAGTGGTAGGCTAACAGCAAAGCGGGGACAAAATGTCTATAAAATATTATGATAAAAGCACAGATATTGAAAGCAAGGTTGCCATTTGTACAGATAGGAAAAAAAAAATCGAAATCGTCCCAAGTGGCCCACAAAAGAAAATACGGGTTATACACAGTTACTCCTCTCTCTGCTTTTGCTTTATGTGTCTGCTTCAGACAGAAGTTGAAATATTTCAGTTCAGTTTAGTTCAGAGCATCTCCTCCACTGTCCTTGTCATCTCATCGACACAGCAGGCTGCTGAATCTGGTCTGAAAGCCAGATAAAAGGCAGACAAAATCCCCCCAAACTCAGACAGCAAAGTGTCACCTTGTCTTGAAATACAGCTTTTGCCTATTTTCCCTTTGAAGGTGAACCTGACAACCACCCCACACCTTGAGATGACGACAGTGGTCTGTTTGTGCTTTACCTTGTTAATCTGGGGGAAGGTTGTCTGACATGCATGCAATGATACACATTAGACTAATTTTCACCTTAAACTAAATCTGAATAATGCTGTGACACTGACCTGCTCTGAGCTAGAGAGATGATGCAATAATTACAAGCTTAAATTAATACATCTGCAGTCAAGGTCGAATTTATAGGCCTTGAATTGTATGTCTATTATGTCCTGTCCTTCATGTTAGAACAGACCACTTTGGGATCTAAATGTGTGAGCTGCCATCGTGAGTCTATTTGCTTTGAGTCATCCTCTGACTTCGCCCTTATCAAACACAGCAGGCTGAGTGTTGCTCACCGTCCTGTATTTGCAGCAATACCTGACAGCCTGTTTTCTCTATTTTCAGTTGTTGACATCACTTCTGCATACATGCATATCTGTGATCATGTTCACTCACATCCTGGTGTCATTGATTGCTTAACTCCTCTGGTTTATCGAACATCTGCTGTTTGGCTTACACTTCCATGAAAACAACTGGCTCTACTTGCAAATGCTGCTGTCTAAAAAATGTGCTGTATTGAGCAGCTCATAAATGGAGATGTATGGTAGATAGATTTTGTTAAAAGGTACAACACGATTGCCAGCTGTCATCTTTCCCAGTCTCTGTAATCAGACCTGCTCTGTGCATGTGCCACTTTATAAGTCACAAAGCACAGCTTCAAAAGAGCCTTTTTGAATCATAATGTAGAGATAAGTGGTTGTATCATACGTTTTAATGTAAAGTTGTTGAAAAAATATTGCTTTTATGCATTGGGATCAATAAAAAATATTTGTAATGTCAAATTTTCCATTCAACACTAGATCTCCTCTAAAATGCAAATGTATCATTTCTCAAGGGTGCATTTAATCCAGTTTAATCTAATATATACGATGATTGACTATACTCTACGCTGTAAAACATCGCAAGCTGGTTCAGCTTCAAAACAGTTTCCCAGTCCACAGTCTTCAGTCTTACAGCCTTGAGTTCAGTTCTTCTTGCTTGAAGACCTTACAGCTTTGGCTGCTCCTGCTGGAGTCACCTCTGTACCAGAGTTATTGCATGGGAGGCTACTCATTATAAGGTAAATGCAAAGTTTATTGGAGTGGGGACTGAATTGGACTCATGTTTTGGCATGTTTTTTTATTACTATGGATGAATCCTGGAATGTATCCGATCTACTACACATGACAACCACTCTGTCTTTTCTCTCTCTTTCCGTCATTGGAGTTGCAACAGTATATTTGCCATTGTATTCATTGTAACCTGGTCTGTAACCACTTTTTCATTCATTCCGTTGGTTACTGTGTGCAAAGACTTTGGTTGTTAGATGACCGGTTGGGGCAGGTTGGAGTGATTCAAGTTTTCGTTTCTGATTATATCCAAAATATTACCAATCATTTTTAGAACATTCTCATTATACATAAAATAACCTGTCGGCAGGGGTTGAATGAGTCAATTTCAGCAGAAAGTTCCCCTTTGATTGGTCTGTCAGGATTCAGACCTACCCCACCAACCCTACAGTCGAGTCACCCACCAGCTTCTACAGCTTGATTGTCAATTTATAGTCAGGAAAGCTTTTCAAATGCTAATATAGGCCTGCCACATGTAGTGATCCAACTGTGCCTCTCATTACACTGCACCAATAAAACTCTTCTCAGGCTGCCTGTCACAATGCATATTTTTTCATAATAAGTGACACTTTGAGATTATTCCCAGCCCTTCACTTTGTCTTCCTGTCAGTCCTCCCCACACCCACACACTCATCTGCATAATTAATCGACACTTCAGGTGAGGCTATTATAAAGATTATCAACCCCCGGTTGTCAGTTTGTCCAATGAATACTATGATGAAATAGTAATTGGTATGAATCCCTAGACTATCTAGGAATCCTTCCAGTCACAAATTCGTCTAACCTCCTTGTCCCGGTCACTGTAAGTCAGTGTTTTGCAACCCAGAGGGAGTGGCCAAAGTGTAACTCTGCCTTCCCACTGTGAGAAAATGAGCTGCGCCAAGATTAAATTAGAAAACTACCGTGTTGATGCCTCTCCACAAAGCTTTGTTAAGTGACCTCTGACGCTCAGTGACAGTTTGCTAATCCGTTTGCCTTATTGTTGTAAGCAGCTCTTAGTGTTTAGTGTTTAGTGTCCGTCTCCTCAGACAGAAGCTCTAACCAGTTTCTAGCCAATCAGAGCCTAGCAATTTGATTTCCCCTACCTGATTAACCAAGCAATATCCAATCAGTGGCATCGTTTTATTTGTCTCTCTCCTTGCTGAGCTGCCTTTGGTTGTGTTTCGTCTGCCTGGAGATTAGAGCAAGCCGGCGTTGTTCCAGGTATGACTGTGACGTCCCTTAAACACGCCATCCGCTGCAGCTGTATAGATTGCCATCATGTGATAATTTGGTTCTCACAAAATGGGCAGTTCCATGTAAAGCTTAATGAGAGCCACATGTCCTCTCAAGGATGGAGAGATTAGGACAGTTCTGACAGATAATTGTGAATGTGACTGAGCTGAACCAGTGTGGTTACTGCTTGAAGGACAGAGGAAAGCATTGGAGAGCAAGCGTGATTGGATTCTTCTTTTTTTTTCGGCCAACTGTTAAGTGCGTCTGCCCTCTGCTGTGCAAGTAAACAGGTGCGTGGGCCCAGGGCTCGACATCTGGCCAAGAAGAGCTCTTATTGCTGCTCTGAGTTGGACTTACTACATTTTTAATATTCACTGGGCTTATACCTCTTTAAATTGGAGAGATACCAACTGTAAATGGAAATGTAGACTATTAATACATGGACTTTCAGTGCCAACAAAATGGATATGTTACAAAGGAGACAACTGAATTATGTAACGGAATATGATAGGCACACACAATATTAAATGATAAGTAATTAATTAATTAATTAATTAAATAATATTATATTTATATTAATGAATTAAATAATTACGTATTTAAAATGCATGTAGTCAGCCCCAATTGTTTATTGATTCTATATGTAAAGACTTATTAAATTCAATATTTGTTGCTTTTGTAAGAAATTCAAACTATGATAAAAACGTTAATCTGCAAGACATTTATGGTTCCCAGATGATGCAGGGACTTCATTGCCAATGAAGTTGAAGTTTATAATTTTGAATGAGCAACTATTGAATGTATTGCAATAAAATTTGTACACACAATCATGCCGCCCTCAGGATAATTCATAACTTGTGACTGCTTCATTTCATGTTTTAAATTTGTCAAATCCTTAGGTTTATTACCAAATATTGCTATTGACATTTCCATAAGTTTTAACAGCATGGGATTTTACTGTTTGGTTTGCAAATTAGCAAATGTTAGCATGCCAGCACACCAAATCTAAAATGTTAAAAAATAGTAAACATTATACTATTGTTTACATCAGCATTGGTGCAGCTGTGGCTCAGGAAGTAGAACAGGTCTGTCAATAGCCTTTGCCATAAAGTAGAACGTGTGTGTGTGTGTGTGTGTGTGTGTATAATGTGATTATGTGGCAATATCGGTTCATTCTATCCTCCTGCATTACCCAATACCCATCTTATCCCTGCCATTGCTCCGATCTGTTGCCAGCCATGTGTCAACTTGTGTCTGTGTAAACATATTGGTTAAACTAATGTCTGTTTTTTCTTTTGTTTTTCTGTCTCTTGTCTCCTCTTTTGTTTTTGTTCGTTGTCGTCCTGTGTGGCTGCGGCTTCTCCCACTGCTGCTGTTGCTGATGCTGCACGCAAACCCACCACTGCCAACATCTGGTCAACATCACATGGTGGACACCCCTCTTCCCCTGTCCCTCCTTTAATCTTTATCCAAAATCTCTGACACACTTTTTCATTCCCTCTCGCTCTCTGCTCCTTGTTCTCTCTGTGTTCCCCAACTATCACTTTTTTTTTCCTCCCTCTTGTACTTTTCTTTTTCTGTCTCCACCCTTTTCCCCCTGCTAGCACCATGCAGAGTTGAGAGAGCATCATGCCACCTCCGGTAAGCCAGCGACCTTTCAGAGGAAGGGCTAAGGGCAGTGCATGCAGCCAGGGGAAGGGCCAGGGCTGGTATTTAGGGGTTGATGGAATATAAGGGTGTGTGTGTGTGTGTGTGTTTCAAATAGGGCCAAAAGCTAATTGTAATGCACCCATTTTCTGTGACAAATGTTCTTTTAAAAATGTTTTCAATAGTATTGTGTACTTAAACAGATTTTTGGGTTCCTAACAGTTGACTTAATTGCTCTTCCAGCACCTTTGTTTATCCAGCAGAGGTCCAGACTCATTAATAAACCATTAACTGCAGTTTGCATAGAGCAGAATGTGTTGTTGACATTCATTTTGCTTGGGGCTTTCCTTGTACTTGTAGGTTTCTCAAGTTGTAGAGGCTACTTGTTTGTAACTCCATGCTTTCTTAAAAACAACCCGAGCACTTTCTCATGAGAAGTTGAAGTTTTTACAACCTGGTTTCTCTTTCCTGTTACGTAGAAACAAACCTTTAAACTCTGCTTTGCCATGTGTGAGTTAGCAGTGCAATTGGGAAAGTGTGTCACCATGTATGGTACCCATATGTGGCAAGATGTTTCAGTCTCTGTGGTTCTATATGCACTGCTGTCTCCTTTGCTACTGTCACCTGTCTGGTGTCTGTAGGGAAAGCGTGTCAATACATATATATGTACCCATGGCTATGAGAGCATACACACCTGCACACAGCTGCATCTGTGGCTGCTGAACACACAGTGCTGAGTGTGATAGAGTAGACAGACGCTGACATCACTGGATTATGATCTGGATTATGTAGTATCTTTGTTATCACATGTGTTTGTGTGTGGGCATAACCTGCAACCTGTTGTGTGACTTCACAATGCGTCCCAGTTGAGAGGTTAGAGGCGAACTAGTTTACTAGTGTTAAAACAATGATCACACCCCCTAATGAATTTTTAATTGAACCCACAATTGCTTTTCAGGAAGACTTGGACAGATTTGTCTAAATTAATAAAGAATATCAAAAATCTGAAAATCTAAAATTTTGCCTTTAAAGAAATCCAAAAACGTTCAAAGAACCAAGCTAGGAAATTAAGTGATATTTTGGCCAGAGCTAACTGATGCTGAATGAGCCCCATAAAATATCTTGTGTTTTTTCAATGTTGATGTTCTAAATGTTTCTTAACTTGATAAACCCAAAATGTTGTCAAAAATAATTGCAGAATCTGTTCTCAGTTCACTGTTGTTGTTTTGATAAGCAAATGTAAGCTTTATTGACATTTATATGGTGCTATTGGGAGTGGCTGTATTGCGAAATTGAAACGAGTGTCAAAGATGTAGAGAGATATAACTCATGTTCTCAACTCAAGTTTATACATTAATTTTGGTTGGCTCCCATTGACCAGGAATAGCTTACTGCTTGCTTCATTACAGCAAGATTACTGATCGGGTAAACAGTGTGGAGTGATAAGGGACAAGGGCACATATTAAAGTTATCAGCACTCATGAAACACCTATTTTCCGATCATATGACATAGATGAAAACAAATGTTATTCAAGTAATCAAATTATGTAATCAAACAGAGGCTTTTAGGCTGCACCTAAAGTGGACTGTCTGTACTCTTGTCAGAAGTAAGATGGCAACATGTCTCTCATGTCCTTTTTCATCTCTCCTCCCCCCGGCTACCTCCCTCTCTCTGTCTATCTGTAGCTGTCGTAGTGTGCGGTGATGACACCGTCCTTCTGACCCCAGGCAGGATGAGCCAGCGCCAGGTGAAGGAACGGGACAAGGAGAGGGAGAAGGAGGCAGGCCTCCAAACGCCCAACAGGGAGCACCTCGCCAGCCCCTCCACCCTCAGCCCGGGGGTCAGCTACAGCCATGGTAAGATTCAGATTTCTTTTGCGCAGACTTGGTTCCCAACTTGGGGATCCTGACCATGGCTAAGGGTCACTCAAGCTTCATTGGTGTCATGAGGTCTTTTTATTTCAGAGGTTAATGAACATTTTTTCTGAACATATACAGAACCGTAGGCTTGTAATTCAGCATTTCATTCATTTCTGTGAAGCGAACTAAATGAAATGGTTATTGTCAAATTTCAATTCATTATTTGAGATATAAACTTAATAGAAATCTCACAGGAGAATGTTAAATATGTGAAGACAAGTTATATTCACAGAGCCTTCACTCCCTGTCCTTGTTAGACAACTTATTTATTAACTTTATCTCTCAGGAAAGCTAGCTCTTTCTCAACATTAGAGACAGGTCTATTTTTTTATTACCCTGTTTTGTAGGTAAGTGTTACCATGTAACATTTTTAGGATTTACTCCATTCAATTTCTGCTCACTGTTTCAGCAAGTTCACTATGTCTTCCATGTTCACCCGTGGCCATAGTAATTTGAGCTTAATGTATTTTTTACATACATACAATAACATACAATACTCAGCATCTTAGTTCTGCTTTGTAACACAACTAGTTTTCTAACTTGCAGATATTATTAGTAGGTTCTACTTTGCCCTCCTTTCTGTGTTAAGCCGGTGATAATTAAATTCAACACTTGCTGCCGACATTTCTCATTAAAGTGAAACAATCTTTGAAATGAAACAAAAAATAATTTTAAAGAAATGAATTCTGCTATAAATCAAAAGTTGAACTCATAAATAATAAAACACACTTTTGCTCAGTTCAATACAGTCATCGGGTTTGTTGTTACAGTACTTGGTTTGGTATGACCTGCAGCTTATGAAGGCTAATGTTTGCTATTGTTAGCAAGCTGGCTACTGACATTGCAGAGTCAGTTAGTTGACTCCCTGACTCTTCTCTTCTTGCTACTTTTGCAACTACATTTTAACATTTACTGTTATGCAATAATTGCCAATAGCTGCCAAAATCTCCATTGATCTCTTTTATGAATCCTGTTACATTTTCTGGTAAAACGAGTTCTATGCGATGAAGCAGGAATCGTCCTGATCCACACATGAATATTCATTGGTTTCTGAATGGTCAGGGCAGCTGTCTCGTAATATAAAGGTCACAGACCAGCAGTCAACAGCTAAGCATCACACTGAGTAAATATATGGTAAGAACAACACATGCCTAGAATTTAAAGAGAATACAACAAAGACCCCAAAACATACTGACAGCATGCACCACCTACATCCTGAGCTGCTCTTATAATCCTGCTTTCTATGTCTTTCAGTTTTTCTCGAGTTAAGCTAACGCTTTAAGATTAAAGCGATTAATTAAAAGGTGACTGGTGACTCTGGACATTTCTAGCCCCAGGACAGCTGTCGCTGTTATGTTGAGCCTTTACATTTATGACTCATATGACTCATATTTACTCGACGAGTCGTTCTCAACCTGCCTGTGTGCTGGTGCCCCGTCATAAACTATTAGGTTTATGTCTTCTCTTTTTGTGCTGCTGTTGTCATTCTCTGAGAGTGAGGTCATCTACAACAGCTACAATAGGTTCATTGTAGCTGCGGTATATGACCTTCAAAGCCAAAATAAATAGTCCTGGATGTAAATCAAGAGGTGGAGGTGTACTTTGTGGTACATCATAAATAGCAGACCAGGTTAGCGGCCTGGTTCTCAGCCTCTTTATGCTGCTCAGCAAAAGCCTTTTACCCTCAACCTTTTAGCTCTCTCATTTCAAGCAGTCATCTCTCTTGCTGTGTGGTTGGAAAGCAACTCATTGTAATTTACTGACTCTGACATTTTGGTCATACTACGGTTAATCCCCAGACACAGATTAGGATAGAGGATGTGTAACTGTCCAGAAAGAAGCTCAAGGTTAAATTTGGCTGGGGTCTTACATCACCCCTCAGACTGCCTGTGTCTTGTTCTTGTGTTACAGCGCCCTCCTGTGGATTCTATGCTGTGGTTAATGTGTGCAAGAATCAGATGAATTTTTTTTTTAATTCCGAGATGTATTGAGTAAGGTTTTGTAACATGACAGCATGGTGAGAATGGGGATTTATCTTTCACAAGAGAAAATTTAGATTCCTGTGATGGGCAGGACAATAGGCTTATTTAGCACTTGCTATAACCAAGTGGATTAGGTTACAATTTTGCTGCTGTTGGGCTGGTTGCAGTCTTCAGTTTAATAGTCACAGGTCACACATGAAAGAGGGATGTGAAGCTCCAACTGCATGTCTTTGCTGCTGGATTTGATGAATCACAGGTATGTTGAAGGTTTGCATTTTCACTACTTCAAATCTAAAACTGCAAACACATGGCCTAACAACAAAGTGTGTCATTTCAAACATGTGCTACGTCAGTGCTCGGATTTTGATATTAGCTTTGCTTGTGAAATTTGTGGTACACATTTGGGCCACTCTAGTATTCTATTATTTATTATCACAACAAGAGGGCTGCAAGCCTACTTCCTACCACAAGATGGAGTAAGCACAACAAAGGAATGAATGCAATAAATACACACAACAAATAAACCCATTAGTTAATGTACAGCATACATAAATCCATTTACTTTTACTCCCTATCACTGATGTTACACACTTAGAATTGTAATATATGTCAGCAAATACTGAGATACCCTCTATAAGTTTTTCTGCTAAGGTGCTTCCAGCTTCTGGGCATATCTTGCACCAGACTTATGCCTGTGTGTGTTAGTTATTTATCATGAATAAGAATTGTCTTAATGCGTTGTATGCAGACATAGTAGTTGAAGACCATCAGTGTAATAAAACAAAGAAAAAAAAATCAGTCTTTATTCCTGGGCAAATAGTTTCCTGATAGTGTGTTCTGTAAGCCAGATACAGCAGCAGAAAACCGGGAAGCACAAGTGCAGGCCTATTGTCTACTCAGTAAGACAGCATGAAAGCTTTTTCATGACCCTCAACTCCTGCAGCCCAAAACGGGTATCCATGGCAACTGAATTTATTTCAGCTAGCCCTTGGTCTTGCGTCAGACTGATGACGGTGTATGCCTTGATTTGTTTTTTTGACCAGAATTTAAAAATCCAGTCATGTTTCTCTTAGTTTGAAGGCTGAATCAACCGGACGGAGATCTTTAATGTGGCGTTCAGTAAGTCATAGGTGATGGTGATGACTGTTGCATTGACGTTATTATTTCTTAACTTAAAGGGAAATTGTAGGCGTTAGCTGTGAAAATTCACAGCTAAGGTGTTAGGGTTGTTCGTGACGATTACCTTTTTATATTTCGTTTTAGTGTCTCGATGCTGCTCAGTAAACAACAAGCCTCATTTCTTGAGGATAATTCTCGTCAGTTCCGTTGGAAGATAATTACATTTGATTGTACCCTAGGAGTGAAGTGCCTCACCTCTGACAAACCAATTTGTTGTGTAGTCCTAAGTGCTCTCTCAAAGCCTTGTTTACGCTTTTGCCCTTTCAAAATGAGGACCTGACATAATCATTATCGGATTTTTGCATGTAAAGAAACATGGGGTGCTAAGAACACAATCCCATGTATCCTAGATTCTCTACAGTGTTGTTATACTTGTGAATCACAACGCTATTTTAATTTGGTTCCCTAGCTAAATAAAACCTGGTTTTAGTACTTCAGTAACCAGATTCAAAATGTATCTCAAAAACATAGCATGTTCATGCACTTATTGTGGGTAAATCTGAATGACTTAGAAATACATAGTTTTGTGTCTCAGTTTTGCAATATCCTTGCAACAATATCCTTTTCTGACCTATAATTACTGTTGATTTGTTCTTAATGTTTCACAAGAAGTGATATCTTTTTTCCTTCTGTTTTGCGTTGCTCAAGTTTGCGTTGCCATACATCCTTATTAGATTTTTTTGAGACTCTCAGATATCAATCATATGTAATTGGGCTCAAAAAAACGGAAAAGAATCAAAACGGGCTATTTATAGCAGAGTTGTGTAATATTAGTTTATGATTCAGACTGTTTTCATAATGCATATAGCGTGTTGTTTGGATTATTTAGTTTAATCTGAGTTTTGTTGCATCATCACATTTACGTAGACAAACTCTCTGTGGTCTGGCTGCCAAGTGAGCCTGTGTTTCTTTATGACTCACTGAGAACAAAAATAAACCCAGGAGGTTTTTTTGACGAGGCTTCTGCAATCAGCTTTGAAGCCGCTCTCGCTTTAACCGCCTTTCGCTGACTTGCCGTCCTCTTTCCAGGTAAACAGAAAAGTCTGCCTGTAGTGGAGAGTGACAGAGGGAGGCGGAGAATGAGAATGGTGCAGGGTAAAAGAGATTTAACACAAGGAACAACATAAGGAGGGGACTGAGAAAGAGTGTAAAACAAAGAAATGAGGAGTAGAGATGAAGAATATATGAACTGATGGGAAGTGAGTTGAGATGGAAAGCAAGGGAGTGCGAGAGTGAGAGAGCAGGTGGGGTCAGCATGGATTTAAGCTCAGCCTCGGGGATTATGCTCCGTCTGACGGGGTTAACAGCATGGAGGGGGCTGGACTTATCTGCACCCTCAGCCACTGCCAATCCAGTGTTCCTCCTTCCACCCACACTCTCATTCAGGGATTGGCTGAGCCCAGGGAGGCCTCAGCACTAAGAGGGACAAGGCTTGACAGCAGAGATATGTACTGTAGATAACATAGAGTGTGTGGAAGTAAAGGAGGACAAGGCGTAGGTGATGGAGAATATCTCTGCCTTGGGGCCTGAGCTCTGCTCAGATGGCCGAAGGCTTGCATGGACTAACACAATGTGGATCTAAAGCAGGAGAGATTTTGGCATGATTTGGGTGATTAGAATCCAAGTAACACTTGACCTTGGGGCACACTTTTTTTAACCTGAAGGAAAGCAAGGTACAGTATGAAGTAGTAGCAGCTGACAAAAGGGTAGTGCTTGTTCAGCTTGACATCTCAGTTGTTTTAGTTTTACCTGCTCAAATGAACCCCTGCATCCCTCCCCTGACGATTTCTGATCTGTGCTGACTCTCTGTATTGTGCTTTCGTATGTGTGCATTGTTTATGTGAGTTGACTCTTGTGAGGACAGAACGAAGATCACACCAACCCAAAGTTGCTCAACAAAGTTGTCATGTGCACAGAAACACAATTATTAACTCTTCTTCAAAGTGTCTGACAGTTCTTACGTAAGAAGAGAGGAGTATAGCAGAAGATGCCTGAAGGCCAGTGTTGAAAAAGCCTCTTTGTTGCAGAGCTAATCCCAAGCTTACAGGGTCTCCTTGTAGCCTTTATCTAAGACTTGATATACGTCTGCATGTGACTGTCTACAGTGTATGTATCACTTCCACTGCATGGTATCAGCTGTATTGCAGCCCGTGGGTTACTGTGTCATAGTTTGTCTGCAGTCTAGTCATGTTTTTTGCCAAGGCAGTTACTTTGAGCTTCACTGTTCTGTTCAAACTGACCTTTGTGTTTTCATCATGAAAAAGTTTTTATTGACATAGGTTGAAGATAACAAAATATTACCTCAAAAAGATCTGCATTGTTTTCAACCATCACAAACTGTATCAGATGGTATCTCTTCTTAAATGTACTACAGGGAACTTTTTACTGGTTATGAAACGGTCTTGATTTAATACGGATACATTTATAAGACCTACATAAACAAAAGAGACTATCAGAGAGATGACTGGCTTTGTAGCTATTGTAGTTATTCTTAATGCCTGTCATCGAGTTGGATTCTAACTTATTTGGGTTGGATAAGTCTTTTAAAACATGTTTTAGTTTAAAATGGTACGGTACAACACTAAAACAACGTTTACTTTGTCTCACCACTTAATCTTTTATTGAAAGGGACTGCCAGAACCAACACAAATTGAAAGTCTCCTGGAATAGCTTTAAGAGAATTCCCTTTTGGCTTTGAAAAATTGTTATTTATTAAGGTAACAGCAAGTCCAATGGATAGATAAGACAGAAGATCTACAGGCATGTTAGCAGGAGCAACAGTGCCTTGAGCTAAATGCTCACATCAACGTGACCATATGCGCACAGTGACGATGCTTACATGCAAATGGTTATCAGTTATTATATTTGCCATTTTCATCATCTTAATTTTTACTCAGTAGCATGCTTACATAAGCTAGTTAGCGCTTAACATAAAGTACAGCTGAGGTTGATGGGAATGTCATTTATTTGACAGGAATCTGGTCGTAAACCATAGTGCTGGACACATTGAAATTTTGACCTGTTGATGACGCTAGAGATGAAGTCAGAAATATTAACTAGGAAAAAATCAAGTTGTTAGAATTCATCCTGACGGGGAAAATGAATGTCTGAGCCAAATTTTGCGCCAGTCAGTAGTTTATTATATACACATTATCACCAATGTCAAACTTGAGGTGGCTTCATGGAGGAAAAGTAAGGAAGTCAGAGGAGGCAAATCTAGCATAACTTCAACATTTAATGCCTGTGTTGCAGTATTGCTCCGCAGCGCAGCTAAAGATCCTTATTCACCCCTGTACTGGCCCGTTTGGCATGGCAGTACTACCTACACCTGACACCAGCTCATCCGATACACACGAGTACTGGAGCAGGTAGATGTGGTGGAGTAATTCCATCTGGCCAAGCAGGCCAAGGATCTGACATTCAACAATGGTCGCATTTGTACGCTTAATGGTTCTGAACTTCACTGTGACAGGAATGTGTTCTAGAGAAGGGTGGATAAGGCATGACAATTAGTTAGAAACAAAATGTCAAACAATTATTTGCCAGGAATGCAGAAGGGAAAGCTGTACGGAAGGCAAAAGACAAGAATGTATAACAGTTTGAAAGCGGACACAATGTTTACTGCAGGTGAAAGCTATGCTCGACTATGGATTAGCTCCATTTGTTCAGTCAGTGAAGTTGGTGAGGTTTGGATTTGCCAGAATCAGTAGTCATTAACAAAAAACAGTCTTAACTTCCCTGAAAATAACTTGAAAAATGACCCAGATGATGACTATACTTAGACAATGTTTCCCAAGCGGCTCTCAAACGCCATTGGACCAGCAGAAATCAAATTTTCCCCTGAAAGCAGGTTAATTAGGCCTGGGATCTGAACCTCCTCATTACCTGTGTTAATTAAAGCATATTTAACTTGGAGGCAGAACTGCAGATTTATCACTACTTTTCAGATTCATCAGGTTGCTCAGGGACAGTTATGGAGGGGATTATACTGTTTACCTCTCCAAGCTCTTTGGATGAAATGTCTCAAGGGACGTTTGGTAACACAGTTTGCTGGGATGCCAGTAGAATGCTTTAAGTTCTTTGAAGGGCTAAAATAAAAGAGTACATTTGACAGGCCAGCTGAAAGGAAGATGCCAATGGACTGTGGAAGGATCAACAGCAGGCACTGTGCCTCAAAGACTATGTTTCAAAGATAAAGGCCAATGCCAAGCAAAAGTATACAGTGACAACTGATGTCCTTTGTATGAACCATCACAAAGACATTAACTCTCTTTGACAACCTTCAGCACAACAACTAAACAAGTTTTCCTTTTACCACATGGCATAGGGACTTGCTGCATGCGAAATAACTCAATTTTTAAGGGGAATCTGAATGTATCAATATATATCAGCCCATCATTCAGACCCAGCCATGTTTATTCATGAAAATACAGCAGTAATTGCATCATTTGGGATAGCATTTCTAGAAAGCTGTGTCCTAAGCACGTCACAGATGCCTCTGAACAAAATTTATAATCAGAATTACCTGCTCGGTCACAGACAAAGCATTTGTTTTCAGCATGATTTAACTGTAGCGCACGTTTCAATGCAGCTCTCAGTGACCGTCATGCTGGAGCTTTTTCCATATGATACTCTATGTGAATGTAAAACCTGATTCTGTAAATTTGTAATATGACATATTATGGTAAATATGGAGTATGAAGATAAGAAGATTTATCCATTCCATGTAATTGGTTTTCTTGGTTTACATCTAGAAAATATAGTCAGGTCAACTGAGCACTGGTGTGATTTAGTGCTTCCTTCTGTCCTCAATAGAGTTTATGTTTTATAGTCGTGTGTGCTTGTGTGTGTAGTCCAATGCATAGCTGATTACAAGTTTATTACCTGAGTAATGACGACAAGAGAACAGTGTGATTAGAAAGATGGAGAGCATGTTTATACAGTGTCTTTAAAGGGACATTTCATGGCTATTAAAGTGCATATCCACTAACAACTTGATGTCCATGTAGGCTGTTTACACAACAATAGCTTAAGAGCCTTTCATTTTGATGGAGGAAATCAGTACAGGGCTTAAACCAGAGTGCAGACATGAACCAGCGTGTGTTGTGTGAGATATCACAGTGGTAAACTCACACCACCCCAGCATGGGAAATGATGGGAAAGCTTAACATCCTACAGAAATCAAGCTGTGCTGCAGTGTTGCACAGGGCAGGGTTCTGATGGAGTTCCATTTTGGATCCCTTACACATTGCTAACAACTCATTAATATCAGTATCCAACAAATTCCTGCTGCAGTCTTGTATCTTTTTTTCTTGGAAGTAGCAAAACCCTGATTCCAAAAATGTGTGTGTGAAATGTAAGTAGAGAAAGTACACAATCATTCACAAACAGCTTTACATAGGGTTCCTGAGCCCTTGTAATAAAATCCTTCTTACAGTCATGTTATCCATGTGGTGATCCTTAGCCAGTCCGTGTTTGCGATTGACTGAGCCTTTTGAGGATCACCTGTTACCAATGACCCTGTTTGCCTGGGGATTCTTCCAAACAGGTGTTTTTGGTGCTTTCCACAACTTCCCCAGTCTTTTGATGCCCCTGTTCCAACTTGTTTGGATCCAGCTGCTGCCACCAAATCAGAATAAGCATATATTTACAAAAATATATGAGATTGGTGGCTTAACATTAAACTAAACAATCTTTATACTGCTTTCAATTGAGAATATATTGAAAAGTAATAGCAAAATAATCACACTCATCACAGCTTCTTTGGAATTGGGGTTATATAAAACACTCTTTTAGACCTTGTTATGAGAGTGTTTTCCCAATGCCGCTTAGAAAGTCATAATCAAATACTCCGGAAACCATTAAGCTGAAACGGAAATATTATGCAAAACCTGCTCATTAGAATATCCGGGGAATACAACTCACTGCTGTAAATTGTTGAAAGCTAAATTTGAAAGAATAGGACAGCGAATTCTGATTGGACAGGATGGAATACTGGATTCAGATTTAATAAAATGGGTTAAAAGAACTGGAGTTGTCGGTGTTTCTTCAGAACAGGCAACATTAGGCTGACAGAAGTTTCCTCATTCCCCCACTTTCCCGGTTAGCGACTGGACTGAGTGAGCACCTGGATCAAAATATCATTTGGCAGCTCTGCTTTTTTACTCCCAGTGGCTCTACTGTTGCTACCCTAGCTGGCAGCACTGATGCTGGCAGTTGGGCAGCCACACTAGCTACTACCTGGCTTTGATGGACACTAGCTGGAAGGCAGGAATATCAGTAGTAGCTCTGTTGTCTGTGGCTCATTAAAATCTATTGAGTCTCCAATATATGCTACAGTGAAGTGGTCATTTTAATGCTTTAAAATGTTGACTTTGTTTTTGTCCAAAATATGTTTTGTTTAATTCAGTAGCTGTTCTCAGTGAAAAAGACACTGATGTCATTAAAGTGACTGGTGAACCTAAATTTGCTCTGAGCAACATTTCGGAAATATGAACAAATATTGCAGACGTCACGCACATGCCACTTCAGTGACTAATCCATTGAAACATAGCTAAAAAAGCAGTGAAGTGTCCCTTTGAATCTAAAATCATGAATTGAAAATGAAGCAAGAGATAGTGCAGAACGGAAAGATGAGATGTGAAAAATAAGGGCTATTTTCAAGCTAAGATGCAGCTCTCCTACCCATCCGGTGGAGCGGGAGTAGGAGGGGCTGAGCTTATTCGTTATTAAGTACTTACAGGCTGCTGCTTTCACACACACTCACAGAGCAGAGAGCGAGAGTGTGTGCGAGGGAGAAAGGGAGCAGTCTGCTGAAGGAAGCCTGGAGGAGAGCAGCATACTGAACTGGTTCATGCCTGGTGTCTGAGCTTCTGTGTGTATGTGTGTGTGTGTGTGCGCGTGTGTGTGTTTCTGTGTGCATTGGTCGGTTTATTCGCTTGGCTCACTAGCTGCGTGAGAAGGATCAGACTCTTTCCAGACCCCCCTTGCCCTTCTACCCTTGAGTTTTCTTACCACTCCCCCACCCCTGCGTCCCTTCCTCTGACCCGCCGGGGGAGCTCCCGCCGTCCCAATGATGATGAAGGAGGAGGGCCTCCTGAGTCGTCGCCGTTTCTCTACGTGTGGCGGGACATCATCACTTCGACCTCCACACCCTGACGGACGCAAACTCATCCGCAATGCCTCCTTCGGGGGCTATAACGAGCTGTCACCCATCTCGCTGCCAGGTGGGTGTGTGACGGTTTGGAGATTTTGTAGATCTCCGTGCTTGGAACTGTGGCTGGTTGACCCTGTAGTTTTACCTCGTGATTGACTTGTATGTCTGTAGTAGTTGATTTAAAAAATGAGAAGTGTTTGGTCTAGTTAGAAGGCCTGTCAGATGCACTGTTGACTGTAAGTAGAGTTCTCATGATCGGGCTGTAGTGTCAACATGTTTGGATTCAGCTGACTTACGTCGGCTCAGTCTTGGCTTTTAGAGAAATGATTCAGCCTGACTTTGGATGAGGTTGTCTGGTATGGCTAACCTATTTCACTGCTCTAAAGTTTCTGCAACAAAAAGCACATTGTTCATGTTGCCAGAAAGAAAGGAACTGAAAAAAACATTTGAATGCAATACTATCATGACCAGAGGCATTGGGCAACTTTCTCTGACTATGTAATCAGTTCTTGCAAATGTATTTATATTTGTGAAAGCAAAGTTTTAAGCCTTTGGGTTGGATTTTCTCATGGCAGCAGTTGAGTGATATCTGATTGCTGGGAGATGTGCTGTAGACCGCTGCACCGAGCTTCTGAAGGGACCGCTTCATAATCATTTATTCTGTGAATGTAAATGCAAGACACTTTCACCCCCTTTTTTTTAACAGGCAACCATGTAGTTGACATAAACTGTGATTTAAGACATCTGCTCCATTTCAACATCCAATCTTTGGGTGCTGTGAAGTTTGTTTTCCACTCAGAAAGTATAAGTTGGCAATCTAGGCTCAAGTCCACTTTGGAAGTGGAAGCTAGCTATCCCAGCTTGTTAACTTTAGCATTGATTAGCTATTTTAGTTCATCTTATTACAACACCTGCTCAATCATGGACAACCGTAGTTACACCATCAATTAAGTAGTTCTGACCGAGCAAATTGGTCAAATAGACATTTAGAACATGAAATCAGCAGGACAGCACACCGTGCTCATCACTAGAGATACGTACTTAAAGGTGCACTATGTTGACATTTCCCACCTGTTGAATTCATACTCAGCTTTAGTGGGGGCAGCATATCATCAGAGTACACCAAGTGCTGCCAGCTGTACCTGCTGTTAGCTGGTAGCAGTGCGTACTGCCAGATCGGAGCAAAGGGTCAGTGTTTAGCAACTACAGCAGGAGCTTTGTACCAGGAAAAGCCAGGTAATTCCAGCAAATGTCTCTGCAGCACAAAACGTGGACATCCCATCTTCAAATCTGCAACTTTGTATGATTTCTTATAAATTGCACCTTGTTGCCAAATTGTAGAAAGGGAGAGCCCTAGTCTTCATAAGCCATCTACCTTTCCTACATGGTTCCTGATATTGTAACAGCAAAGACTGTCAAAACTTGCTCGGACAGGTAGTCCTGTAACCTTAGCACTTTGCATATTATCTTGTGATTTAAATCACAACATGAGGGAAGAAATGGAGCACTGAACTCAACAATGGGGCAATAAGTAACAGCTAATAGCGTTTCCCTGCAGCTGATCAACTGCCGTTGTGTCATTCAATCTTGTTTTCTAGTGCCCACACACACAATAATATGACACTAATCACAGTCATTAAGAACAAGACATATATGTTATGATTCATTAGCTCAACTATAAGTTAGTTACTTAGTTACAATTAGTTCTACTTTAAGCAAAAAGGGAGGAAATGTCAACATACTGTATCTGTCTCATCAAAACAGTCTTTGAATAATTTTGCTTGCTCATACAGGAGCTGTGAAACGTTTGTTTGTGACTCCTTATTTCTAAGACTCTCTGCTCACATTTGGAGAACAGAATAGTGAACTGTTTATGGGCTGGTGCAGTCTACACAGGCCGGCGCAAACTGATGAATCAAGAAGGCTCAAGCCTCAGCTCAGCCAGCTTGCCATTACTCAGCTTCCAACGATACCTCTGATGAGAGTGCAGTCATAATCCTCGTTTTCAGAAGTACACCAAATCCCAGAGAACATTTAGGATTAAATCAGTTAAGTGTTGATTTGTAAAATCCCTACCTCCGCGATCTTGCCTTTGTTTTTGTCCTCCTGCAGAGGGCACAAACCTGTAGGCAGGCAGCTGGCATCCCCTGGGGCTTTGAGAGGGTGGATGTTCTCTGTTCCACCTTCGCAAATGACTGTTTTTATTAATCCATGAATGGCTGACTGTGCAGAAACACTGCCACACTTTGATGCAGTAATTCACTCCTATGCAACCTAGTTCATCATCAGTCCTTTGCTGTTTGCCACTGAGCAGCTCAGTCAGATAAGTGCCTTGCTAGAGGGCATGTTAACAGCAGTTGTCAGGGGAGGGCAGATTTTTCCTCATTGTCTTTTTTGCTCCTCATACCTTTCTGGGGGGATTCAGGCTGGTGACCTTCATTCCCCTTTAATCTTGTAGCTCCTCCAGCAAAACAAATAAGTTGAGCCGCGAGACATTGTCTGAGTCATGTTGTTTTTCTCACAGTCACTTTTCAGCCTTGGCTCCATTCATCCTTATTTTATACGCTCCACTACCACGCACAGCTTTTACAGAGACTGCAGGAGACAGCTGGTGCAGGAGGGCTGCACTTACTTACTTTCTGTTTCTGTGTTTCCTTTTATTATTATTTTCTTTACCTTCTATTGCTCCGTGTCCGCGTCAGCTCCACAGTGCAGTCTGCTGACATTATGGTGCCTTCTGTTGCGTAGCTTTAACATAACAGGATTTGTATTCTTTGAGGCTGTGTCTCATAGGAAACAGTCTCACATGGATGGCTGATGACTCAGTTTTTGTTTGTCTGCTGGCGATGTGTGTGGTGTCAAAAGCTCTACTTTGTGGTTATGCTTTGCAGCCAATGACTTGTCTGTAGCCATTTAATTTCTTATTGTGGTCGGGGCTGGGTATCTTTTCTGTATCTGTAACAATATGTAGTTGTTCTCTGTTTCATTGCTAAAATTGAAACTAATCTTCAACCATTCCGACCAATCAATCAATTGTTTCATTTTTAACTTTAAGTTTCAAGTTAATCTTTTTTTTCCAAGCAGCAATGCAAGAATGTACTTGTTCCTGCTTCTCCACTGTTTAGGATCTGCAGCCTTTACCAGTGTCTTTATACCAGTGCAAACAAATTATCTTTGGGTTTTTTGACTGACCCACTTCAGCACTGGAATCTTGAGCTGGAGTCTGAATTTGGATGGATAGTCGGTGTAAAAAATGGCATTCATTGAGACGTTTTTTGAGGACTTGGTCAAAAGATTTGCAGTAGCATTTTTGGCCACTTGTCAGCAATCCAGGGAAATCTTGTGGTAGGGCAGTTCAAAAGGCAAGGGCAATAGTCAGGACAAGATGAAATATGCATACATAGTCATCACCATCGCCTGTAGAGACACAGTGGGCATGAGTTGAGCAATGTTCCTCGGCTAGTTTCAACAAGGGAGAAACCAAACGATTTCCATCCTTGTCAAGACTCAAAGACGTAGGGAATAGAAATATAGAAAGACCCAGATAATGGAACGAATATTTAAGAAATGAGGAAAAAACCATGACCTTTTCCCACCTTTGAGTCGGTGCCAAAGAAATACAAACCTCTGTTTCACCTGTATGTAGCTGTAGAAAATCTGTAATCCAAATTGGATCCAAACATCCAATTTTGTGTTTATACAGCAGCAACTACTTTCGCTGTTCTAGTGCCTGCACTGTTTTCCAGGTAACACACACACACACATCTTGTTGCAACTTGTCAACAGTCGGCATTAAGAAATTGTGTTTCACCACCAGAAACACACAGGCCTTTTGTCTTGTGGGTTGTTTTCATGGTGAACAGGCAACATTTATACAAGTCGATTGATGAAATATGTCAGAATATCAATATCTCTATCAAAGACGCTGTTTGGAAATGTTTGGAAATGTTTGGGTCTTAAAGTGTATTTGTTGAGGTCCCTGAATTATAAAAAGATGGGACACCGGGTTGGTACCTGCAGTCTTTACAAAAGACCAGCATCTGATAGTGCTCATGAACATGGCCCCAGTGGATTATAAATAGAGCACCACAACACAACACAGCAGCCATGGTAATACAACCTGTCTGATGCTCCCACTCTCTCTTCCAGGCACATCCTGTTTGAAATATCATCCCTTCCAAGAGATAATGTGCTTTTGTCTTGCCAAGCTGCCAGTGTGTTGACAGAATAAAAAAAATTACAACCCTTTTAATGTGGATTGGATCACTTCGGCTCAGTTTTTATGTCACGTATATGTGATATCCTGACAGGCTGCATAAGAAAAGGTTTGAAGGCCAGGAACCATGCCTGGAGATTAAAATGATCAAGGGCAAGGGCAGGCGGGGACTGGAACTCAGCTGTGCTGCTTTAAACTCAATGTTTGATACTTCTTTGAACTTCTGCGATAAACTTACAGTACAAATACACTTAACCCCAAAGTAATATCAGATTTTATTATTGTTAAATGTCTGCCTAATCCTTATTGGATACACCCTTTAATGTTGGCCGGGCTCTTTCTGCTGTGTTGTGTACTGTTGCTTCCTCTGTAGCTAGGGACTCACTGTGAGGGAAATTGATTTTGAAGTTTAAAATGGGGCCTTCATAAAGCTATTAAGAGAGAGGAAAAAGCTCTACCCTTACGGTCGATTAATTAGATGGAATCATGAGTCAAGTTGAAGTCAGCATGACTTGGCATACTGCAATTTTGAACATTCAGTGGAGTCACTGGCCATGAAGATGTAAGTAAGGTAGGTTTTTGATTATCAAGAATAAGTGGTGTACTACAGTAGCAACGTTTGGCTTAGTTGTGATGATAAGGACCCAAAGGGATATTAAGTATTTAAAATTATATTTAGAATTTTAAAAGCTTCATTTTAAGGGCTTTTTAGAGGAGCTTTTTCAAGTCTGAGACGATAATCGACAACAGCTTTAAGAGCAGGGACCAGTTTTCTTATGTGCTTTTATTTGCGAACATCAACCAATACTATGTTTACATGAACCTATACAGTGTGCCTCTATATTACCAGTTATATGTAGAGTCTCAGAGACACCTTGATGCAGTGCAGACCTGCATCCCAACTATCCCAGCTGCTCTGCAGAGGTTACACTGGAATATTTGACGTTTGAAACAGACTGTTGTCCTCCGTTCTGGATTAATTCACAGTAGAGGAGAAGCATATCTCTTTTACCTGCTGTTATGGTATAGTGTTCTCTCATTCTGCATTCAGTCCGAGCAGCAAAACAAGACAGGCCATCTTTCAGTTTTCATAATATTTGAGCCAAAATGGTAGGCACAGTCCACAGACGCAAACACTCTGACAATTTGCTCCTCAAAATTGATGTATTCTGAAGGGTAACTGGGTTTTCAGCTTTTCCCTCAATTTGTTGTTCACTACCCGTTTCCATGGTAGCCGTCACAGATCCTAAAAAAAATACAGCAGCATCACGAAGACTTGCATTGCTTCTGAATCATGGCTGAAAGGAAAATGTCAGTGTAGTGCTCTTTATAGCCGCGTTATTTTATGTCGTATAATCACTTGTTTTCCACAAATATGAGTATAAATAAATGATAATCAACTTGAAAGACAAAGGGTTAATCTATGATGTGATAAGAATTTGAGGCACGAGCAACAGCTCCAGAGGGACTGCCCTCCCAAAAAGAGATGTGAAGTAGTTTTGAAGTTGTAGTGGCTTGAAAAGAAGCTCCTTTTAATGGGCGAAGCAGCTTCAGTGTTGAATTAATCATGACTGGGTTGAGATGAGATGATTTCAGGAGAGGAGGCATCGAATGTCTAAAATACCACAAAAACATATGGATAAATGGACAACAGTCGTTCTCATTTACTACTTACAGTCGGAATCATATCAATGCATTTACTCTTAATACGTTTAGGCATCGCATAGTTACCGTAATTGTTGAGACTTGATAGCAGAGACAGTCAGTGAAAGGAAAACTCATATCCTGTAATTGTACCCCTGTGAAAATACCAAATATACATTTAGAGAGGGTTTATGAATATTACTAAAATATGCGATTTGTAGTGGAGTTGACCGGATGGTGTGTTTCCACGATCGTTTTCCCCTTCACTTTCACCTCTGTTATTATGCGTCCGAGGCCTAATATTGATGCACTGCTTCGGCTGATCCAGACTGTATTCATTTTGTGAGGCAGAGCATTAATGTGGAAAGACACTCATTGTAGCAGCTCTCAGCAGCCTCTTTGCTCTCTCTCCCCCTATCTCTTGATGTCTGATGCAGTGAGATCACTGCGGCTGTAGTCTTTAAAAGCAAATGCCTGAGTCAGGCTGCAGTGGGGCGTGTGTCCTCTACAACTCCAACTACACACTCACACGCACACAAAAACTCAATCCCTGTAATTCATTCATGTACAGCATGGGTTAGATTTAGCCAAAATGCAGACTGAATGTCGTGACAAGATGTGGTGTAAATTTGCATTTGGGCAAAAAAAACAGGGGTACTCATGTATATTAAACAGAATAAAGCGATCACATTTAACGCTCATACTGTTAGCTACTTATTTTTCTTTGATCCAGTGAAATCTCCCAGAGGATGTTTACTGCAGAGGCTTGTTTTATGTTGAAATTCTCATTGATCTTCATTCCTTTGCTTACTTTTGCTTTTTATATATATTGGTAGGATTTCCATTTTAAAGCCATTTCCAAGTAGTTTGCAGGGTGAGGTCTGAACAGACTGGAAACTAGACTGACTCACCAGATGAAGACTGCGAGTAGAAGCCTGCTATTGGGTGACTATTTCAGGCGACATTTTCCTCCCTTCTGCTATCTGAGTGGTACTGTTTTCTAAATCCCTGTCTCTATGGGAAACGGTAACGACAACCTCTGAGCTGTTTCCTTAGCCACCCTTACCTGTTTGCTAAAAGTACAAACCTAAACAAGCTAACTGCTGTTAGCTGTTACCTTTTGGTTTTTTTGCAGAGAGTTAGTGCTGGTGTCTCCTGTACATTGTTTTTCAGCAATGTTGCAAAAACTTGATGCATGTTCTCAAGTTCTCAAGTTGGCTCAGTGCTGCTGTCTACTAACAGAGAACAACAGTAGCTTACATTAGCTTAGAAATGTCCACCAACATAAACTAACAACCTGCTTCCAGCACAACACGAAAGTTCCACAGAGCTCCTTTAAAGTGCCTGATATTGAATGTAATTAATTATGAAAAGTAGGGTCACAGTTAGAGCCAGACCGATTTATCGGCGGGCCGATATTATCGGCCGACATAGGGCATTTTCCAAACATTTATAACGGGCCGATAAATGAATATTTAAGAAATAAAATAAAAACGGACGAAACGCCCTCCAACCTTATCATGAGTGTTAGCGTCCACCAGAGGGCACTCTACAACAGGTCGAGTCTATGCCAGCTGATTGACGTACAGGCAGCCAGTGAGATCTCTTCTTGTAGGGTCATGCATCAAGTGTCACAGGTTACGGGTCATGGGTTACCATGCATACGCAAATGTGCTAGTTACCGCAAAACACAAGCGAGCTAAGTGTCCTGGTTAGCGGCTTCAATTGATATCAACAAAAGAAGGGAGATAAAACAATGTGCATTTGTCAAACTACCATCGCTATTCCGAAGAAGAAGAATGTTGAGAGGCACATTCGAACTGTTAAAAAGTACGACACTGATCAGCTGTTAGCCTAGCAACGCTAACTCAAACCGACGTGCTCAATACTATGTGGGCTGTTCATCATTGCTCCGTCGGTCCTCCCTCCACCACAACCTCGGTGTTATTCACTGCCTGGCTCCTTTGTCACTCTCCTCTGCTGCTGTGGTCTTTCCCAGCTTGCGGCGATGTTGGATGGTCATGGTACAGTTACACAGCTCTGTGAAGTAATGGTCGAGGATTTGTCACTGCAGCTTCCGAGAGACATCTTAGACTGCAAGTGTTTCTCACTGCAGTTAGACGAGTCTACAGACACCAGCAATACAGCCCAGATGTGCATTTTTATTCGAGTGGTGTTTACAGATATCAATGCAAAAGAGGAGCTATTAAAATTACTGCCGTCATTTTTCAGTCATTCAAAAACTTTATGTAGAAAACCAGCAGCTCCCAGTGTGTAAACTGTGAGCAGCATTGATGGCTTTTTGTCACCTATGTGCAATTACTGCTGTCAATTTTTATGTGAAATGCCAAGGGTTAGATTACTCTCTATATATCAGTTATGCATTGTATTATATAAAGTATACTCAGTGTATGTGTAGATAAATAGATGTTTAGTATTTTTTATGTAGGTTGATCATATTGATCATTTTGGCAACACTCTAGAACGCCACAAACCCTATGATATATTTTGATGTTCCTCTGTTCTGTTGTGACAATAAAACAAACAAGTTTATTTTTAAACTGCATAATCATATTATTTCAGTGAGGACTTTAATAACTACAAATAACTAATGTTACGAAAATCTGTTTATGTTTTGTTACGCATTTCTGGATTTAATTTTTTTTTTAATATATATATTGGCCTATATATTGAAATATCGAATTTTTAAATCACCTAATATTTGTATCGGTATCGGCCTTAAAAATCCTTTATCGGTCAGGCTCTAGTCACAGTCACTGCATCCTGGTGCCAAGTGCTAACTAAGACGATTATGAACGGGTTAAAAAAAATAAATAATTACAAACAAGTTGGAGCGTTTTTATCCCCCTAGATAGTACTAGAATGAAAATGGTGGCAGCAAAACCTTTCTTGAGGGCTGACACAACAGAAAAGTCACTAACTGGTAATTGTGGTGTCAGGTAAATGTCAAAAATGTGAATGTTACATGAATAATTAAGTTCCTACCGTTGGCATTCACTAATCCTGTTGGCAAAAAGAGATGTCCAGTCCTCATCTACCGATCCAAAATAAACCAGATGGAGCATGTAAGAAATCTCTGTCTGAGAGACTGGAGTTTGACCTTACCCAGAGCCAGTGGCATCTGTCAGCGGAGTCACCATTATCTCTGTGACAGGTTAACAATAAAAATCTTTGCCATTATCATATGTATAAATGCTTCATGTTACTATGAAATGTGTTTTTCAATCAAGTGCTCAAAAGAAACCTGAAGTAACTCAACAGCTAACAGTCACTTTATTCACAGCGTGAAGAAAAATCCAGCATTTGGAAAAAAAACAAAACTAATCCTACTTTCAGATATCATAGTATAATCAAGCTCTTCAGTGTGAAATTCACGCCACCAAAACCCTGTCTACCTCAATATTCCTACTGGTTTCACACATGGATTGCTTCCCTGCTCAGTCTTTGTCCTTAGCAGAGGAAATGCTTATCAACATTTTCTGTAGCCCTCGCAGCAAAGCCCATTTCTCAGCCTCAGCCTTGTCCTTAACAAATTTGCATAAAGACGAAACATTGCCAAAAAGATGTGGGTTTATTAGGATTAAGATTATACATGAAGTGTACCTCATACCCAGGTGGATTATTTTAGAGGCGAAATTCTTTGATTCATGACAGAATGGTTTAGTTGGTCCTTCCAAAAAGGGGCATTTGTTGATAATATCAACACCCAGAATGACTGAGTGCACATGATTTCAACATATTAAATGGTAGATGGAGTGCAATTATATTGCGCTTCTTTAGCCTTACTGAGCCTCAAAGTGCTTTACCTGTTCACACATACATTCATACACTAGTGGCAGACAATACAAGGCGCCACCTCGCCATCAATAGCCACTGAGCCATTTGGAGATCAGTATCTTGCCCAAAAACACTTCAACATGCAGAGTGCAGGGGCAGTGGATTCCACTCTGTCTCACGATCTTTTGGGTATACAGATAAATGAATAATACTATTTTTTTGTGTGCATGTATGTGTTAACTTTTCGGTTTTATTGTTTAATTTTTTATTACATGACCAGCCTGAACCAATGAAATGTTACGGTATCTCAATTACATTAACTTACTCAAACTGCTTGATTGCGAAACAGAGAGATAATAAGCATGTCATCATTCTTTTACTTTTACTACAAAGGATTTCATTCAGTTCCAGGTTTCTTTGTCTCTTGTGAATATCTGTTGACTAAATATGCGCATGTAACTAAAAGTTTTCTAGGATACCTTCTTGTTGGACAAATAAATCCTAAAAACTAATTTTTACCATTGCCACTTAAACCTCATATCGCAATATCTGTCAAAATATGTCACAATATACTACTTTTGCATATTGTTCAGACCTGTCGTTAACATGGGAGTTTATTAAAAATCACTTGTCTGTTACTTAAAGAGCAACGGAGCAGATGAGGACTTTACTCTATGAATATATGATTTTTTTATTAACTCAGTTGTTGTATTATGATCATCCAGTCCCCCCCCGCTCCGTAGAATGAGATTGCGAGAAGAGGTTGATGAGTGGTTTCCATAGCGGGGGAATTGCTCTCGAGTTGTTTTCTAGTTGAAGTTGGCATGGAGATGTGCCTGTCAAGTGGGCACAGATGGTCTGGTGGGACATCTAATGTACCACTGACACTGGATCCACACTCAAACAAAAAGCAGCACTCAGAAGGCAAGACAATTGCGTGCCCTCGTTTCTCCATGTGTATCACTGTGAATTCTTAATTAGAGCTAATTTGAACTAACACTGCTTAGCTCTCACGTTGCATGCAATTTTTTAGTTGTGTTGATAAAGACGTATATAGAAAACAAGAAGGGTCTTTCAGCTATAGTAGCTATAGAAAGTAGTTACGCTGCGTCTTAGTTTGTTTCGATCCAGACATGTCTATTTACAAGCTAGTGAAAGAAAATAGCCCTGACACACTATTGTATCATCCATTTTGTTTGCCATCACCATGATTGCTGTCTCTATGTACACATAATAGACTGCCAGGAAGAAAGCTTGTTTGTGGGGTGTTATTATTGAAAGGCATCACTGCAAATTGAAAAAGCAGGATAGATGAGAAGATATGATGAAAACATTTCTAAATATAATCCCTCTTTTAATACACTATACATCACATTGTTGTTATTAAAACTATTCTAGTTTGAAACTCCAAAATAACTGCAGGGCGAAATTGAAGTATGCAGTAAGAATTCATAAGAAGGATGCCTGCTGTGCCAGCTCAGACGCACTGCTGTTTTTATTAAAGTAAATGGCTGTTCAAATAAGATGTGACTCTTTTCCAAATGACAAATATCTCGTTGCAATGAAACTCAACAGTGTTTCCTTCGCTCTCATGGCTAAATAATGACGGCCTGTGGATAACTAGAGATGGAAACTATAAAATATTTACAGGCTCTCTGCCACCTTTAGACCCCCGGTATCATGAACTGCCGGGGTCTCAGTGGGGAATTTGTTGGCCAGGTGACACTAATTGGTTAGAAACTGGCACGCTAATGAAGATTAGAGAAAGCTAAGGTGGAGCTCAATGAGGAACAGTGAGTGTCTGCCTGCCTTGTTTTGCTATGACACACTACGTCGACATCCAACTACATTAAGACACATTCATTATTGTCTAGTTTGACATTTACAGAACTACACTCAACTACATTCCCATCAGCAACTTCACTGGAACAGTTGTTCATCAAGTCTTTGTTTCTTTGTTTCTTTGTGTCCTGTTCACTTGCCACATTTGCATTGTCCCAGCCAAACTATGGATTAAAACAGGGAACCTCCTTTCAACTTCTCTGACCTCAGAGCTCAGTTTAGATCAGGAACTTGGAGCAGGCGCCAGCTTGTTACCAACCAGATCGTATGTCTTGCTCGCTTCCAGACACTTTGAAGGACAGCCTGCTTCCATGACAGACATTAAAGTAATGAGATTCCATTCAGCTCCTCAAACATTTGGACTTGCAGGCCTTGCAAATATTAATAATAATGATATAATAATATAACACATTTGAGATCCAATGGCGAGCTGATCTCACCATTGAAAGGGATCACAAAAGCATGAACTACAACACCAAGTAACACCATTTTTTTTCTGTTAATTGGTCAAATCTTTTGCCTATAAGATAAAAGAAAAAAGGGTACAATAATTGTGTATTGAACCGACTGGTACATTTTTATAAATGTAATTTCTACTTTGTTTTCCATCAATCTGCTTTTGAACAATAAACTGAACTGAAATAGTTCGTATAGAGTACGAAAAGGGTGCAGAGTGACTACATTTCTACTAGTGCATGTATGTGTAAAATCAAAAAGACGGTCAACCTATTGGTGACTGTTTTTTTGCAGTTGCCACAGGGTGAACATGAGTGACAGCCCAATAAGCTAAAAGACAGAATAAAGAGAAGGGCAGAAATGAAATACAGTGATATAGAAGACAAGAACAGCTGCTTTATTCAGTTTTTAAGATGAATAAAAACTGCTGCTCAGCCTCTTTGAAAAAGACAGCCTTCCTACTGGACCACAGGTCATAAGATTGAGCGCTGACTGTACAGAGACAGAAACTCTCCAACTAATCATTTGAGTTGGTGAATTGCCTCGCATTTAAAATTGGATTATAAATTCCAAGGACTGGGGGGATGTCTTTCAATTATGTTGCGACTGATTTTATAAAGTGTTAGAGCTATGTGTTTGAACATCCACTGTTGGTGGATCCAGGGTTTTGAGGGAAACCCTGTAGAACAGAGAATTAAGTAAAAACATGTCATACACCGAGGTGTTTAGTTTGAAGTGCATGGTCATTGTGGTTCCTTAATCCAGTCTCAACATCAAACACTGTTAAACCACTTCAAAGGTCCCATACTATTTTTGTTTTCAGACTCAAACTTATTTTGGGTGTTTTCCAAAAATGAAAACTCGGTTTTAGTGCCCGACTCTTGAAGTCTCCCCCTGGAAAGCCCAGTCTGCTCTAATAGGTCAGCTCTCACAGGCCCGAACAGGCACCGTCAGCTCTACCGGTGTTTTCTCTAACCATGGTCGTACTAGTGGCATGGCTGAGGGCAGTGACTGTACAGTTGGAACATCACAACATTAGAGACATCCTGACAGCTTGTTTCGAGGCACAGATTTTGAATAGGGCTTGCGTGCATTTCTCTCTGGATTTAGTATTTGTAGGGCTCCTAGACCTGCTTTATTAACATAAATGGAAATGTCACTTATAAATAATATGGGATCTTTAAAACTGTAAAGAAGTAACTTTTATTGTCTTCTGGAATGAGATACTGTAGGTCACCTGGAGAGTGATGATGGAAAGAGCATTTCTTAATGGTGTTGCATTTTTGTTTCAGGTTTCGAGCGAGGGAAGGAGGACCTCTTGCCTCTGCCTTTGAAAGAGGACTCACACTCCATATCTAAGAGCAAGGTAAGAGAAACACTCCACTGTTCGATAGGGTGCATGTTGTAATGAGACCAGAGAATATGGGAATTACTGCTTGTCTTCTATCCTTTTCTCAGTCTCGCCTCAGGCGTGAGATATCCTACATGGAGATGAGCCTCACATCATGTACACTGTACACATCAAACATCCAAAACTCTATCATCCTTTCAAATGAGCTCAGTGTGGAGGAGGCCCGTCTAGTTTATCTGTCGTGGTCCACATCAAATATGTTTCTCAGTGTAGACGTGGGTGTCTGAGTCTCCCTCTGAGTCACAGCAGGGAAGCTTTCATCAGACATGAATCCCGTTACATTTTTGTTTTGATTTTATAAAGTATGAAAACGTGACAGGATGATCAAAAGCTTTTAATCAGCAAGGCTTCCGAAACCAATGCAAGATTTCGGGGAATGCTTATCTGTGGACTTCAGTTGTTCTTTAGATTCTGCTATCAAAAACATCCAACATCAGAGAAAAAGCTGTGAAGAAGTGGGACTGAGCCTTGGTTTCCATCCATCTCCACAGAAATAAGTGCAGACTGAGCCAAAGGAAACTCTGTGTGTGTTTCTTTAGGATGTTAAAGAGAACATTTTAGCCTTGGTGCTTGTTATCATGTACCTTCAGGCTAACTCTGCCTGTGGCCATTTAAGGCCTTAAGTAGCAGTGCTTTAGGATCCCCACACATCACTGCCTGTCTCTACTTTAAATCGCTCCAATTGGCTCGTGAAAGGAGCTGGCACACACCTGTACTGGCATTTATAGGCTTCATTCTGCTAACTGAGCCGAGTTAAGTCTACCAGGGAAGCAAACAAGCTTGAGAGGGAAAAGAAAACAATCACTTGGAGATGCTGCTTCCTGCTGGCTCTTTTGCAAAAGATAGAATGTGATGTCCTCATTTCAGTAGACTCTGTTTATTGTACCATTTGTGATTTGTTATTAAGAGGGAACACTCTGGAGTTATTTGGTCATTAAGTGGATGACTTATCCAGAACAGCTAAATAGAGTGCAGGAATAAAACAAGCTGATGATTTTTTTTATGTGAAAAGCTTTGGTTATAGTCATCACACATGTTTGAGTAGTGTGTTGTCAGCTCAACATGATACGTCAGTATTTTTTATGAGGACATTAACTTGAGAAATAACAGATGTTCATGTCTTTATGTTTTTTTGTTTTTTTTACTTTTTGCTGTTAAAGTCTTTTGTCCTTGTGTGTTGACAGTCTGAAACAAAGCTGTACAATGGCTCAGACAAAGATGTGTCGGCATCTGGAGGAAAGCTCACCAAAAAGGAGTCCCTCAAGGTAAGAGAGCTTAAATCAGCTTAAGTCTTGAAAATACTTGTCGTGCACCGTCACACAGTGTTACATGGTGACTTGTTATAAAATACTGTATAAGTTGAACTTAGGTGTTCCTTCATATTGTGCACCCCAATACAGGATATGCAGTAGTGTTGTCCCGATACTAAAATATCTAACTTTGATACAGTATCTTGAAAAATATTGATAATCAATACCATTCCATTTCCAATACCACCTGGGGAAATACAAACAGTACTGACAGCATGTTGATGAAGGTTCTCAGTCATCCAGGTCATGGTAATACGATTTAGTACTTGAAAGTACTGGTTAGCACCTCTTGTTAGCACTGGACTGTAGCATTGCATGGACATGCTTTTATTCTTTGCCTTTCACTTGTATTTCCAGAGAGCACAGCTCCTGTTTTCAAGCCAACCAAAACCGCTCTCAAAAAAATAAAATGCTCTGCACGTGCCATTTGAATGAAATAACAACATAACAAAATGCAGAGAGTGAGACGAGTTCCGGGAAAATCTATTACATCTATTACATACATCTAGTACATTATGTTTCAAAAGAGATATAAAATCCAGCAGATAACTCTCTCTGCATTCAGAAGGTACCAGGCAACACTGAGAAGTGTGAATCCAGTCCCATTATTTCCTGCCAAATGTAATTCAGTGAGAAAGAGAGTGCAGAATATTAATATGCACAGTTGTGGATTGATGTTCTGAACATTTTCTGTCTGTCTGTCTGTCTTTGCTCTGTGTAGGTGCAGAAGAAGAACTACAGGGAAGAAAAGAAGAGGGCAACCAAAGAGCTGCTCAGCACTATCACTGATCCCTCGGTCATTGTCATGGCCGACTGGCTGAAGGTGGGAACATCTTACACCCCAACATTTGGTTGTACAGTGTACTATAATTTTACCTAACTGTCCTTTCTAAGGGTAGAAGGTAACTTTATGTGTATGCTAGTGTTCCTAACAACCATCTACTTAACCCTACTGTTTGTTTCTTGATAGTATTTTTACTTCCAGATCTTTTATTTGGTTTAATTGTGCCTTTTGTATTCAAGACAATTCAGTTCTATAATCTATGTAAGCTCTTTCTTACACTTAGCGTTTGAGTCGTTAAAGATACATTTAAATGGATTGGTTTGATTTAAAAAAAGAAAAAAAAGAATGATGACAGAGTAAGAGACAGAAATGTGTTCGGTCTTTTGTTTCAAATTGTTTTACCATTATCTTCCATCACTTTTATGGGGTTCTTAATAGAAAATGTATCCCCAACACATTTTGCTATGCAGGTAATTACTTAATGACATCATAAATAAACACATCAACTTGTAACATAATCTAGCAACTGCTAGAGACTTTCTAGTAGACTCTAGCTTCGTTTGTACATTGAACATCGTTGACAAAACTGTCACTCTGAACATCAGGTTTGAGAGTTTTATAATAGTAATGATAATAGCTTTATTTATAAAGCACAAAGCGCGAAGTGCTTAAGCAACCAAAAAAAAGCTGGAAACTCAGATAGACCATTCTGCATAATTGAAGGCAAACAGAAACAAGCCCAGACTAAAAAGAAGTTGCATTATAGGTCACTTGGGTGAGGTAAAGCCTTCGAATGTCTGACATTTATTTGTATATTATCCAGATTCGTGGCACTCTGAAGAGCTGGACCAAGCTGTGGTGTGTGCTGAAACCGGGCGTGCTGCTCATCTATAAAACCCACAAAAATGGCCAGTGGGTTGGAACGGTGCTGCTCAACGCCTGCGAGCTCATCGAGAGGCCCTCTAAGAAGGACGGCTTCTGCTTCAAGCTCTTCCACCCGCTGGAGCAATCGATCTGGGCCGTCAAGGTCAGAATAAACCTTCAGATACAGGATTCACAGCCATCAGTAACGCTCAGGGGTATTATGAATCACTCAGGGGTCACTTACCAGGTCATACAAATAGGAGAATATACACCGGGGAAATTTTAGGATACCAAACATCCCAAGAGCAACCAAAGCTTGGCAGCCTCTTCGTCCTCCAAACACTGCTGAGCTTGATATCACAGCAACTATATTCTAGCTGGTAAAAGTTCCGACTGAATTCTGAACTTAATTTAATGAGACTATTCAGTATTCTTCCTAATATGCTGTACTTTGATATCAGCTATGTCTTGTCGATAGCCAGAAAACAACATTGTGGACTGATGCTCCTGAAGTTTTCTTGGAGGCAAGTCCATGTGGCCAGCTACATGGCTATGGTTGTCGGACAAATTATTTCACATAGCTCCTCTGTGGGTGACAGAATAATGCAACATTTGTTATAGCTAACAACATCAGATGAGGAGCTTGTGCCAGAAAATATTTTATACAATGTTTTGATAGTGCAGATTTAGAAATGATATGCCATTTAGAGTCTGGCTCTAGTCCACAGGGCAGTTCAAGAATTGATGAAAAGGAAAGTTAAAAATGATCATGGATCTTGATTGCAATTTAATAGACTGCAATATTATTTTTTGGGCAAATTTCCCACCCCTACATTATGTCTTGTTTTTGAATCAGTGAAATACCCAGAGTAAAAACAGCAATCTAAAGATTTATGGTGGGCTGTGTGCCAGTACATGTTTTTTGGTCAGGCACAGTCACATCCTTGAGGTAATAGTCTCCCACTTCAGCCTGTGTAAAACAACAATATTTTCTTCTTTGGATTTTGATAGAACCAGGCCAGCTGTTTCCCTCTGTTTTTCTAGTCTTTGTGCTAAGCAGGCTAAACAGGCTGCAGCTTCATATTTACCGTGCAGAAAATCTGTTAAACAATTCCTTTAAACTGGCAAGTTATTTGCTTTGAGGAAGCGTTATGAAGTGAATGTTGATTGCACAATGTACTGGCTACAAAGTAATGTCAGCGCCTATGTTTAGATTGATTCCCTATAAACCTATAAAATATGCTATTTTGTCTTCCAACGTACATGAAACGTCCCTGGTAAATGAAGGCTGACTGCCTGGAACCATTTTTGTCTGCCTCCACATCTCCTTTATAGATCACATGAATTAATAAACATATATTTTGTCCTCTGTTGTTGGTAGTTGATGTCCTGAGGAAAAGAAAAGTGATCCAGTTGTCTGCTACAGTGCGGCAACATTAATATGACTTTGAAAGAAACGCTAGGGGAGGAAAGGTCGTCTTATTCCACTTCATGGCATTAAATAACATCTTTATATTGCACTGGAGGCCTCTGACCATATAGTCCCATTATTTTTCCTGAACAGATTGATAATAGAGAAGGAGAATAGTGTCAGAGGTTCGTTATGCAGACAGACACATTTGAATGATGCATGTTTTTCATTCCAGTGCTGAACAAAACGAACAAATACACATAATCAAGGGGAAAAGGATCATCCTTTGTTCCCTGCAGTGAAAGCAGATAGATAAACAGATGTGAACGTTAACTGTATAATTAAGAGTTCAATCTGCTTGATTTCGGCCATTTTCATGTTTGGCAGAGCACATTTTGCATTTGTTCCTGTGTTTTTTCAGCTCTGTTCAGTCGTCCACTCAAACTGTGATTTGGTATTCATCACTGACCTCGCATTTCAAGTGTTTTCCCTCATGTTTGCGTCATGAATCACAATTAGCGATCTGTTTTTTAGATCACAGTGTTCCTGCTCTCGCTGTCATCCTCTTCACCATTGAAAACACTTCACTCAATCAGCTTCTGTCCCCTCTGAGCCCCTTCTCATGGCTTGTTTGCATAACGGCATACTCGGGAGTCTAGATTTCCTCTATTTGCACACTAAATGATTCAAGACTGGGAGCAAACTCTGAGGCTGAAACAAGAAAACCACAGAGGACCTAAAAAACATGCCTCAAGTGGAAAAGATCAGAATGATTGATGGATCAATGAAGACACTGACTTAAAAAACACACTGTATGTGTAACGTGCGTTTCCCCCCCTTTTTATTTCTTGATGTCATCAGGGTCCTAAAGGAGAAGCAGTTGGCTCCATCACTCAGCCATTACCCAGCAGCCACCTCATCTTCCGTGCTGCCTCTGAATCTGACGGTAAGAGACAGGCTGTCAGTCACACTTCAGCTATTCTGGTCAGTAGCAACACTGAGTGATGAAGATGCATTCAGCCTCATAAGTGTGAGAGAAATTCTCAAATGTCCCTTCTTATTTTGACGTATTGATTTTACACGTGAAACGTAACAACATGAGTGCTTCCAACATGAGTTCTGTCTTGTGATACCAGTGTGGTTGCAGAGTGTGAATGGATGTATTCATGTATTGTATGTGGGTTAATGTGCCGGGAAAACACACACAAAGGAACTTAGGTAAGGAGTACATCCGGATGGGGCTTGGTGAAGCCTCTCGTGTGTTTAAGTGTTTAGACCTTAGGTTCACATGTGACACACAGCAAGTGTATCATGAGATGGAGGGGGAGATGTGTTCTGGGGGAGATCATATGTATTCTTGTGACTATTACAATTGAAGGTATTGTTTCTAATCATTGTAAAATCTGAGGAAAAACTCCCTTCCCTTAGTCAACATCTATGCTCCGTTGGTGTGTGACTCTTGCTTGAAGAGTCACACAGCAACCTAATCTATTGTACAGCTGTTCTATTAGTTGTCAGTATTGGTGGAAGAATATCAGATACTCATATGGGCATAAAAAAGCCAAGCTAAAATGAAAACCTGAGCACCATCTAGTTTGTCTCCCCCAACTGGCTTCTAAAGGGGCGCAAGACAGACAAAAATTAACTTGTGAATAGTTTTAGGCACATCCCACTTGTTCCATGTCTCTGTCCATGGTGCTGAAACGTCCAATCCGGTCCCTCCCTCTCAGAGTCTCTCCCCGTGGTGCTGGAATCATCGATCAGTATCAAAAATCGCTTGCTGTTTTCTAGTCTAGAGCTAAATATTTACTTTCAAAAACTTGTGTTAAGTATGCACAGCAAGTATATAGCCCTTAAAAAAAGGCATTACAACATGTAGCCCAAGCACCAACACCCCCATACAGCAAACACGCTTACATTTCCAAATAAGATTCAGCCCTCTGGTTTTCATTCAGTTACAACATAGTACACTCTCTGTAATGCTATAGATATCAAAATGAGAATTTTGGAATGATACTCCTCTGGAAATAATTCTGGAATGTGTGAAGATCAAAATTGCTTTCAGAAAATGCTAAAATAACCAGAACCTCATCCTCAATATTAAAAATCTGGTAGCAAACTTAAAGCAAAGCCTGAAAATAAATGCTGCAGGTGTTTTCAGCAAAGTTTAGCAACTCAGTGGCCTTTCCTGATGTCTTTCACAGGTCGATGCTGGATGGACGCCTTAGAGCTGGCCCTGAAGTGCTCCAGCCTGCTGAAGAGGACCATGATCCGCGAGGGCAAAGAGGATATGAGCACTGTGGCCACAGGCGGAGAACACTCCATTAATTTCTACAGCCTCCTCCGAGCTCATAATATCCATGGTTTCCAGTGAGTAGGAAATAAAGTCTGACTGACAAATATATTATTTACACATAAAGTTTCAAGTTTTAAGACCATATCCGCTTTACCTCCAGGTTCAATGACAGCGACCATTTGAAAGACCCTGACCTGTACTCAGACAAGTCAGACAGGGAGGGTGAACAGGACCATGAGGAGTCTGACCCAGAAGGCCTGGAGAAGAGTGAGGAGAGCGACAGCGACACGTCAGAACGCCAAGACGACTCGTACATCGACCTGGACCCTAATGAACATCTGCGTGAAACCCCGTACCTGGAGCAGTCCCATGAGGAACTCGGAGAGGTACGAGATAGTGTTCGTTTGAAATCCACTGTTTTCATGCAGAGATGTTAATAAAAAGAAAAAGTGTAGTTGAAGTGTGATTGCAGCATTACACAGTATCCCCAAAGGATTTCTAGCAGCCATTTTCATCGTTCGTTTAAATGAAAACTTCAGCTAAAAGCTTTTTTTTATTGGCATAATGAGATGAAATTAGCATATTGCTCTGCTGGGGCGGGTAAGAAAGCTGAAACAGGGACAGGCTTTGATCGCAGCCTCTGTCGATTGGTGTGCGTGGGTGTGACTGATGGTATAAAAACAAGTGTGAAAGTACTTGTACGTGTTTCCATTCTAATTAAATCCGAGTTCAACAGCTCACTAATTAAACACCTACTATAAAGAAAACCATTCTAGTTAGGAGCTAATTAAAACCTCATTTTGCAAAGCAGTTGCACAAAACAATCACATAAAACTTTTAAGCTTGTGCATGAACGTGAATGTTTTCTGAATGCATTCTAACATGTCTGCGGTATTAATGCAGGATACGTGCAGGAAAGATGTCTTCTCTTACTTTATGTGTGTGTCCTCTTCTCCAGGCTGGCGAGGCTGCTCAGACAGAGACAGTATCAGAGGAGAATAAATCTCTGATCTGGACTCTGCTGAAGCAGGTGCGACCTGGCATGGATCTGTCCAAGGTGGTGCTGCCCACCTTCATCCTGGAGCCAAGGTCCTTTCTGGACAAACTGTCCGACTACTACTACCACGCTGACTTCCTGTCAGAGTAAGGACCGACTATTTCTGTTGTCATTTTCGAAAGTACTCTCATGCACTTTGTGAGCTACGTGAGGAGGTCAGTGCCAACATAACATTATATATTTATGCTGAACCTGAAGCTTGAGCCACAAGGCTATTTTGAGTAGCATAGACTGGAAAATTGGTGAAACAGCTAGCTTAGCTCTGTTCAAAGTTCGAACTTCACAGATTTATATTTCTTAAACTTGAGGTGTGTTACCTCTGCTGGGTATACTACTGGGTTAAGGTGTCTTACATCTGTAAAAACAGAACAAGCAAAGAGAAAAATGACATGGAAAATTTTAAAAAATGGCGACAAAGCAAAGATTTTCTGCAACTTTAACATATTGTGAACAATATTAATAAAGTTAGCTGTTATGAGAAGGTGGTTTATTATAAGGTAATTTTTCCTCTTCAGTAAAGAAATCTTAGACTATTTCCCATGTGTCCCCACTAAAACACTTCATTGAATGTCTAAAGAAAGCAGAACGTATTCAGTCAATCATTCTTTGCCTTCTGTGAAGTTCACTCACTGAATATTCAGGTGTACAATGACAGCGAGAGAAAAGCTCGGAGACATGATCGTGGTAAAGTTTTGATACCGTCCGAGTCCAACAGCATGTGTTGTTTGGAGGCATGAGTCTAAGTGTGTTGTATTTTCAGGGCTGCAATCGAGGAGAATGCTTACAACCGGATGAAGAAGGTGGTGAAGTGGTACATCTCTGGATTTTACAAAAAGCCTAAGGTGAAGAGAATTAAACGCATAAAAGAGACTTGATGTTGATGAGCCTCATAGACTATACATATATACTACAGACAATATATGGTACTAAAATCACACGTCATGGTGGTTTTTAATTCACAGGGGTTAAAGAAGCCTTACAACCCCATTATTGGAGAGACATACCGCTGTATGTGGCTTCACCAGAAGACCAACAGCAAGACCTTCTACATCGCAGAACAGGTAACATGAGCTCCAGAAGAAAGAATATTACCTACTATTAATCTGATTGATCAAGAGCTCATCCCACCTCTATCACATAACTCCCATAAAGCAACTACATGTAATAAGCTGACCACATCAGTGTATGTTTTTCTTCAGGTATCCCATCATCCTCCAGTGTCAGCCTTCTATGTCAGCAACAGGAAGGACGGATTCTGCTTGAGTGGTAGCATTCTGGCCAAGTCCAAGTTCTATGGTGTGCACACTCTAAAATCCACTTAATGTCACCTATTTGAACAATTACATTCTATTGTGATAGTATGCTATTACTTAATCAACTGCGGATCTCTTATTATTCATTTAGTGTTCAAGAACATCTTTCCACTGACTGCTGTTGTTTACATTCTAGGAAACTCCCTGTCAGCCATATTAGATGGCGAGGCTCGGCTCACTTTCCTCAACCGAGGAGAGGACTACGTGATGAACATGCCCTACGCTCACTGTAAAGGTTAGCCTGATCATTCTCATGCCATGCTCTCACTCTTGAAGTGCTTGTATGAAGCTGTATATGCTGCTCAAGAACCATTTGATCCACCTTTGACATTTTCAGCATGTCAGACTCAGAGCTTGTAGAACACAGAGTAGACTGATGCAGAGGTCAAGCATATGCAGAATAGAGCACATTCAGTAAAAAGGTGGACATCAGAAGAACATGTGCCTGACAATCTGGCAAATGAATCTGTCACTAAGATATCTTGAAGAAGAACTAGAAGTTGTGTCCACTTTCTGAGCCAGTCATCTGTGCTAACTGAAATTTCTCATGCTCTAGGCATCCTGTACGGCACCATGACCCTGGAGCTGGGTGGTCAGATCACCATCGCATGTGAGAAAACGGGCTACAGTGCTCAGCTTGAGTTCAAACTGAAGGTATGGCTGAGTTTTCTTGTTTTAACTAAACTAGTACATTGCACCTTAGGAAGTATGTATTGCTATAGAAAAGTGGGAGGAAGAAGGGTAGCTTTTTCATGGATGGCCAAATGAGGGTGTGTTTGAAGGTGGGACGTCAGGGATATTTAAGTTTGTTTTGAAATTTGATATTACATGGTATAATTGGCTGTTTTTGACTTTTTTTGATTTTGCCATTATATTTCACCTTAAAAACTATTTACCTTGACTTGCTTGGTGTCAGTATTTTCAGCACAACCTCACATGTGTGACTGTACAGTTATGTTTTCATTTTGACATACTGTATTAACACAATGAACCTAAAATCACACAAAAAAACATAAAATCAGATTTCATCAGATTTTTTAATGTGAAAACCACAAATATGTTTAAAAAACCATTTTTATTACTTATAATGCAAATATAAATAGTTGTTTGCTAAATTTGTGCATAACTTTACAAAGTTATATGTAACTATTTACATTTAAATGCAGGCAATGCCTCAGGCTCAGGCCTCCCTGAGCTCCTTCCAGCTCAAGAGCTGCACTGCCTGCTCCACAGTCAGCAGTCTCCTCATTGTTTTGACTCATTAAACAAAAAAACAACTCCACTTCTCACGAAACACACTACACCAAACACTACATCCACTACATAACACACTAACTATACAATTTATTAACGGTATCATTGTAGTCCAAACAAATCTGACGTTAAACCAAGCAGCAGCCATGTTGAAAATCTCAGGTCAGTCTGATCCTGATCTGCAGAGATATTTGAGGCACACACACACAAACACACTTGCTTTTATAGAGAGAAGAGATGTTAGAGGAGTAGAAAATGTCAGTCCACTGTTAGAACTGAAGAGTCCAACCTTTAGACCTGTTGAGTCACTTTTGAAGAAATAGCTTGTTTCTCATGTGACTTTTCTGAATGTCTCACCCCACCAACAACTCCACCATTCCACTCCATCTCCCCCCTGAAAACCATCCCATCCTCCGTACCATTATTTGTATTGTCCTCTCGCGATACTAGCGACAGGTACTTTGTCAGGGAAAGCAAACAGGGGATTTGATACATGTGCATTTAGAATTCAACCCATGAAGAGTGTCTCTAGGTGTTATTGTTGCAGTGTTCTATCTCTGCCTCGTGTAGATTAGTTAACAGAGTTCTCTTGATCGCAGTGCACCAACTCAGACTATTGAGCTCAAGCACTTTAATTAACTTAGCTTAATAAGAAGTTGATGGTGGTTGTTAGCTCACTATCTCTTTTTTTGGTAGATTGGTCTTTAATCTAACTGCTTTATTTCCAACACTTGTTTTCTTTTGCCACATTTCTTTAACCTTAACCAAACCGTACGAGACCATCCTGATTTATAGCTCTACAGGCAAATAAACAGAGACAAAATCACACATAGTAAACCACTGTATTATTCTACAGTATATAAACTGTATGTGTGCGTGCACCTCTGCTTCCTGTCCTCTTCCTTATACTTTTCAATTGCCTCCCTATTCTTTCCTCACCCTTTACTCTCCATCTGCTTCCCCCTTCCCTCTCCTTGTTCCTCCTTTTTCTCCCTTTTTTCCCCTCCAGCCATTCCTGGGCAGCAGTGACAGCGTCAATCAGGTCTCAGGAAAGATCAAGCTGGGAAAGGAGGTGTTAGCTACACTAGAAGGCCACTGGGTAAGAGACGACCTTCACACATTCCTCTGATGACAGCTTGTTGTATAATACACCCAGATTTACACATACACATTTTTCTGGGGACTCAAAATGAACAAAAAATGGCACTGTATTTTAGGTCTTATGGAGATGTTCAGGGAATCATTGCTATGTTGAAATTGTTGGAGTTGCTTCTCTGTGAATTTATGATATGCTACCAAAATAATGTCACGCTGGAACCGACAGTCATGAACCAAATTACTACAGATTACAGCTCTCAGTGTGATTTAGAGTGTGTCTTATGCGGTCTGAAGGCAAGTAAGGAGAGCTTTTTTTCACTTTGCTCTTACAGGACAGTGAGATCTTCATCAATGACAAGAAGACGGGGACAGTGGACACATTCTGGAACCCGACGCCGGATCTGAGGCAGAGTCGACTGACCCGCTGCACCGTCCCACCAGAGGAGCAGGGTGACCTTGAATCAGAAAGGTGAACTTAACTGTTATCAGAGTATCAGCAGATCCTGAAACAGTCTTAGAGAGTACTGGTGTAATGTTCTTACACATGCCACATTGTGAAATGTTTGGAAGAACAACATGTTCAAATGTTGTCGTTCAGTCACTGTTTGGCACCTCGATAGATTTTTAGGATTCTCTTTTCAAAGCTGCTTGTGCTGTATGTATTACTCCGATACAGTTTGAGACTCTGTCCCCTCTCAATCCCTAAGGCTGTGGCAACACGTGACCCGTGCAATCAACAACAAGGACCAGACCGAGGCCACCAACGAGAAGTTCATCCTGGAGGAAGTTCAGAGGAAGTCTGCCCGCGAACGCAAGGCCAAGTGTGAGGAGTGGATCCCCGCCCTGTTCGAGCAGGACCCCGTCACTGGAGAGTGGCATTACAGATATGCCGAGTGAGTGACTCAAATTAAAGATTAAACTACAGGCACCTGTCACCTATGAGTGTCACTGCACAGTAAACTATGATGGTGTAGAATTCAATAAAACCTCAGTACTACATACTACTTATAAATACATTATCAGCAACAAGGGACAACGGTTAGTGTACTAATAAATGTTGCCCAGATGAGACTGCATTTTTGAGGCTGATACTAATTTTAAAACAATCTCACAATGACATATCAGTCTATATTTTTTTTTTATACACAAGCATTTCTGAACAAAAGCCTTCAAATGTAGTTGTCAAAGGACTGATGAAGATAAAAATTAGTACTGATTGGACGATTTTACAGTGCAAAAATCAATTCTGTAGCTGGACAAACAATGTAATGAAAACACTCTGTCAAAACTGCCTCAAACATACAGTATATTTGGCATGAATGTAGGTGGACTCGTTTATTGATACAATTTGTGTATTAATTTAATATCAGCCTACCCATTCATATTTGTTTACACTTGGAAACAAATGAATATCAATCAAAATAACAAAAACCTAAAGCTGATATCAGACTGAGACACTTGGGATCTTGACAGACTTTGCTGGATTTCCAAATGTTTAAGAATTTTTATCATAATGAAATGGGTATCAGAAAAATATCACCAATCATATTAATTAACCATACATATACTAAAAATCATGCATGCAACAAACAACAAAAATCTAATGCTGATTATGTTGAAGGGGCACTCTGTAGTTTTTGGAGAATACATTCAAACTTTGACTTTTGATTTTTACAATATTAATGAGGTAACATTACAAACTCAGAAATATATTTTTTGTTTCCATAACTGAAGAAACAAACAAGATTGTCAGAGGAAAACAAGGTCCCCAGAACACTGTTTATTTATGTTCAGCGGACGTTGCCACTTTTCTAGTTCAAAGTAAAAAAGTATGAAATTGCGTTGTCATTTTAAGATCAGTTTGTTTAGTCGTGAAAACACAGAATGTGCTTATTTATATTGTTTAGACATTTTTTAAAAAAGTCAATGGAGATCTCTCTCCTCATACTAAATTGTGCACCTTTAAAAGCATGTTAAACATGCTGGATTGGAAACCCAAGTGCTTCTTTTATGTTTTCTGGCTCGCACCATAAGCAGGACGATTAACAGTGTTCACACTTTACAACAGCTATTTTTATAGGGCAGTTAAAATTGAAGCTTCCCCCATTTGCAACACCATGTTACATATTGTGTTGTCCAGTGTAACAGGGTGCCATCTAGTGCTGATTCACTGTAACTGCAGCAGTGATGTCTTAACTGCTACCAGACTGCTCTTGATGATGGAGATCTGTGCTTTTATTATATTAAATGATATTATATAATCGGTAGGATGGTCCTCAACAAAAAACGTGTCTCAGCAGTACTTATGTGTCTACTTCTAACTTCTATCTCTCCTTTCATTCTCCCGGTTTCTCATTTTTCTTGTTCTTCCTGTTCCATAAACTATTTTACATTTATTTCTTTATTTTTTCATTCTCCCCCCTGTCTATTTTACCATATCTTCCTTCTGCATGTCCAATCATCTCACCCTCTGTGTCTCTCCGCCCTCTCACCAGCACGAGGCCATGGGATCCGCTCAACGACCTGATCCAGTTTGAGAAAGATGGCTGTATCCAGACCAAGGTCCGACACCGCACCCCTATGGTACGTTCTGGCAGTCTTATTAGTCTGAGTAACCAGGGGCCGCGGAGGGACAATTGCAAGTGCCAGGTAGGTTTTCCCGATCGAAAACCGACATAAACAAAAAACAGCTGCTCGCCGCCTCAGCCACCTTCCACGCAGCACCCGGTGCACCGTCTTCATTGTCGCTTCTTCTATTTGTGTCGTCGTCACTGTGCTGCCATCGCCGCTGTCGCCTCTGCTCCTTTTTTTCTCCTTTTTAAATTTTTTTTTTTTTTAATTTTATTTTTTATTCCGCTTTGTATCTGTTTTTCTTTTCCCACCCTGGCACTAATGTTCTCTCGGTAAGGAAGGGAACGTTATGTTGAACTGCATGCAGAAGTAAGTGGATAACCAGCTGTTCTCCTTCCTTTTCCTGCCTTGTCAGGAGGAAAAGGATCAGTCATCACAAACGTGTGTCACACCGGCAGTATTTTGAAATGATGCCTTCCTGCAGGCTCCAGATGTATTAATTCTTGCACTGTGAAAAAAAAATATGAAGGTAAATTCACTTTGAAAAAGTCATTTTTAAGCCATTTAAGTTGCAGCAAGAATAGTAACTTCTACACAGTGTTTTTAGGCACGCAATATGATATAAGTTGCCACTTACTCACACCTTCATAGAATATGAATAGAAACGACCTTTATTCGTACGAGCCAATTATAACTCACCAGTTATTGATTTTACAATTTCACTAATCAAATCAGACTATATGTATATGTGATTTCAATCTCAATCTTACAACCAATATGAGGTGAAAATAAACCACGGTATGGGTTGAAATGATCTGTGCATTACAGAGAGAGTGATCAGATATTAGTGGGGTTTTTTCACTTTATTTAGTATAATCCCAGTCTAAAACAGAGAACAGCTCCATCCATCATCAACAGACCAACCACCACCATCAGCCCATGGTCGCATCAGGGCTGTCCACCATGCCCTCCTCACCGCCACCTGTCCTCGTCCTCATTATGTCTGTTCGCTCACTTCTACTGAGCTGCTCCTGGTTCGTGTCATGTTGAGAAGCTACGGGCTGCTGTGGTGCAGTCACTCTAATTAGCGTCAAGCAGTTTGCAATTGTTTGTGTGTGTTTATGTTTTTGTGCGTGTGTGTGTTCATAATAACCACCTGCCAAGTGCCTGAGCTTTTTTTGGGGTCAGTGCATCAGCATCGGCCACCATGCAGAATCTGATATTGCTTTGTTGCTGTAGTTCCCAGAACATCATAACTGACCAGTGTTGGTTAGTTATGATGGTAATAATATGTGATCTAAGTGAACAGTACAATAATATGTTCCAAATGGGATTCAAACGGTGGTCTCCTGGGTGAGTCCTGTACTTAAAGCTTTCAGCTGTTTCCAGGAGTCCGTTTTATATACACAAGTTGCAATAATGGCCCTGGATAAACATTAGTTATGATGTTCTGGAAACATCACCAACACAGTCACATCATATAAGACATCTATGTTTTTGCTCCTGCTTTTGGAAAACAACCAGTGAAATGATAGAAAAATAATTCTTGTAAGATATCACGAAAATCACTCAGACTCATAAAAGAGGTTCATTTGCAGCTCCTTAGCTGATAAAAAGTTTATGCACTTTGTCAGGCAACAATGTTTTTGTGCCGCTACCTTAAATCGGCCCTAAAAGCTGTCCGACGACGAGTCCAGGCCTGAAAAATTGCATCACATTGAATAAAGCATTGAGCATTGGAGCTGTAATCCAGTCAGTCTAATCCCCTTGGAACTGAATTAATAAAATGTTTCAGCTCTTGACAGCTTTGGTTAATTTTGGACGCCGGCTGTGTGTCATTGTTGAGTGTTTTTAAACCGATGTGGCCGCCCGATGCACTAGCATGCATTGCACATCACATCATTGCCCCGCCAACGCCGACTAGCATGTTTGTGTGGTAGTGTGTTACATTATAACTGTTTTCTATTTTCCTGTATTAATGTGCTTGTGAACAATTCTGTTGATTTTCTATTTTTTTGTAATTTTTTATTCCTGAGTCTTTCTTTTATGGATGCTAAGATATGTTTGGACAGTATGTGCTCTTATTTGGTTGCAGCTGTTGTGTTTGACCAGTTTCTCTCTCTCTGTGTTTGTGTGGATCTGCACATGTGGTGTTTAGGTAACGGTGCCAAAGAGGAAGCACAAGAGCGACAAACCCAAGAGCCCAGAAAGCGGCTGCTCATCACCCGAGCCCGACCGCCAAGACTCGTCCGGCAGCGAACGTGAGTCTTTTACATTCACACATAAATACACACAGAGTTATCAGGAGCTCAACTGGCTGGTTACACTGACCTACAGAATATAGTCTGAATATGATATATAGTGTACAGTAATATTACAGAAGCACAACAGCCCAATAAGCAGGCAAAAAAATAAAAATCTTCTAGTTTAAACCTGGTCTTACTTTGGTTAGTTTTTTTTGTGTCAACAGCGAATAGATGATCGATAGATTTAGTCTGAGGAAGGCGCTTACCACATGTTGAAGTATCATCAAGGAAATGTTTTTAACACTTAACACTGGTTACATATAACCAACAATAGCACAAATTTTTCGTAGAATATTTTAGTTAACAGCACTCTCTGGTGGTGCAGTGTGGAGGTGATGGTGAAGGAACATGCTTTAATTTCATATCTCATTTTTATTATTTAGTTCAACATTAGAATCTAATATGATAAACTCTGAGCTAATGACTTACACTAAAAAAACATGCCATGTCAGCTTTAACCCAGGTTGTCTGCAGGTGTTAAAACCCATTGAATTCAGTTCCACCGTAAAGGCCTGAGAGCATATTTAACCTAATTTACACAGTTTCAAAATATTTTCTATTCTTTATTTTATTCTAGCCTGCTTTGGACCATAACATCTGTAATACAAATTAGTGGTGTGTATTTGTGGGTTGTTGAGAGACATTTTATATTTTAAAACTAAACGTTAGACCGGCATGATGGTGGGCCGTGAGCACAGCAAGCTGTTAAATATTTTTTTTGGGAGACAAAAGTACAAATCTAGTAAACTTTATTGTTTTGGAAATCTAATTTAAGTATGCAACTTCAGCGCACTAAGAATAAGTATGTATAGTTATACTTAAAGTGGTATTTAAGTGTACTTAAAATAAGTGTATTGTAAATTGTACGCAACTACACTTTTAAAAAAACGTACTTAATTGCAAAAAAGTAGTCGGTGTATTTAAAGAGAGTATACTCATTTTGAATCGCTGTTATCATGTTTTCTTAAAGTTAACTTGAATTTCACTTCATTAGTGTGTTTAGGTATTTCTGAAAACATTACACTTTAATGTTAACATTTTAAAGTGCACTTCAGTGTACTTAAATAACTACTCAATTGCAAATTAAAGTGGAAAGTTAGTTGACTTCTGAAATGTATAAATGTAGATAACTGCATTCTATAGGGTATTTTAAAGTGTTTTTAACTGAATTTAAGTTGATGAACTGTTCAGAAACCACGTCTAACTGTTGCAGGACACAAAAGCAAGCATAACAGCCGGCTGAGGAAAAAAGGAGCCGACCTCAGTGAACTTCAAAGTGCCATTGAATCTATAAAGAAGACGCAGGAGGACATTAACAGGTGAGCGCTGTTTGTCTCACTCTATCAAGAGCCCGATAACTGATGCCCTACCTTACCCATAATTCCCTTGTGTCTGCAGGAGCGTCAGTGTGCTGCGGAGTCGTGCGGCAGGCCGGACAGAGGGTAGCTCTTTCCTCCAGCAGCGCGACTACGTCATCATTGTGTTCCTCATCCTCCTTCAGGTCGTGATCAACTTCGTCTTCAAGTAGCAGCCATAGCCCCCAGAGAGAGTGATGCCATCACACACATGAGCACTCCCACTCTCTACGAACATTAGGCATCACAGCGGGGGGGGCTTAGAGACGAGAACTCTGACCTCTCACAATAAGTGACTACAACAGTCTCCTCCCACTCTCTTCTTCTCTGTCTTTATCGAGTCCAACCACACATGTCCAGAAAAAGTGGAGGCTTTCACACAAAAAAGATACTTTTTTAAAACTTTATTTTTATCCTGTCCATTCCAAAACTCTGGGGAGATCCACAGATTTCAAAGTGGGGAGAAGCGGCGATGAGGAGAGATTGCTGAAGGTGAGGTGAGGTGTGGTGTGATGAAGTCTCGACTGCCACTCTGGAGCCTACTGATTTGCCTTGACGTATGAGGCAAAGACAGCAGCCATTTTTTTTAGCTGTTGTTTGTTTTTGTTTTTCCTCTCCGATGGAGTGAAACTACTCTGTTGATTCACATTTCACCTCAAACAACAGGGAACTTTCTAACATGGAGATGAGTACCATGACTCAGATGGTGACACAGATTAAAAAAAAAACAACAAAAAAAAAGTTTAATTTTAATGATTTTTTTTAAATCATTTTGTTTCTTTGCTTGGTGTGTCCTTCATGAATAGAGGTCTGCTTGGAACAAAAAGCGGTGATAAGGGAGAGAAAAACAAAAGTGGTCCAATTTATGTGACTTTTATTTTTTTATTGTCAGATACTTTCATATCGGCTGGGGTTTCCACACATGGAAATGGACGGAGAGGACAAATAACACAAGCGATATGTCAAAAGGAACAGAAGCTATAATTTCTGCTGTATAATAAGATACAAGTTGACCTTTTTGCATACAGAGTCAATGTTTCGAGAAAAGAGTCAAACATTTGACGCTGTCATTGTATACTGTAGGTAGCATGTACAGACAGAGGCGTGTATAGGACATTAGCCCTATGTACAGTATTTTGTCCTAAGGCACAAATGCACTGGAAACATCAGTTGTTTGTGTTTTTAACGCGGTCATCATTTTTATCAGTTGAACTTGCACTAAAGTGGACAACAAAATTCTTTCACATTTCTGCTCTGAGGTGGTTCGGAGCATCAACAGAGGGTCAGATAAGATGATTTTTAATGAGCCTCAGTGACCACTGCCCCACTGTAGTTTCAGGTGAAGGGAGGTGATATGTTTGTAGTCAAAGTGATGTCATCTAAAAACTGCCTTCTTTGACGTAATGGCCATGGAAAGAAGTAGAAAAGGAAACGCACGTATTTGCTTTCTTGCCGAGAGTTAGGTGGGAAGATTTATACCACTTAGCCAGCTCCAGGTTAGCTTAACTTAGGTTAGCATAAAGTCTGGAAGCAGAGGATTGCAGCTAGCCTGGCTTAAGGGAGAGTTGCATGAATGGCTATATCTCGTCATCATCACAAGCTTGTTGGGCAACCAGCAAAGCTTTCAAGAAGACACCATGCCCGGCTAAGAATTAGTACGGAACATACAGCCCGTGAAACCACAGCTTGTCATGTTTTTAAAGAATTAGATAAATAATGTAAAATGTGTTAATTACTGAGTTTTAGAAGTGTTGGTAGGTGGATTTTGGTACATATGGACAGACTTAGTGCAAATCTAAGCTAACTGGCTTGATACAGTGAAATTACTGTAGACAGAGTGGTGTCAATCTTCTCATCTGACTATCAGTGAAGTGCATTTCCCAAATTAAACCATTCCCTTTGAGATGTTTTATTAGAATTGCATGGTTAAAGGGACTGTCCCCAAAAATGAAAATTCAGTCATTATCTACTCGCACTCAAGCCGCTGGAAAGTCAGGTGAGGTTTCATAGTCAACAATGGTATTTCTGGAGCTTCACAACAGAACAGCATTGTCCTAAACAACTTAAGTAGATGGTGTCTTGTTTTAAAACCTAGAAATACTAACTGAAAGAAAAAATGAATACATAAAACTGCTGTCCTGCTCTACTGGCAGTAATCCAAGTCTCCGGAAAGCCCGAAGATCCTTCGAAACTTTCCATCCAGTTTAATAGTTAAACTGAATTTTCATTTTTGGTGAACTTATCCTTTACTAATTATAAAAACAGGTCAACCCATGGAAGAAAAGACCTTTAACACTCCCCTCAGCAGCTCACTTCAAGTCAAATTCCGCATCGATCATCGCTTCCAGTGTTTTTGCGCCTCAGATGTTCTCCAGGATAGCTAGAATAGACACTTTAGTAAGCTACTAGTGAGTGGAGGAGATAGACTTTTTCTAATTACTACTATCACCATAGTAAACCATTCCAAATGTACGCAAGTACCAGCCAAACTCAGTGTGTAGAGTAGGAGTCGGCGCCCGTTCACTGTGTACATATCCAACGGGATGACTTGTTCCTCGCGAGTAGCGCGTGGCGTTTTCAACACCAAGGTTCGCAATACAGACACTCCCGCGCTCTGTGCACAAGCCAGTCTTTTCAACCTTGTGTGTCTTTCTGTCCACTGCTCTGTAGATACACATGGACATGGCAAAACATAACAAACTGACTAGTGGGGTACACAATTAGATTCCCGGTGAAGATGTATCCAAATGGTCTCAAGAAGTTGCTGTTATTCAGCAGGAGTTTGATAATTAAAGAACTTTTTGGAGATTTTGACAGTAGTTTGTATACATTATGGTTACAATCAGTTGCCTTCGTCATTGGGAACAAGAATTTTGAAATTTTGAAGAAACACTGGATAACGCTCAGAAGTAAACGGCGGATATGACACCCTGATAATGTGCAGGCTTATGAGGACCATAACTTATGAGGACCTCTGAGTCGAGGGCTGGTTTTGCGCCCTTGCACAGAAAAAACAAACCTAAACTGTGGTCCCCAGCGATCAAGTCTGCAAACAGAAAAGTTCATTTGGGCCCCGTATGTTTTCAGTACCAGCCAAGGATGAAGGCAGCATATAAGAACCTGTACCTGACCTTTTTGACTACACAGTCTGTCAGCATTTTCTCCTAAGATCCCAGTAACTAACAAACTAATTGAGGCAATTCAAAAAAGATCCAAACCTGCTTATGGACCACATTTGAATATTGATTTTGTATATCTCTTTGCCTGTTATGGTGTTAGCCTTGTCGACGTTTACATATCCGATTGCCTCCGCCGTCAGCTGACTGTTGAGCGATGAAAACCTTGTAACGCTAACACAGGTGTAAAGAAAAAAAAACTGGTAGCATCGTCGGGAGCCAGCTGTACCCTGCCCCGCCCCCGCCCCCGCCCCTCCCCCTCCCCGTAAGTTACCCGGCTGGCCCGTGTGTATCTGTACGTGTATTTTATGTGTATCCTCATTGCCTCGATTGCTCATCTTAAATAGAGAATCCAGATCTTAGAATGTGGAGAAATACGTTTCTATCAGTGCCTTCTAGAGTTGGACTTGGGGAGGGGGGCGGCCAGGGGGTTTAGCGGAGGTGATAGGAGGGTCGGCAGGGACGTGTGGGGCGAGGTGAGGAGCATACAAAAAAAAAAACAAAAAAAAAAAAAACGTAGCCAGAGTCCAAGTCTCAAGTTGAACTCATAACGAAAGGAAAGATCCGGAAAAAACAGCATCAGAGGAGAGACTTGGACCTGGACTTGGACCGGGACCCTGGCGGCGTCTGTAGTCACTGTAGTGTTTTTTTTGGAGCGGACGTGCCATACGAAGCCTTAGAAAACGAGTCTGACGCCTGCTACCAACCCCACCCTGCTCCTGCCTCCCCCTCCTGAAGCGTCGCCATAGTAACTCCCCCGTAGGTTTTTTGTGGATGCTGATTCCTGCCACAGAAGAGAGGGAGGGAGGGAGGGAGGGAGGGAGACCACTCCTCTCCGTCCTCGTCCCTCTCTCGCTCTCTCACTGACCAAATTCAGAGGGAGACGAACATCTCCGCTGTCTGTTGCTGTTTTGCGCTGTTTGTGTAAAATAACACGTTTTATTTATTCCTCTTTTGTATGTCGGTTTATGTTTCTTTTTTTTTCTGCTTGTAGCACTAGTTCAGTGTTCTTTTGTTGTTTTTGTTTTTTTCAACGCTGATTTTTAAAATCACACGCAGTTGGTTTTATTACACTCCTTGTCACTTGATGTCACACACAAGCGACTTGTCCTCTACTTGTGCACACCGTCAATGTCAACTCCCCCCTACCCCTAAATATTCCCCTCACACACACACACACACACACACACACACACACAC